>MU628200.1:0-238886 GCA_025688815.1 Aspergillus carlsbadensis | reverse complement strand
TCTCCCGCGCTTCTTTTCTCTTCTCACGCTTTTCTGTCTGTGTCTTGCGACGGAAACCACCAGCCAGGATGAGCGCGAAACCCCCCTCTTACAACACGGAGAAGGGCTCCCCAGAGTACTCCGCCGATGTCCAAGCTACCACCGTGTCCACGGGCACAGCGTCCGGCCTGCACCGCCGCCTCGCAAATCGCCAGATCCAACTGATCGCCATCGGTGGCTCAATCGGTACAGCAGTCTTCGTATCCATCGGCGCAGCCCTCGCAAAAGGCGGTCCGGGCTCCTTGTTCATCGCGTACACAATCTACTGTGGGTTCCTGGCAATGGTCAACAACTGCCTGGCGGAGATGTCGATCTACATGCCCGTGAGTGGAGGGTTTATCCGGCTCGCGGGGAAATGGGTCGACGATGCGCTGGGGTTCGCCGCGGGGTACAATTTCTTCTTCTACGAGGCGCTCCTCATCCCGTTTGAGATTACCGCGATTAATCTGGTGCTCGGGTTCTGGAGGGACGATATCCCGCCGGCGGCGGTTTGTGCTGCTTGCATTGTGCTTTACGGGTGAGACGCCTTCCCCGAACCCTATTTCACTTTCTTCCCCACTCTCTCCAGACTGCCTTTTTTTCTTGATCCACACACACTACGTAGCACCAGTACTAACAACATAAAGAATCCTCAACGTGCTCGCCGTAAAAGCCTACGGCGAATCCGAATTCTGGCTCTCCGGCGGCAAAATCATCCTCATCTTCATCTGCTTCTTCTTCACCTTCATCACAATGGTCGGCGGCAACCCGGCCGGCGACGCCTACGGTTTCCGCTACTGGAACAACCCGGGCTCCTTCGCCGAGTACCTCTCCACCGGCGCCCTCGGCCGCTTCGAGGGCTTCCTCGCCTGCATCTGGTCCGCGGGCTTCGCGTGCGTCGGGCCCGAGTACATCTCCATGGTCGCGGCCGAGGCCAAGCATCCGCGCCTGTATATCAAGCGCGCGTTCAAGACCGTGTACTGGCGCTTCGGCGCGTTCTTCATCGGGTCCGCGCTGTGCGTCGGTATAGTCTGCTCGCAGATGGATACCGATCTGCAGAATATTCACATCACTGGCGAGGCCGAGGGATCGGGTTCCGCGGCCGGGTCGCCGTATGTGATTGCCATGACGAATCTGGGCATCGAGGGGCTGCCGCATGTTGTCAATGCGCTCCTCATCACGTCCATCTTCTCCGCGGGAAATACATACACCTACACGGCGACGCGAATCCTGCACTCGCTCGCCCTCGAGGGCCGCGCGCCGCGCGTCCTCCGCACGTGCACGAAATCTGGCGTGCCTATCTACTGCTTCATCATCGTCATGGCGTTCCCCTTCCTGTCATTCCTGCAGGTCTCCAGCTCGTCGAATACAGTCCTCACCTGGCTCACGAACCTCATCACCGCCGGCGGCATCATCAACTACATCATCATCACAACGACCTACATCTTCTTCTACCGCGCGACGAAAGCGCAGGGGTTCGACCGGACCAGCTTACCCTACACCGGCTGGTTCCAGCCGTACAGTGCGTGGCTGGGCCTCGCGTGGATGACGACCGTGGTGCTTTGCTACGGATATGCGAGCTTCAAGCCGTGGAGCGTTGACGGGTTCTTTACGAATTACACGATGGTCGGGGTCACGCCGATTCTGTATGTCGGGTGGAAACTCATTAAGCGGACTAAGTTTGTTAAGCCCACTGAGGCGGATTTGGTCTGGGAGGCGCCGGAGATTACGCAGTATGAGGAGGAATTGGCTATTGTGGAGCCGCCGACTGGGTTTTGGGAGGAGATGCTCGGGCCGTTGAAGAGGAGGAAGAAGGTGCGGTCTCAGGAGGTTTAGATGGGTCTCTTTTTTTTTTTTTGAAGAAGGGGGGGATGTAGATAGTAGATGGATGGCCAAAGCTTTGGTCTGTACATTGATCTATTGGGTTGGAAGGGAGGTGGCTTCGAGTTTGATACCTTGTGCTATACTATGACATGACATGCTACTAAACTATGCATGCATATCGATGAATGATACCAATTGTGCTGTTTTTCGAACTTCGATCCAAAATAAAGTCCAACGAAGAAAATCATATCTTGTACATCTAGTTCCTCCCCTTAATCCTCTCCGCAAGCCACGGCACCTCCGCCTCGGTATACTTGTACGCCCGAAAAATCGCATTACTCGCATACGAAAACGCAATCTTCTCCATCTCCTTGAGCTCCTCCCCGCTCATAACCCCCCGATAATCATTGACCTGCGGAACAACAAACTCCCAAACAACATCGCCATCAACCGTGACCTCAAAGATGCGGCCCGTCGCCGCCTCCGCAACAAGCACGTTCCCAGTACCCGCAAGTTTCTGCGCCGACCCCATGAACGGTGTGAAAAAGCCTAGTCCGCCTGTTGTTGTATCTTTGTATTCCCAGATTATTTGCTTCGTCTTTCTGGAAACGATGATCGCGCGCGAGAAGGGGACGGCAAGACCCGGGCGAAAGACGCCGTTGTCTAGGATGAGGATTTCGCCTGTGGCCGGGTTTATTTCATGCGCGCAGTGTTGCTGGTTCACGGTTGGTGCTGTGAGGTGCCAGATGACCTCGCCCGTCGCGCGGCTGATGATGAAGACTGACGAGGTGTTTCGCGAGGAGGCAATGATATCCCCGTTTGAATCCAGGGATACGCTGTTGATCAGCGGCCAATGCTCGCGTGGGTAGTCTTGGTGCTGTGTGAATTTGGTCAGGTCCAGGTGGTCGATTGCGCGCCAGGACCAGAGGAGTTTTGCGCCGCCGCCGCCTTTTCCTGCGCTGGGGGCTTCGAAGTCGGACGACGAAGATATATTCGATGTAGACCAGGGGTCAACAAGTTTGATGCAGTCGGCGTATACCTTCCCATCAGGCGCCTCGCTCCCTGGGATTCCGCCACGAACCCGTGCGGCCTCCTCATCTGTCAATGGCTCAAGTGTCGTGTAGAGGAGAGTGCCATCATCAAGGTGGTTCTGGTCATGATGCGCATGGGGATCCTCGTACTTCCGCACGACATTCCCATTGGGGTCAACCTGCATCATCACCCCGCCGCAGTACTTCTTCCACATGGGGAAGAGGTTCGGCGAGTCTGGGTGTGCGGCATTGTAAGCGAGGTTACCGTTAGGCAGGATACGCGCATGCCGACCCGCGCGGTGAGGGAGCGTCCATTTATGCACTTCCTCTCCGGATGTTGAGACGAGGTGTGCTGTGTTTGAGGTCAAAGGGGCATAGAGGACGTAGCCCGGAGCGACGCGGTTGGAGTCGACGCCTCGGAGGCCGAGTCCGCGCCGGCGGAAGGTGTGCTGCTCCATTGGGATTGCGCGATCAGTTGAAGATTGAGCAATGAGGTGCACGAAAGGACAGGTTTAAGGTTAGTGCAGGAAAGGCACAGCAATTTATGGCTGGAAAGTTGCTGCTACCATCTGTGGTTTTTGCCCTAGGACCGGCTTCCGACGGTATGCCGCAGGCAAGATAAGCACGCAATTGTTATCGGAAGAAGCGACATTGATACCTAGTAGACTACAGCCTCTGGCCTGCACAAACTCTGGTGGGGCCTAATCTGGACAGGTAGGGCGGTATGTTGTTGTGATACTACCTTACCTGTCCAGATAGAGCCCCACACCGACTTATGCAAGCTGAAGACTGTACATTAGGATATCACGGTGAAGGATCATAGTGATAAGCACGTCAGGGGGGTTCAGGTAGATATAGGAGTGATTTCCTGGCTTTGCTTTTGGGTTGCAACTCAAACTTGCTGAATATTGAACCCGCAGTGCAGCTATGGAAACCGACAAGAGAAGCTCCTCCGTCGACAAGGCCTTGCCTAATGCGGTCTCTTCTTTTGAACCGGATACGCAGTCCTCTTCTTGGCTTCAGTCGAAGCTCAAGATTGAGATGAAGGGTATCGAGCGCGTCACTGATGAGGAGCGCCAGCACAATACGACCAAGTTTTGGAATGCTTGCACTTTTTGGTACGTTTTTCCCAAAGGATGCAGAGGAATGTGTACTGATGGTACAGGCTGAGCGCGAACATGGCTGTCGCTACGCTCAACGTAGGCTCACTAGGGGGCATCCTCGGTCTTCCGTTCTGGGACAGCTTTGCCGTTATTTTGACTATCAATGTCGTGAGCAACTTGCTCCCAGCGTGGACTGCAGCTTTTGGGTTGACGGGGCTGCGAATGACGACTTTCTCGTACGTGCCGCATCTTTCTCCCTAGTTTCAGGTGGTACTAACTGGGCAGGCGCTACTCCTTCGGATATTGGGGAAACATCCTAGTCGTCATCTTCTCCATGGTCGCAACAACCGGCTGGAACGCTATCAACTCGATCTCCGGAGCCGTCGTGCTCAACGCCCTCTCAGACGGAAAGTGCCCGACATGGGCGGGCGTGATAATCATCTGCACGGTGGTCTGGATCGTCTGCGCATTGGGACTGAACTGGATCCATCACCTCGATACATACGCCTGGATCTCGCCACTGATCGTTTGGTGTGTCGCAGCCGGTACAGGCGCCTCGCAGTTGACAGGAGCCGACCCCAATCCAGTCAGCGGACCGAATCGGGCGGCGCCCGTCTTGACGTTCATGGCGAGTATCTTTTCGTTTGCGGTTTCGTGGATCAACTGCGCGTCGGATTATAATGTCCGGATGCCGGTTAATACGCCGCGGTCTAAGATCTTTTGGGCCACATACGTTGGCATCTTTGTGCCGACCGTTCTGGTTCAGACGCTGGGGGCGGCGTTGTATTCGGGTACTCTCACCAATCCGGACTGGAAGCAGGCACATGACAAGTACGGCGTGGGAGGTCTGCTGAAGATGGCTCTCGGTCCGGCTGGAGGATTTGGCAAGTTTCTCATGGTCCTTGCGGGACTGAGTGCGATTCCGGTACGTCGAGCCTCATGTGGCCCAGCTAAAATTTCTAATTTGTGTAGAACAATATCCCGAACAACTACTCCTTCGCCCTTCATGCACAAAACTTTGGCCCGTGGGCACTCAAAGTTCCCCGCGTGGTCCTGGTGACCTTCGGTTTCGTAGCAGCAATCATCATAGGTTGCTGTGCAGCCGAGTACTTCGACGACACTTTGCAGACGCTTCTAAGTGTCATCGGATACTGGACGGTCATTCACATCACCCTTGTGGTCGAGGAGCATCTTATGTTCCGCCGCGGCTGGAAGGGATATGACCTTGATGCCTGGAATGATCCGACCTATCTCCCATTCGGATGGGCTGCGATTGGCGCGTTTGCTTTCGGCTTCGTAGGAGCCGCTCTTGGGATGAAGGTGGCGTGGTACGTCGGGCCGATTGCAAAATTGATTGGTGATGGCGGCGCGAACATTGGACATGAGTTGACGTTTGCCTTTTCTGCCATTTCGTTCCCTATCTTCCGCTGGATGGAAAAGCGGTATACTGGTCGTTGATCAGATCAGTAGAGTGGTCTCAATATGCGTCGGATCTGATAGTTAGGTAAAGTGAATAGTCAGTTTTCATGATCTGCTGTAACTCTTTCAATTCATCCCATCAGGAGGAAGGTCATGTGGAAAGAAGGCAAAACCAGGAGTTGCATCCCAAGTACCGTTAGGTGTTGCGGCAACTCCAAGGAATTCCGGAAAGTAGAAACGAGTAAAGTCTTCAGTCAGGATATCGGTCAGGGGACCTGGCATGGCGGTCTCGGCTTGCGGACGCATCTGTCGCTGCACTTGGGTGATGATGAGCCCAAATGTGTGAGCGACGTGGCAGGGGAGTCCGATGGATTGCAGCCATTGTACCAAGTTATTGATCAACAAGTCGAGTTCGGCCACGTCATGGGTTGGCCCTGGATGATGCCCAGGGGTCCCAAGTAACCGACATATGGAAATAGCGGCGAATGTGATCATATGATAAATGTGATCGCTCAGATGGCGCGTGCGTTCGTCAACGGTATCCATAGCCAGGCGAATGATGCTCGTTGCGTGGGAAAGCATTTCGGAGACTACTGATTCCTGTGCTCTGGCAGACTTTGACTTGAGACACCTATCATAGAGGAGCAAGTGTGAGAAATGAAACCCCATCATCAAAAATTGCGCTCGTGGTTGTTCTAGGATCGATTAGCAACATTTCGTAGAGAAGGTTGAGATGACGTACCAAGCACGAACTGCCATTCCTTGCTCCAAGTTTGAAGCGCCGCCATCGACTTTGGGATATCCACTGGTCCAGCTAGGTGTTCGTAGACAGTCCGATAGAGATCGATTTCAGCGACCATTCGCAACTCGTAGTTGGTGGCGCGATCGGAATCGACAATGGAGCGGCACCTCGCCAAGTGCCAATCTTGCAGCATTGAGCGGCGGCTGGTTCCGACGGAGTAATGGAGATGAACAAGGCAGATGTGGTTCCAGAGAAACCAGCGATCGAGAGTATCCCTGCTAAGGCTTGCCGTCGACGACGTTGGACTAATGACCGCTGAGAACAAAGAGCTTGACTGGCAGTGCTGTAGTGCGAAACCGCTGAGTAGCCAGCTGTCTATGCTTAACGGTACTTGGCCGACGGTGGTGGACCACATACAAAGTATCAGGACAGCCTGAAAGAACTCGAGCGGCTGGGGAGAAACGAGAAGTGCACTTTGCACAAGTGAACGAGCAGATTCGAAGAGCTTCGGAGCGAGAGTTGCGGCGAGTTCTTGAGACGTATGCCTGACGGCAATCAGACAGCATGCACTGAAAAGAAGCGGTGACTTTCTTATCTGTCCTAGTAGGTCTTGGGGGTCTTCGTCAGGATCAAACAAAACCCAGCGGCCGTAGTGCTCTTGAAATCTGTAGGGGTTATCCTCTGCTATTGCCAGTGAATTAGAAGGACACATACATGGAGGTAAGGTGTAGAGCAAGATCTGGCGGAACAAGGCCATCAAGAGCAAGGGGTTGGGGTGGTTTCGGCAGCTCAATGCCCGTGTCTGCTGCCAGTTCGCGAATCATCAAGACAGGAGCCGCGGAGGAGTCGGCGCCCTTTGGCACGGTGTCCGGCTCTTTCGCAGTCGATCGGTCATTTGCATTGTGATCCGGAATATCGTCAAAGATGTGAGAGTCCTCTCCCAGCCGATCAAGGAGATGAGCGACGACCTTTTCCAGGCGTTCCAAACTGACACATACTCAGCTTCGGGTCAGAGGGAACAGGATGGGAGCCGTACCGTGAGCCGGTGCTAGACTCGGGCGTCGGGTGTTCCTCGAGTGCATCTTGGGCAAGTGAGCACCGCCGTCTGAGCCGCTCGCACCTAAGGCATGGACCTCCGGCGACGCCTGATTCGTAACATCGGGTCTTCTGTTTCCTGCAGGAAGCACAGGCCCTCGAGGCGCGGCCTCTGTCCGCGGGCATGATCAATGAGGTTGAATTCGAGCTAGCCGCATGTGAAGCATACACGGACACAGTCTGTGCGTCTAGTTAATCAGATCAGTTGAAATCAGCTATGAGTTTCATGAGGTTGAAGATAAGGATGGCGAGCTTAGCACGCGATGGACAAAATACGCGCTAGCTGACTTGGGAATAGCTGTTCAACCTTGGCGCCTCAGGCAGCAATACTCCATGCAGATCTCGAAGCCACCGATTTGTGTATACTTCTCACGGAAAGACGGCGCGATGAATTGCACTACCCAGATATTCAGCCCAGTAACTGGCGGTGTATAAGAAGACATCAAGGACGCTGATATCATTCGCCACGATGAGCTGTCAGCAGTAGGCCTGAACTTACCTTCGTCCACTACTTAGTCGTCACGTGCTGTTGTTCATTAGTGCTGACTTTTGTCGCAACTTAACTTCAAAGACTTTCAAATATCTTCATCAATTGGCATCTATCTCGGTTCTAATATCCATTTACTCGATCTTGACCGTCAGCTTTCCGAAATGGTTCTGCCCCCACTGTTCGGTTGTTAGCACGTCTCTCAAACCGAGGACAGCTGTTGACACTCACCATGTATTCGTATGCCTCCCTCGCCTTGTCAAGGGTAAAGACCTTCTCATCCACAACAGGATGAATATCATTCGCTTCAATCGCCCTGACCATATCCTTCATGAGCGCCTTGCTGCCGACATACACACCGCGCACGGTACAAATGTGGCCCAGCGTGTCAAGAACACCAGGCACCGTCTTGGGATCCACTCCGCCCAAGAATCCAATGATGCTAATGACACCTTCGAACTTGATGCATTTGAAACTCTGCTGGAGTGTTCCGGCGCCACCAACTTCAATAATATGGTCAACACCAGCGTTGTCACGCGTCAAACCGCGAGCGATCTCGCCCCAGTTTGGCTGTGTCTTATAGTTGATGACGTGGTCGGCGCCGAGCTCCTTGAGCTTCTTACTCTTGGCGTCTGAAGAGGTTGTCGCGATAACAGTTGCACCGGCGGCTTTGGCGAACTGGTTTCGTCAGGATCGTCGTCGACGTGGAAGAGGTAAGGGACATACCTGCAGGGCAAAGATGCTCACACCGCCAGTCCCCTGCACAAGGACCGTCTGGCCCGGCTGCAACGGCTTCAATCCATACAGCGCATTCCAGCTCGTCAATCCCGCACAGGTCAATGTGCTCGACTCGAGGAAGTTGAGGTTGCTCGGGGCGCGGACGACGCCGTTCTCGTTGAAGACACCATACTGGCGGAGGGTGCCGTCAATGACACCACCAAGGCCAGAGTTGGAAGCCGCGGCATCGATGGCCCCATACTGGTGCATCTGGTTAAACAGAGTAACGACCTTGTCTCCCTTCTTGAACTGGTTCACTTTTGATCCGACATCGACGATCTCGCCGGCACCGTCGGAACCGGGAACGACGGGGAGGTTGAGCGGGAAGGGGTATTTGCCCTGGACAAGAACTCCGTTAGATCACGTTCGCGAGGGCTAGGACAGCTAAGAGAGGTAGGTGAGGTACTACCTTTGGAATGATCAGATCGCGGTAATTGAGAGAAGCTCCGTGGAGCTTGACCAAGACCTCGTTCTCCCCGACCTTGGGCACAGGGGCATCGTCATACTTGAGCCCATCAAAGTCCTTTTCGGCATTGAGGACAGTCCACTGCTTCTGCGACGAGGGGGCCATTTTTTCCGATGCTCGATTCGCGATTCTTGCTCAAGAGTCGTCTCGAAAATTCGGCAGCTGCTCAGTGTTCGGTTTCTCTTCGGTGGATCGAAGCCGGGTCGGCGGGGCATGGGCCGCTGTTATAGCACAGCTCTGAAGAAATTGACGTAATTCATTGCTGGAATCGAGAAGATTTCGCATTATTAAGCTTAAAGTTATGGAGCTCTTTTTTTTCGTGCTTGAATTATACACGGGTGACTCGGGTATAAAGATGGACCTTGGAGATTTTATCCATCCCTGCAACTATGTCGCTTATAAGAGGCGCCGTTATACTCCACGATCATCGCCAGCCCACTCTGCACCACATCTGCATCATAGCTGCTGCGCCACTACGTCATCCCGGCCATTTTCCTGATATACTGCTCTAACGGTTATATAAACGTGCACTTTTCGCCTTCATCCTCCTGATTGAATGCATCATCCTCCCCTTCTCGGATTTCTCTCGATTCATACAGAGACCCTCAAGGGAACATACCAAAATGTCCCTCAACACCGTAACCTCGGGCCTCGGCCAAGCAACCAACCAGGCCACAAACACCGTCTCAAGCACGACAAAACCCGCCACAGACACGGTCCAAAACACCACGAAACCCGTAACCGACACGGTAACCTCAACAACAAACTCCGCTCTCCCAGGGGCATTCCCCAAAGACGAACCGCCAACCAACGAGCGCAACAACGTCACAATCCCCTCATGGTCCGCCATCTGGACGAACTTCATCACCTGGCTCAAAGGCCTCATCCCGCGCGGGATCGACATCTTCGAAGCCGCCGTGCGCCGCTTCGTGACCTGGCTGATCCCCCCGGAGCGGCAGGCTGCCATGTACAGGACGGCGATCGAGCACCCGATTGCGGCGACGTTCCTCGCGGCGCAGCTGCTCTGCGTGGGGATCCCGCTTGTCCTGTTTATTGCGGGGACGTTGATTTTCGCGGCGGTGGCGATGATTGTGTGGGTTGTGCTTTCGTTGCTTATTCTGGGTCCCATTGTGCTTGTTGCAAGTCTTTTGGGGGTTAGTCTTTGGGGCTGGGGGTGGTTTGTTTTTGGGCTTGTGCGCTGGATCGATCGGTTGTTTTTGGGCGGTGTTATGGAGAGATTTTGGATTGCGAATGTTCAGAGGGAGAAGGAGGAGGAGGAGGCCAGGGAGAAGGAGAAGGAAGAGCAGGAAAAGGCAAAAGACGGGGCAGGAGAGGCTAATCGGGATACCGAAAGTGATGTGAAGAAGGAGTAAGGTTAGGGTTGACTTTCCTGTTGACTTTCGGTTATGATGTGTTTGGCTTTCATTTCTCAGCGTCTGCTATATGCTCAGTGTATAATAACAGCCTTGCTTTATCTGTGTACCAAGAAGTTCTTCCACCTTGATTGGCCCCATTGACTCGGCTTCGGGTTCCGCGGTAGATTCACGATTTCCTCTTCTTCGAATATATCCTCGACAAACAATGCTCTTGTTGGGCAAGTGAATAACAGCTTCATGGTAGCTTTAGTTGACTCTGCGTGCAAGTCAACCAGCTGATGGATTATCGTAGCAGTCTGTTCTCCTCTATTGGCCGGCTCAGCGAAGAAACTGAGGCCATCGACCACAACGTAGAGAAATATATCATTGGGTAACTTCCCAACCAATCGATTAAAGGCCTGGCAGAGACTGACTACACTCCGAGGGTCCACATCTTGGAGACATCGCTCTAGCTCGCCTTGTGGAAAGCCACGATATCGATCAATAAGCTGGAGCAGCAGACTCATAACGAGCTCAGAAGGGTTGGCGTATACATCTGAGAGCCGTTGGTGCTGTCCGCAGAAGTAAGCCAGGGCGATAATGTTCGGCTTCTCGGCTGCGATGCGAATGAGAGACTCGACCAGTTTGGCGGTTGTGTAGGAGACTTCGGACTTTGGTGTCGACCGCCCCTGTCCGTTGATTAGGAGTGTTGAGGATTCGTCGATAGCCAGCCAGGAGCGCAGTCTAGGGCTTTGTATCATTGCCATGAGTCTGTCCTCATCCAGGTCGTCCTTGTCTGGGTTTAGCTTCAGTAGGTTTGTGCAATCCCGTGGTATGAGCGAGTCGTCGTATTCGAAGCGTTTTAGCAGTTCCTCCACCACGCCCGAGGGCGTTACCGGCCTTGATTTGATCCGCGGCGCGTCCTTACGTGGTCTCGATTGCTGCACTCGGGTAGATATTTGGTTCGCTGGCCAAGGTTAGTCGCGATGCAAGAGTCTGCTGGTATCACCTACCAGTATCCACTAGAACGGTGGCAAGGTCGTTGAGAACCTCGAGTCGACGCAACACTTCTTGCACATCACCGCCGACATGATTCTGCATGTCAATTGCGGCTTGCTGAAGATACACCGTCTCGTACTGTAACTGCAGAGACTGGTCCCCAAGTTTCTGCGACAGAAAGAGGGCTCTTTCTTTTACTTGCTCGGCCCACCACTTGACCTCTTCCAGGCAGTCGTTGAGTTTGTCTGATTGCGCTGATGGCTTCACCAGGGCTCGCAAGCCGGATTCTGTCTGTCTTAGCCAAAGAGATGATTGACAACGTTCATCGCTACCTACTAAGAGAGTTCTTGTAGAACCACTTGAGGATAATCTGCAAGGTCTTCAGAGTGGCCTCGTAAAGGTTCGCCATCCTTCTATGTATTTCTTCATCCTCTGGAAGATTCTCCAGTGACACGGCTCGATCATTCAAGATGACAGGAAGCCGCTCAAGGGTTCTGTAAACGATTCCCCGGTGATATCCAGCCTGCTCCATCGCAGTGAAGAGTGTCTGGAGGCCGGCACAGAGCGCTGCGCTGAACGCAAAGTTTGAAGGTATAAAAGCGATAAAGACTTTGGCATCTTTCGCATTCCTACAGAGAGCTCGAAACGCCCTCCGGACCTTGCCAGTGAAGCCCTGAACGTCCTGGTCACTGGCCGCCAGGCCGTCCAGCACATCACAGGCCTGGGTCATGGTCGTTTCAACGTCTTTCCAGTCATGGCTCAAGTTATGCTGGATCGGCTGCTGGCCATGCTTCTGCCGGTAGTTGTCGACAATTTCCAGGAAGCCATCACGCGCAGTAAAGCATTCTTTGTAGATCTCATTCAGATCACTGGGTTGAGTGTCAGCGGCAGAGAATGCGACCGTTGGGGAAAGACACGCTGACTCACTCATCGCTCGTACTCGAATGCGCCTTCAGGGTCCGGGTCCAGCGCTCGGTGTTAACATCGTAAGCGACACCGGTGCGGACTCTGGTGTCTAGCGCCGGATGGTCCCGCCCATCGAGCCCCCGCATGAAGAGCGCAACGGTGGTCTGCCCACTGTCGTTGGCTTTGGCGGTATCCAGACCCATGGTTCCGATCGTGAAGCTATTGTTAGACAAGGTTGAAATCGCGTTGACTGGGAAAAGTGGCCGGGCTCAGGCTCGTTTTGTTCTCAGCCTCACAGCCTCACCTAGTGCGCGCATTAGGCTCTAGCGCTGCGGCTGAGGAGGGGTAACCGCCAACGCACCTCGTCCTTCACCTTTCTCTCCTCCATCGCTCCTGCTGTTACCACTGACCCTGACAGTCCAGCCTCGCTCAAGATGTCGCCCGAAGCTATTTCCGTAGCAATCCGGCGTTCACCTTCACCTCCAATCCCTCCCCAAGTTCCCAGTACCATCGACGAGATAGATCTTCGAGACGCCGATGATGCGGGGCATTCTCCCCCATATAGCACCCCATCAGGGAGGATCCAAGAGACAGATGAAACCCCCAAGTCTCCAGGCGCATGGGCTCCGGAGTCAGGAGATTTAGAGTCGACAAGCTCAGATTCGACAAAGGATGGCAGGTTCCAACCTCCTCGTCCACGTTCAGCAAAAATTCCTGAGCGAACGAGATTGAGGCGCGTAAGAAATAGATACTATGGCGTATCGGACGCATCGGACGCATCGGACGCATCGGACCACCGGGCACAAAGGAGGCCCGTAAAGCCCCGTGTCAAGCGACTAGTCGCAGGCCATCTTTCGCAGATTGGACGCGACACTGCCAGCTCCATCGACGTCTACTACCGTGGTGCGGTGCCTGAAGCCGTGGTCAATGCTGCCTCGAGCACGGACAAGCCTCCGGTAGGACATGCAGATGCGCTGCGGCAACACGTCGACTGTCCCTGGGCGGTTCAAGTCAATTCTACAACGGTGGTCGGGCGGTTGGCAGAAGTTTTGGAAGTGCCTGTGGCCACTTTCCCGGATCCTCTGATGTAAGTGTTTGTGGACAGCGTGAGATCTTGGGGCTTAAGCTGATTGTCAACAGAATAACACATCCTTTTAAAGTCTGCAACCTCGTCACTGAACCCAGGTACATCTGCTGACCAGAACAGATATTAGTTGCTTATGCAGAAAAATTGTCCCCTCAACCGAGTGCTCCGGCTCCAGCTCAAATCCCAGATCCAGGTTATCTGAGTGATCCAGACCAGGTCCGGCCCACCAGAGAAGAGCGTGGAAGGCCCGCCGACCATCTTCGCTGCTTACAAGAGGTTCTGGCGATCGATTTTCAACCTCTGACCTTGCTGCGACGGTCATTACGCGAGGCCTCACTGACAAAAATATCCTTCGAAGACCTCTGGCATGTGTTCCGCCCTGGGGACCTAGTTCTGTCCAAGAGTGACGGTCGTGAGCAGCTTTATAGGGTCCTCGAAGCTCAGCAGAGCAATGGTCCGACTGTTCCACGAGCAGTGGTCCGTCCCAGACGCCCTAGAAGGCCAATCTCCGAATCGGATTTTTCAGAAACCGAAGATAGCGAAACCGAAGCTGCCGATGCTAACGCTTTTCATGTGTGCTGTGTGAATTTGAATTTTGATGGGACTTCTATTGGGCCCGTTTCGGCGCGAGTTCCAATTCACTACTTCCCAGGAGAGAAGGATATCACCGCCCTCAACATATTTCCTGTAAAGTTTCTCTCATCTAGCCAGAATATTCAAAATCGGATGGCTGCAAGGGGGAAACGATTCCTTGCCTGCCAGGGCCACATGAGGTACGACGGCACGGCCTACCGTCCGGCCTCGACAAAGCCTACCCCATCGGAGCTCCAGGGGGAGGTCTACGTCGACGTCAAAACAGGGTACCGGGCTATTGGGGTGAAACACAGGCCATTGGTTACAAGAGCTCGCGTCGAAGAACTCTTTGATCGCCGAGATAATCTCCCCGTGTATGAGGGCTACGGCCAATATTCACGTCGCTCCCGGGTGCCAGAAATAACAGACCACGCTTTTGTTGATAAAGTGCTTGCGCTCCAGGCAATGGATGCACACTCAGAGGCTCTCAATACCATCGCCTTCGAGGAGGCAGCAGACTTGTCCCCAGAGCTTTGTCAGCTCCTCCCCTCTCACATTCTAGCCTACGCTTTCCAGGCTCGCAAATGGTGTAAGTACAATCCCCCATATTCGTATTAAGACGATATTAATGTATACCGCTAGACTTTGTCGACATCGACTATGTACAGTCGATCGACAAAAGTGATTCCGCTCTTCAGAACAGCTTTCATGACCTCGTGATTCCAGAAGCCTACCGTGATCTCTTGATCGCACTAGTCCAGAGCCACACATCGGAAAACAGGCAGAAAACGTCAATGGACCTCGTGCAGGGCAAGGGCCGCGGATTGTTTATTCTCCTCCATGGCCCTCCAGGCGTGGGAAAGACAAGCACAGCCGAGTTGATCGCCATGTACACGAAGAGGCCTCTCTACTCCATCACCTGCGGCGACATCGGCCTCACACCTCGCGCGATTGAGAGAAACCTGAGCAAGCACTTTTCGCTGGCAAACAAATGGGGGTGCGTGTTGTTGCTGGACGAGGCTGACGTGTTTCTGATGAAGCGCGACTGGCGCGACATGAACCGAAACGCACTGGTGTCTGTTTTCCTCCGTGTCCTCGAGTACTACTCAGGAATTCTCTTCCTGACGACGAATCGCATCGGTGTCATAGATGAGGCCTTCAAGTCCCGCGTCCATATTTGCCTCAGGTACCCGACTATCAGCATCGAGTCGACCCGGTCAATTTGGGAGAACCAGCTGAGCCGGATTACCCGAGAAAACGCAGACAAAAAGGTGAAAATAGTCTTCAACAAGGCGGAGTTGTTCGGGTTCGCAGACAAGCACTATAAGCACCACGCAGCCTCAGGAACGACCTGGAACGGTCGACAGATCCGCAACGCCTTCCAAACAGCCATCGCCTTGGGACAGCACGACCGGACCACCAAACTCCGCGAGAACGGCATGACGGAAGAAGACGCAGAAGCATCCGGCAAAGAAAAGTACATGACGATCAAATTAACCCGCGGGAACTTCAGAAAGATCGCCAAGACAGCCAAGGACTTTGAAGACTACATGGTCAGTGTCCGGGGGTCGGATACCGTTCTGGCGCAGGAGGAGGCTCTGCGAGATGACGGCTTCGACCCGGATAATATGGTCCCTGCACAGAAGGATTACCGCGGATTGCTTTCTGTGTCTGTGCCTGGTGCCCGTCGCTCGCGGTCTGGAAATAGTCCCCCTCATGGCCCTGCTGGTGGAAGTCTGTATACTCATGACAACAAAGGAGGGAGGATGGACTCGGATTCTAGTGAAAGTGACTCGGAGGATGATTACTGATTTCACTGTACATGGATTAGACATTGCAGTCGATAGCAGTTATCAGAAAATTTACTGTACTTACCTTGGTAGACTGATGCTTGCGCAACAACATAACACGAACATCTCATGATAATACAAGCAAGCGAGATGAATATGAGCCTCAAGCCTGAAGGTGACCAGAAGATGGAACTTTTGCTGCACCTAAATGAGGCATCCTCGACCGCAAGAGACACGGCGAGCCTGCCGAGATATCCGGCAAGGTTCCATGCCGCTGCTCTTAAAACCAAAGCGCTAACTAAGCACAGTCCAAGTCCAAGTAGTGGCATTGCCTACTAAATAGGTGGCGAACCCTACCTATGCGGTCGATGAACTAGATGGGAAAGAACGGTGTCGCCCCGCTTACTGTGGACAGCGATCGCTCCTTCCCCTTAGACCATGCATTGTTTATATCTGTCTCACAGGGAAGGCACGACCTACGTGAACCTTCCTCTCCGCGCGCTCAAGGGTCTATTAGGTAGGAAAGAGACCTCGGACCTCCTGGGCCAACCCATATTCTAGTAGGCAAAGAGTCCACATCCCCATCCAGTGTGGGCAGAGTCTTCGGCACCGAATCTCGACTGGCGCATCGCTCTTGCACGTAACGCAAGGGAGGCTCTGTTCCTCACCTGAATATCGAAAATAACTTCGTCGATGCGACTTTGTATCGCTGCAAGGCCTTCCCCTCGACCTATCATCGCCGCCGCAGTAGCACAGAAACAGTAAAACCCGGAGTATCAAGCATGTCTAAATGGCACTCTTCGCAGCCCGACGCAAGGCAGTGCTACAGGCAACCGAATCGAGATATACGACGAGATGACCGATCCAAGGGATGGTAAGCATTCCACTGAGGTCTTGTCAACATCCTCACCGCGTCTTCTTCCCCGACGAATCACTCGTTACAGCGGTCAATCGAGATCCGTCACATCGCTTTGCCCTGCATTGCATGTGTCCCTTGCAGAAGGCATATACGAGATCTGGTCTGCACGTAGCATTGAATTAAGCGGGTATCGTTGGTCGTTTCCTCGGGTTGAGAATGTGTGATTCTTCTCGATAGTCAGCAGTTGGCAGTGAGAGCCACCTGGCCCCTGGTATGCGGGGGAAAAGTCTGGGGTTGGAGGTCTGTCTTTGCGATTGGATTGACGGGGATACGAGGTGCATGGATATGGGAAGGCAGCAGGACTCGAACATGCCATAGCGAGAGTTTGTTTGAGCATCTTGTCTCTGTGTCGAAGAGAGAGTTCATCTGGTGAATGGTCTTCGGTTGTCTGGAGTGTAGGAGTATCAGTGGAGGACTGAAGTATAAATACGCTGAGCTAGTCCGCCGTTCTTGATAGTTCATCATCGATGAGAGTTCTCTTCGTCAAGAACATATAATTTCTCTATCAACATCACTTTTGAACCCACAGATCCATTTGAGAAAAATGAAGTACCTCGCCGCCTTCGTCGCTGTTCTCAGGTAAGTTACACCGGTCTTTTCATCAGGCGACACGGCCAGCTAACAAGCAAATGATAGCCTCTGTGTCTCTGGTTAGTCTATATGAAGAACCCCATTCGGTGTGACTTGGTCCAGGTTCTGACTGGTAGTTCCAGACACTCTCGCGATTTCTTGCGGCGCCCAGGGCTCCTCCAGGGGCGTTCGATGCGTCGCGAGGGACCAGCCGTGCCCTGGGGGGTTCCGTCCAGTCTACTATGATGATCCCGCACCGTGCTATAACAACCAACGTTGCTGCATTTAGGGCAATCGTGCCTAGCCCGAGAGATCTTCGTGTCTGTGGATTCTGTGAATTGCGGGGAGTCGTTTGCTTTGGATACGTTGTCTCGTGGTGGATGGTATGCAGGCTCCGGGTATGGTAGTCAGACGAAACTTGAAATTTCGATAGCAATTCAATGGATGGCACAGTTTGGCAGTTTTCTTCGAACTCCAGTTCGTATACGTATTGGTAAACTCGGTATACCCGGCTGGCGTCGGGCACATCACGATGCATAGCTGAGCCACACCAGCCACAGCCAGCGATTAGCGCGAGCGAATCCTGGATCAACGGTGCATTAGCCTGGGCAGACGAGCACCCAGAGTCGTGGAAATGGCGCATTTTTGACAGCTGGTCGATTCTCGAAACTCCACACGTGATGAGGATTGCAGCGCTGATCGCCACCCAACGACGACGAATGCTGCATTGCAGCTGCATACTCAAGAATACTGCGGAGTATACAGTCCACCTTCAGCTTCTGTATTTGAAGCCATCAGGAAGGAATCCTCGGAGTCCGACTTGACAGGGGACAATGCCTCTCGGCCGTTGCGCATTGGCGGGCGGGAGCGAAGGGGGCATATGACCAGTTCGTGAACCCGTACAGTCGCACTGGGGTTCTCGCGCTGCATTGATGCTCCAGGATGATCCAGGATGATCCAGGATGATCCAGGATGATCCAGGAATGAGGCTGTTGTCCAGTTACCGCAAACGGTGAGGAGGAAGCGGAGTAATTTATGACTCCGATGACCATCGAGCACGGCTTTATATGTACTCAAATCCATGGTTTCCCAGCGCACTAGGACGCAGACAGTTAGCTGGAGAAGTGTCGACCAAGATCAGACCATCGCAGGAAATTAGATGAGCTCGTTGGAGCCGTTGAGCAGAGTGGACAATCGCAAAAGGCCCAGTGTAACGGCCGTACACGCCAAGACCTGACTAACGGCAACTCCGCGCAAAGCGATTGGCTTGTGGCCAGATTAAATACAGATCTCCGCTCAACAATGCCTCCGGATTACAAAAAATTACGGATAATCGGGCTGGGCTATTTTTGTTGGAGTTGGTCTGCGTCTGCGCCAGCGACTCGGGATTCCCCTTGACCTCGACCGGGGTTTCTTCTCGACCTCTCCTCTCCCTCTGCGCTACTCTCGGGCTTTCTTTTCTTTCTTCTTTCGCTCCTTAAATCCCCGCGTGCCCAGTCCTTTTCAGCCCGCCATACTGGCTCTGTCGTCTCACGAACCCCTGTTGCCTACCAATACCACCTCCTGCTCCTCGATCCCCGTGCGACCCCAGACTCGCAAACCCGGCCTTTTCCACCTAATCAGACGGCGATTGCCAAAGTCAGCTGGCAGCAATGTCAACTCTTCTACCAGAAGTCCCCCGCTCAACCCGAATAATCGTCAGCGACGACCACGAAAGCTCCGACGCATCGACAGCCCCTTCTCCTTCCACAACCGTTAGCTCCAGAAGCTTCGACACCAAACCTGCCACAACTTCAGATTACTCGAGACCAGCAATGCAACGAAAGGCCTCTTCACCTCTAGCGCCCGCCTTTATGGTGTCGGCTCCGGGAAAGGTCATCGTATACGGCGAACATGCGGTCGTCCACGGCAAGGCCGCAATGGCTGCGGCAATTTCGCTCCGGTCATATCTCCTCGTCACAACACTCTCGAAATCACAGCGCACAATCACACTGAACTTCCGTGACACCGACCTGAATCATACGTGGAACATTGACGAATTGCCCTGGGAGCTGTTCAAGCAGCCGTCGAAGAAGAAGTACTACTACGATCTCGTCACAACCCTCGATACCGAACTGTACGATGCGATTCAGCCTCACGTCGAAGACATCTCCCCAGACGCCGCGGAGGAGATGCGAAAAATCCACAAGCGCTCTGCTAGCGCTTTCCTCTACCTTTTCCTCTGCCTCGGGTCTCCGCAGAACCCTGGCGCCATCTACACCCTTCGATCTACAATTCCCATCGGGGCCGGTTTGGGGAGCAGTGCCAGTGTCTGCGTCTGCATGAGCGCTGCGCTACTTCTCCAAATTCGCACCCTTGCGGGACCCCACCCCGATCAGCCCCCAGATGAGGCGGAAGTCCAGATCGAGCGCATCAATCGCTGGGCGTTTGTCGGAGAAATGTGCATTCACGGAAACCCCAGTGGTGTAGACAACACGGTATCCGCAGGCGGAAAGGCCGTGATCTTCAGGCGGGGCGACTACTCGAAGCCACCGTCCGTTGTCTCCCTCCCAACCTTCCCCGAACTCCCACTCCTCCTTGTCGACACGCGCCAGGCGCGATCCACCGCCGTTGAAGTCGCCAAAGTGGGAGACCTGCGCAACGAATGGCCCGTAGTCACCGAGTCAATTCTTGATGCGATTGACAACATCACAACATCCGCTGAGCAAGTCATCCGAGTCCCAAGCCCCGATGGCCTGTCCGACAACACGCTTCAACAACTCGGGACACTCATCCGCATCAATCACGGGTTCCTCGTTTCGCTCGGTGTCTCTCACCCGCGCCTTGAGCGAATCCGCGAACTAGTGGATTACGCCGACATTGGCTGGACGAAGCTGACCGGTGCCGGTGGTGGTGGTTGCGCGATTACACTGCTACGTCCGGACCTCAAGGGAGAGTCGCTCAGCAACCTGAAACAGCAACTTGACGACGAGAACTTTGGCATCTACGAGACAACTCTAGGAGGTGATGGTGTTGGTGTGCTCTGGCCGGCAGTGCTTCGCAATGGATCTGACGAAGAGGGCGGCGAGGAGATTGACCAGCAGAAGTTCGAAAACGCCATCGGCACCGATGGTATCGAGCGTCTTGTCGGTGTCGGTGTTCAGGAGAAGCGAGAGGGCTGGAAGTTTTGGAAGCGAGCCATTGCGTGAGCTGCTTGAACTGCTTTCTCTAGGATCTCTTCCTAAAATCCAAGCTCCTCCGCGCTGCACCCTTAGCGCATCTACAGAAATACCCGACTGTCGAATTCGACACGACTCCCCACCCACCACTCTCTCTCCGGCACTTTCACGCCGACTAAAAAACTAATGACGGATTGTGCTATATGATATATCCTCGCTACCTGACCTGACCTCACCTCACTCCATCTGTCAAGCCCGCCTATTTTAAAACATAATCTCTTGTATAGTCTATAGCCCGACGGCAGCGTTGCATGAACTCTACTTTCTTCTCTTCGTCTTCTTATCAATCTACTGTCCTGCTTTTTTCCTCTGTTCTAATTCTCGTCTTTGCATGTGGATGTGGGGTTCTATCGGTTCTGGCATTGTTTACTTTCTGTCTGGGTTATGCTATGTTTACTTTTGTTGCATATGGATGGATGGGGAAGGCGTGCTTTATCCCGTTCAGTTTTTAGTACTTAATACTACTACTCTAAAAAATAGTCTTGAGGCTGCGATGTAATTGCATATTTACGTATCTATGTCCTAATTCGAACTACGTGTCCTATATTTATTATTTCTGTTGGGGTAAATAGTGGGGTTAATCGTATGATTCCTTTTGTTGCGCTAGAAGTGTCAAAATATATAGAAGACTCGGCGGTGAGGTCATATCTCATAAAACACGGCGATACACCAAACAAGACTTTGGAAAAGGGTATCGTACAAACAACACACGTCTCCGAGCCAAATTGTTCTCTCCTTTCTCCCCCCAGCCCCCCAAAATCTACCTAAACCGACCCCAATACTCCTTTCACCCCATCGTCGTCTCCCACCCCTTCTCAATCATAACATCCATCCAGTACACCTCACTATCCCCGCCATCCATCCGCCTCCAAACCTCCTCAACCAACTGTAAGCAAACACTAATCGGCTTCGGCGGTAAGACATGCAAGAACGAGGTTAGGCGTCCGAGGACGAACCTTCTCGTCCGCGAGACCTCGAGGGCGTGAGATGAGATGCAGGGCCCGTTGCCGGACGCTGAGAGGGGTTCTTCGTCGGCGATGTCGTTGTTCGAGGTGGAGTTGGAGTTATTTTGGTCTGCGGTTTGGTTCAGTGATGGTTGAGGCGGGAGACGGAGCTCGCTGCTTGAGGCGACGAGGAGGAGCGGCTGCAGGCAGCGGGTGCGGGATTCTTGGGGGATGGTTTTTAGGCGTGAGAGGGTTGTTAGTGCGAATTCTGTGAGCCAGCTATCGTAGTAGCTTGCGTCGGGGGGTGCGGGAGGTTGTTGGGTTGGTTGTGAGGCGGGGTGGGTGGAGGGCTGTTGTTGGTAGGACGGGTCGGTGAACCAGGTGGAGGGGTTGGGGTCGAAGGGTGGGGTGAAGGAATTTTGAGGATCTGGTATATGATTTTGTTGGGACTGGTTTTGGGGTTGGTGGTTCGGTGAGTGGTATTGCTGCTGCTGTTGGTTCTGCACGGGTAACCGCCGTTGAAGAAGGTCTGGAAACGCGCGGTAGAGCTGGAGAAGCCCTGTGCAGCGGTACACTTCAGCCATGGTGAGGAGGTGCCAGACGGGAGTTTCGTCGTCGCCTGGTGAGACGATCTCGGCTTCTGTTGGGTGGGCGAGGGAGAGGAGGCGTTCTTCGAGCTCCTGGGCTCTTTCGAGTGCGATTTGCGCTTGAGCGATGTCGGCCTGTGAGGTGAATCTACGGGCTCGGATGCGTTTGCGTTCAGCTCGAACGAGACGACCGGCTTCTTGGAGGGTGAATTGCGTGTCGCGGGCGATGCCGGTCCACGGGTGAGGGACGCGCTGGAGGACGAGGGATTCGGCGGTGTTTGAAGGGGTTGGCGCGGCGGGGAGGACGGCTGCGTCGTCGGCGACGAAAGAGAGGAGCATTTCCCAGTATACGAGGGCTTCTTCGAAGAACTGGTAGTTGTTTCCGCGGTTTGTAGGGTTAGTTGACTTTGCCAGGGCAGCCGTGTCGAGATGGCGTCGGAGCAGGTTGAAGAACGAGATACCAAGATCCTTTGGGTCGTGCCAGCTTGCGGTTTGACCGAGCATGAGCAAGGCTAGAAGAGATTTGTCGTCCACGGTAGTTTCGTTGCTGATGATTTCGATGGCCTCATTGCGCATCTTCTTACCCATGGGCCCGAACTGTGGGAAATCATTGACCAGAGTAGCTGCGGCCATACTCTGCATGGTCCGGCACATGGCCAGGGACGAGCCCCACAAACGGGAAACCGTGGTTCTAAACGGGTTCATCTGGCTATCATAGCTGGAGAACAGTGCGGCAACTTCCTTGAAGTAATATTCTATCAGCGTCCAGGACGGGTTGTTTAGAGGTTGAGGAATTGAAGTTAAATCCCTTGGGGTTGGCCGAACGGGTGCAGATGGAGGAGGATACTGGCGGACAATAGTGGATGGATCAAAGCCGGGAAAGTCTCGAGACTGATTTTGAAGGATAGGAGCTGCGAGAGAGAAGAATGCCAGTGGATCAGAACCCAAGCTCGCCGGCGAGCCAAAGCCCATTCCGGGACCGTCTGCGTGATTCACAGCGGCCCTTGCAGATGCTGGCGATGGAGGGCACAGATCTGCTAACTCTGGGAGCGACCCAGAATGCTGGAGATCCCATAGATCATCGCACAGTGCGTTCGCGTGATCGTCCTCCACGAGTCCGAGGTCACCATGGTCAGGAGCATTGATAACATCCGCGGCTAGTGGAGTCGTATTTTCTGGGTTGAGATAGTGCTCCGAAGTAGGTTGCAATCGAGGCTGAGATGACTGACTCGCCTTCCGGGGCGATGTATCGACATGGGCATTGAAGTCGACCGAATCGTAGTCGGTGGCCGGTTCCAGCCCGCCGCCATCCTCACCAGAGGGGTTGTTCGTGACCCAGCGCAGAGTTTGGACATAACCCGGGCATCTGACCCCGAGACGAGTGCAACGACTGCAGTGAGGCTTTTCTTCCCCGCATTTCACCTGTTCAATCAAGTTAGTCGCCAAAGTGCGGTCTAAGCCGATCGAAGCGAAGTTGGAGATCCGGGGAATGACGAACCCGCTTGCTCTTGCATCTGGCACACCCGTTTCGGGACTTTTTAACTCGACGCATCGTTTGGAAAATGTAACCGAATGCGGAATGATAACGAAGGGGAGAAGGAGGAAAAAATCATGGCGGCGAAGGAAGAGGAGAAGGAGGAGAAAATCGGAGAGCGGAGAAGATCTCCAAGTTGGCACTGCAGCGATAGCCTGTGGGTGTTGTGATTGGCACGGAAAACTCTCGGAAATCTGCCACGTCTTGCAAGGTCTAGGCTGCGGGGATGGATCTCGAGATGAGACAGATAAGGCTTATCTGCGAGGGAGATAAGTTGAAGATGTGAGGGGGATGAGGAGATGGAAATGCGATTGCGGCATGTGACTTTTGAGGTTATCCAAGTGGACAATCACGGGACCTCAGCTGAAGCCTGGATTCCCGTTCAGTACCATAATCTCGACTTCCCCAGGCTGTCTGTGGAGAAGAATTGAGGTGTTGATTGTCGGACTCGACAGCTTGTGATTGTTCTGCTGCTATTGTTGTTGCTGCCTCAGGCCACCATGTTCCCCACTTCAACCTCAGCAAAAACACCGCCAAAGAAAGCCTTCATTCTCCATCCTCCAATATCTCACTTACTCAGGTTCACTCAGAGATGATCATCACTATGGAAGGGAAATACGCATCCGACCCCGAATGGGCCTCTATCCAGCCTATCCCCCTCAACGACGGCTCAGACGCCGGGGCGATGCCGCTGGCGACAATTGCCTACAGCGATGAATACATCGAGGCGACTTCATACCTCCGCGCCGTCATGGCCGCCAACGAAATGTCCGAAAGGGCCCTGGAACTCACCAAAGACATTATTTCCATGAACCCCGCCCATTACACTGTTTGGTGAGTGCGTCCTTTTATTATTCTGAGAGCCAAGGCTAACTCGTGCAGGATATATCGCGCCAAGATCATCTTTTCTCTAGGAAAGGATCTATTAGAGGAATTGGAATGGCTGAATGGAGTCTCGCTCAAATATTTGAAAAACTACCAGATTTGGTACGTTCGAGAACCATAACTGAGGTATCTATGCTAACTCGCACAGGCACCACCGCCAGGTCATCATGTCCTCGCGCGACCACTTTCCCACCATCCCACCAAAAGAGATGGACTTTCTCATGGAGATGTTCGCCCAGGACTCTAAAAACTACCACGTCTGGACATACCGCCACTGGCTCATCCGGCACTTTGAACTGTGGGACTCTCCCCGCGAAACCGCCGACATCAACTCGCTCATCAATTCCGATGTGCGCAACAACTCCGCCTGGAACCACCGCTACATGCTGCGGTTTGGCCCACGCAACGACCAGCCTGATGGAGGCATGGTCAACGCTAATGGCCCGCCTTCCGAGAAGGGCAGACTTGCTATTGTCGATGAGGACCTGGTGGATGAGGAGTTGCAGTATGCCCAGGTGAAGATCGTCAGCGCGCCCGAGAACCGCAGCCCCTGGTCATATGCGCGGGGTGTCTTGCGGGCTGCCGGTCGGCCACTCTCGGAATGGACTGATTTTGCACGGAAGTTTGTTGTCGATAATCGGGACGATGAAGGCGATCTCATAAACGTTGAGGTGAAGAGCAGCCATGCGGTCGAGTGGTTGGCCGATGTATATGCGCAGAGCGGACCCGACGAGGCTGTGCGGATGTTGAACTTGTTGAAGGACAAGTACGATCCAATCCGGAAGAACTACTGGGATTACCGGATCAACCAGATATTGAAGCCCAATGTCCAAGCGACAGCGTGATCGTTCTATGTGTATACTTGATGCAACAATTCATTCCCAATGCTGATGATTATATGAACCCGTACGCCAAAAACAAAGCAAAACAACCAACCCAAGGTAGAGAAATCTAGTTTCCATCCCCCCAGCCCTCCTTCAACATCTTCCTCCACTCCACCGCCGCATCGATGGTGACATTACTCCCACCGCAAACCACTATAACCACGCGACTCTGCGGACCCAGATCGGGCACCAGCTCCTTCAACCGCGACTGCAACGGCAGTGCCTCGGTCTTCAGCTCATCAACCAGCTCCTCATCTTCATTCTCTCCGGCAGACAGCCGATCATCCCCATACCCCTCATCCACCTCCCTCTTCCGCTTTTTCGTTGTCTTCACCGCACCACTCGCGTCACCAATCGCGGCTTCGACACACACGCCGCACGCCAGCTCAACTAGCAACCGCTCATCATCCACAAGCCGCAGCACGCCCCGCGCCGCCTCGGCGTCAGTTAGCACGGTACTATGCACCTTGACGCCCTCCGGAGGATGAAGCGCATACTGAAGCGTCCGCTCGGAGACACGGATCGCTCCGAGTGACGTCGCCTGCGACGTGATCTTCGGCAGCGAAACGAGAGAGCCCTTGGCGACGGCTGCAGCAAGCGAGTCTGTACCTCGAGTCTCGACGGCGAGAAGATGCGTTGGTTTGGATTGTTTGCCAGTTGATAGCAGGCTTTTCTCCTTCTCAAGCTGTTGACGGCGGCGTTCAAGACCCATCACAAGCCCGTTGAGCAAACCACCACCGCCAACACTGCACACAATCGCATCAACAGGCAACACCCGCTCATCCTCTTCCTCATCCCCAACAAAAGCAGGAACCTGCTCAACCAACTCATCAATAACCGTACTATTCCCCTCCCAAATCGCCTCATGGTCAAACGGATGCAGCGCGATCTTAACAACCTCGCCCTCCCCTTTCCCCTCCCCTTTCCCCTCCCCGTCTTCACTCTCCTTCATAACAACCTCCCGCATATAAACCCCGGCCTCATCAAACGTCTCCCCATACCGAATCACCCTCCTCGCCCCCGCCTTAACAAGCTTCTCAACCATAAGCGCCTTCGTCGACACAGGGACCACAACCGTACACGGGAACCCGAGCGTCCTCGCCGCACAGACAGCCGCGAGCCCCGCGTTCCCGCCAGACGACGCGAAGAACTGCACGCGTTTTCCGGCGTTCGCTGGGTTGTGCAGGTGCGAGAGGATCTGGGCGCCCATTGCGCGGGACTTGAAGGAGCCGCTTGGTTGGGTGTTTTCGAGCTTGAGGAGGATTGTGCACCCCGCTAGGGTGGAGAGCGGGGTGCTTTTTATTAGGGGAGTTGGGATCCAGGGGGTTGGGTAGGTTTTTGGTTGCGGTTGGGATTCTGATGGTGATGGTGATGGTTTGGATGCTTGGTGTGTCTTTGTAGGGTTTAGAGAGGGAGGGAGGGCCGCCATGGTGGTTGTTGCTGTGATGCTGCCCATGGTGGCGGATATCGGAGGGAGGTATGCGTTTGCAGTGTATGTAATAAGAGTAGGTGATCAAAATATGTGGCGAGGTACTGCTCAAACGCGTGATAATGATAGAGTTGAGTGTCAAGATGGTATATAGATGGGAGTAACCCTCGCGTAGCAAACGAAGTATATAAAAACCCTCACTCGGGATGGTCGACAAGGAAAACAACCAACCACACAAGCGAGTCGAAGACGAAAAGAAAAGATATTAAATCCACCACAAGGATAAAAAAACAACATATACCTACGAATATATTACATCAATCCGTCCTCCACCCTACAAATCTGTTATACAATGGAAAGCCCCCTTCCCGAAGCCCTGGCCAGTACCAGAGGTAGTTTGCCGCGGGAAACACCAACCCCCAGTTTCCCGCCCGATATCTCTCATGTAACAACGTCGCAATATCTGCCAATTTGGCCTGCCTTTCCCGCTGATAACCTTGTGGACGTGGACCTAGAACTTTGCCCCATTCGCGTTTTCTGGATCGCATGACGCAAAGTCTTGTTTCGTTCTGTTGCTATGTTTAGTTGTGGTGGTTTGAAATTTGGCCACGAGCGTCAGGGAAGGGATGGATTCGAGCCGTGTGTAATCGCTACTTTCCGAGACTGCGCCAATCGGGCTTTCCAGGCGAGGACTATGGCATTCGTCGCGATAAGGAAACGGTGGCTCGGCTACTCACCCCAATGTTTAGCTCGACTGGCTTACTATTCCTCACTTATGAGAGGGGGAAAGATGATTTTCTTCTCGATGCCCTCGCCGTAATCCGTGTCTGACCCGTAAGTTGCATCCGAGAGGTTCCGTTTGGAGCTGTCGACACGGAAAACGTCGAGGATCTCCTTAGCCTTGGTGGGCATGAATGGCTGGAGCAGGATCCCCGTGATCCGCATCGACTCCGCGACGTTGTAGAGCACGCGCTGCTTCTCCTCTGGGTCCGACCAGGGCGCCGAGTTGGAGAAATACTTGTTGGTCTAGATGCGGTCAGTCAGGCTTATGGAATGGGGTTGGCTACAAGGGGTTAAGAAGTCCTCCTGACCTGCAACACTACAGCCATGATTTCTTGAATGGCAGAACGAGGATTGAGTTTCTCCATGTGCTCTGCAACCCTGGTTGGGAGCTTCTCGAGCACAGACTGGTACGTCTTATCAGCGGGGGTTGCGGGGGAAGTGCCGGATGTAGCATTGAGAATGTAGGTCCGCAATTTCCCTTTGGAGCAGCCGATGGTTCGATGGGCAATATTGCCGATCCCCTTTTGGAGATATTTCTTGTAATCCCGGATGATATGCGCGTTATCATAGTCCGCGTCTGACGCAAAGCCACCCTGATGAGCCAAGAAAAAGCGCATGGTGTCGACTCCAAACCGGTCAATGGCGAAGAACGGGTTCACCACGTTTCCCGTCGACTTGGACATCTTCTCCCGATTCATGGTCCAATGGGCGTGCACGAGTACGTTCCGAGGGAGGGGGAGATCGAGCGCCATCAGGAAGGCCGGCCAGTACACACAGTGGAACCTAACCTTGTAAGTCTCATCCGGCATTGGTCAATGATAGCTTACCTAACTATGTCCTTTCCGACGACGTGCACATCTGCAGGCCAGCCGAGACGAGCGCCCTCACCAGGAGGGAATGGGTATCCGGCCTTTGTCAGGTAGTTGACGAGCGCATCGAGCCAGACATAGATGGTCTGCGACTCGTCCCCTGGAACCGGAATGCCCCAGGTCAAGCGTTCAACCGGCCGGGAAATCGATAGATCAGTAAGTCCGGAGGTCACTGCTTGCACCACACGGTTTTTGTAATGTTCCGGTGCGATGAAGCCAGTCTCATACAGCTCCAGCAAGCGGTCCTTGAACGCTGACAAACGAAAGTGATAGTTCGTTTCGGAAGACCATTCGACCTCTTTTCCTGTTTCAATGGAAACCTACACCCGTCAGAAACGTTCCAGGGATAGAGACGGAGTGCATACCATCCGCTTCCGTCCGGTAGCAGGGTCCAGCGCGAGATGGACTTGGGACTCCGGGTAGAAAGTTTCATCGCTGACAGAGTACCATCCCTCGTGCTTCGAAGTATATATATAGCCTCGGTTTTCCAGCATTTCCTGCTCATCGTTAATATCGATTCCGGCCCGGAGTGACCGGCACGTACCCAAAAGTACTGAACAGCTTGCTTGTGTGAAGCGTCGGTGGTCCGGATAAAGTGGTCATGGTCTAGGTCGGCAGCTTGAGCAAGGTCCTATGCCATGTGAGAAACGGTCAACAGTCAGATTGAGTCACTAACCTTGAATGTCTTGCAGTTCCTGTCGCAAAAGGCTTGCGTGTCTATCCCGGCAGCCTGGGCGGCTTGTTGGATCTATCATGAAGTCAGAGCTGGAATTATTCCCGTAGATACACAGCGCCAACCTTCATTCCATGCTCATCCGTTCCGGTGAGCAATTGTGCCCCCTCTTCGCCGAGAACAGCCCGCCATCGCTTCAGAACGTCTGCAATGACCATTGTGTATAGATGACCGACATGAGGGGCTAGCAGAGAGATATTAGTTGGATTAGGTCTCAAATAAAATATGTTTTCCAAGAACATACCAGCATTGACGTAGAAGATCGGTGTCGTAACATAGTATGGCTTTTTCGGAGCCGCGGAGGTGGTCGCATATCGACGGGGGTATCGTGAGACCCCCGAACGAGGGATCTTGCACGAGGCGCATTTCCACGACGGGCGCTGGTGTGCTAATAACTGATTAGCCCACGAGAGAGCGCGAAAGCCCCCTCTCAGATTCGCCATTCCTGAACTGATCGCAGGGCAATGGGATGGGAGCCGGGAAGCAGTTGATGGCTCTTGGATGTTCGGAGGTTTTGTTTTCTCCGCGGTGGTCCAAGCTTCTTTTTTCTGGCTGCGGCCTGTGACGGTCACAGCTTCGCTTTTCCACCTCCGCAACCTCACTCACAAATTTTTGGCTACTCCTCCGCAGCTTTACAATCGGGACGCTCATCTCACTCGCCTTTTGTTTCATTACCTAGACTTCATCTACATCAAACTAGATACAAGCCATGGCGCCTAGCGAAGATCAATACGCAAAGATCTCATCTGAAGGTTCCATCTTCCTCTGCCTACTATAACACAGCGTCAATCTGACTGAGCATTCTGTATCCAGCCGCGACTGAATTTACACAGTCATTCTACCCCGCCCTTGATAAGAATCGCGCCATTATCTCCTCCTTCTACAGCACTACTCCCTCCACAATCATCTTCAACGGCAACCCAGTCACAGACGGAAATGCGGTTCAAGACATCTTCGTCAACCAGATGCCGCCGTCCCATTACGAAGTACAGTCTGTTGACTGCCAGATCATCAACAAGCAGTTTCCCGCCCCCACACCCGGGAAGCAGCCCAGCACGAAAGATATGTCGATGTTGGTGATTGTGAGCGGCTACGTCAGATTTGGGGAGTCGCGCGACCTGCCCCAGCGCGGCTTCAGCGAAACGTTCGTCCTGATACCGAATACAACCAACGAGACGGTGAGGGGAAGACGGAAGCGCGACTGGATTATCCAGACGCAGAATTTCCGGTTGGTTGTTTGAGAATGCGAATGCGAATGCGAACGAGGAATAAAATAGTTACATTGGCTATGAATACGAGACACGGCCTTGGGAATCACATAACGCACTTTGATGAGAAACGACGAAGAGACAGAAATATCACAACCAGATTGGAGAAACACCGTGCGCAGCTCATCATTATTTTGCTGCCGCCACAATTTCCTTATCCGCCATCGCAAATCAGCTCAAGTCCTCGGCGCGGGACGCAAATTCGCTCGAATGCGTTCAAGGAGCTCTTCACGGGTTGCCTTTTCATGTGGCATGAGTCCTCGCTTTATCCATATTAGAACATATACATTGCGCCGCGCACGGGAAGATAGATCCTACAGCACGAAGCCATCGATGCATTTCATCAAGCGTCCAATTCGCCGGATCTGACACAATGTTAGAGATATTATTCGCAATTAGAAGATAGCAGCCTTACCTCCTTGCGGATCTGATTCTGCAGGAAACATCTCGTTCCCCCAGATTGCCCAAACTGCTGCCGCTGTTACCATGCCGGCGAAACCTGTTGACCATTAGCTTGACTAGACAAAGCTAGTTTGATGACCATACCTAAGAATAGGTTCTAAACGATGAAGTTGTTAGTATAGTAGTCAAGTAGTGGATCTGGAAGTAGTTACCTTTGAGTTCATCGCGCGGTCCAAAGGTGTCGGCATTTTGATGGGTTCTGTTGCGCTACTATGGGTGTGTGTTTGCGATCAAGAGATTTTCAAGAAAGGACAAGTTGTCTTGATTGTAGACACCTATTCCTTAAGCTCATGCAATGATGTACATCGTTTGCTGTCGCCTGGACGCACCGCCACAACGCCACTTAGAGCTGCGATCAAATCACGTGTGTGATGGTCTGACTCTTGTCCAGACTCCAGCCCATGAGAACATCGATATGCACTCTAGAGCCCATCGAGCAACAAGAAGTTATATGCAATATTGCTTGGATATGATTTCTGAATCACGCTCCTGAAGGATATGGAGACTTGGACAGGCTATATTGGTTGCTAAATGGATGGCGCTCCACGCTTGTCTAGTGCCAGAGAGCTATCGAGCTGTCGAGCTGGCTGCTATTGAGCTGGGACAAGGCACGGAATATCTGATCAATCAGTTTGATTACTTTCTGACCTCTTTCCATTTGGTACACACGACATGGTGACAAGGAGCCCCCCTCGTAAGGATTGTTGACTGCTGGCCAAAGGAAGCTTGGCTTTCAGTCTATGATTCGCCTGCCTCTGTTCAGCTCTACATGGCCTTTGTCGAGGTGCTAACATCCACTCAGATGGCGGGAGAATACGAACTGTGCAGGATTGGCAGAGGCAGTGCTACGGCCGGTGAGCAAAGAGCTATGTATATGAAGCCAGCCTCATCTACCCCTAGACACAGACTTCACTTACCTTCAACTTCTCCCTCTATTCTTGACAGCGGTGCCTTCCATAACATAGAGATCAAACCGCTTCCTGGCCTCTACTATCCCACGCATGCCCAACATGCTGAACAAGAACTCAGACACCCCCTTGCAACACCAGAGTGCCCCCGAGACTCCCAGAACATCCAGCTGGGCCGCGCTGCACAGGCGCCCGCTCACCACCAAATGGAGCATAGCCCTCGAGGACTCATTCGCGGGTCGAATCGTGAAAGACGACCTTCAGTTCGTCTCCCAGGGACCTCCTGTCCGGACCGTCTGGCTCGCAATCTGGAGTCCCAAGGACGAGTCAATACCAGAGACGCTCGACCGGATTAAACTGTATGTGCATCCATCGCCAGAGCAGCGGTTTGAGGAGGCAGGATCCGACCCGGACGAGTGGCGGTATGCCTCGTGGTACCCGCATGTTGTTAATGGGCGACATCAATGGGGGCTATATGCCTATACTGTCCGTCAGGGTTCGTATGTTCAGGCGTCCTTCATTTCCGATGAGCCGGGTGACCTCGAGTGGGCGCTGTTTACTTGGCGGTCACTGCGGTATGCGGCGCCTCCCAGAGACAATGGTGAACCCAACGAGGGAATATAGGAGAAATGAAACCTTGGTGGATGGAGGACTCCAGTAGCCTGAGGATGAGGCAGGACCTAGATGGGCGCAGAAATCTAGGCTAAGCTTGCGTATGTAGGAATTTTGCGGTACATGGCATGAAGAGTAGAGCATTGGCAAAGTCAACAGCTTTTTAAATCCTAAACAGCTTGCTGAAGTGTTATTTCAAGCTCCTTTGACTCCATAAATTGAAGGGTATATATCACGTGAGGTCAATCAGATCCACCGATAACGATAAGGGCTTCTCAAGTCAGCCCTAGCCTAATTGGGACGATCCCACAACAGCCCCAGCGGGCGGCCCTCGGACATCGAAACCGTGATCGAGCTTGCTTGCTTTCTCCTCTTCCCTCCGAAGCCTTCCTGACGAACCACCGTACATTACGTCGCCAATTCCATCTGCCCACCATGCCTCGTGAAGTTTCCGACATCAAGCAGTTCATTGAGATCTGCCGCCGCAAGGATGCGTCCTGTACGTCTACGTCCCCAGATTTTCGAAGCGGAGGAGAGAGCTCGACGGCGAGGTCGACGCTTGAGGATCTACGCTCAAACCGCTCCAAGTTGGATGGAAATTACATGGGATGATGTAGCTAACGAGGATTGACTCCATTAGCTGCCCGCATCAAGCGCAACCGCAAGAGCCAGCAGGTCAAGTTCAAGGTCCGCTGCGAGCGCTTCATCTACTCCCTTGTCCTGAAGGACTCCGACAAGGCCGACAAGCTCAAGCAGAGCCTGCCCCCTGGTGCGTTGTCTCCGATTCCCTGCGAACCTCCGTCCGGACCTCCGATACCCTTTGATGCAGCAGAGCGAGCGTCATGGACTGGACGGAACTGCGGGAGACACTCGATTGAAAGAATGCATACTAACCCGCTTGTCTACAGCTCTCAAGGTTGTCGACGTCTCCAAGGGCGAGAAGAAGAAGTCTCTGTAAACATCTCAACCCAGATGAACGGAATGTGGTGAAATGGGCGTGATGGAAGGATCGTGGAATACTATCGAAGCGTGACGACCATCGACTGTCCAAGGAATCAACGCGGCATGGATGCTTTTGTGGGCCGGCACCGGAATGCTCACCCTCTGTCCGTCATTGGATGGAAGAATTGAACCTTCTGGCATCTCACTCGGTCGCTGTATATCGACATGACAAGACGACGTATACGACTTGAACTGGATGACCTGCATATTCCGACTTTAGGGAACAGCTTGGTCGGGGCTTTTCCTGTCTATAAAATAACGAAGAGACAAAAATAAAAACATTCGAAAATACTCGAACTGGTACTGTGCCCGGCATGTGTCCATCCATCTCCCAAAAAGCAGGCATAGAAACAATGTAGAGTCGTAGGGCACGCGAGAGGAGGAATGAAGGCAGAACACGAAGTCGGGCCTCGTTTGCATGTTTCGAGCGCGGAGGAATCAGGCTGTAGACCCGTCTTGGCCGTGTGTTTCGAATGTCACCCATCCTCCCTACCTTCAATTTCACCTGCCGATCACTTTCCTCGCGCTTCCACACGCCCGGCTGGAGGAGCCAGTCCACCGTCTTGAGACAAGGCAATGGGGAGCCAAGCACCCGCTGTCATAATCAACATCAAGCATCCCCACTGCATCTGATACTTAGCCGCGTGGACTTTGAGAGGCGAAACAACTACAGCATGATGGTCTCCATCGATTTATACATGTTCGTACCGATAACTCGGTTAATATGCTCAATTCTGCTCAGGTCTGCAGAGAATCCGGGGAAATCTGGGGCGTGCCTGCGCCCAGGTACTAACAGTAGCTAATTACTCTGCACACCGTCGTGTTTGAGAGGGGTTACCAGCGCCATCGAATCACAACTGCCGCTATACAAGTGCCTGCACATCATTTCTACAACTGTCACGGCACAACGCTGACATGGAACGAGCTCCGTCTCCATGCTCCGTCAGGGATTGTTTGACTCCGTCTAAATCCGTTTCAAGGCTGAGGGTCGTTTGTTTCCACCTTGGACATACTCTGTTTTTGTTGGTTTGCTTGATGGCCTCGGCCCGTCGACCCGGGGGGATCGACAGTATTGAGTGCTATCAGGATTCTGGGTTAAGTTTTGACAGTCGGCATGTTGAGTTTCTGCTTTTCCAGGAGGCGCTTTTACTAGGTGAAGGGGTGCCTGTGGGGTGTGGCAGCTGTGGCTTATGAATCAGTTCAGCCAGGAAGCTTGGTCTCTCTTTGGCCAGGATGTTCAACGAACAGCCTAAACAGGGCTCTGTTGTTGTTGGCCATCTTCACGACGTTATGTCCCAAGTTACCCCTGTATGAGGGTGGAACAAACAGTTTCCCATCCGAGTCAGTCGACAGCCTCGACGCAGACGTATCGATTCATACCAAACAACCAACCTCTAAGCACGCAGCCAATCTATCCCCAACCGCCCACCTGAAGAAGCGGATCTGGTGATCCAGACCCCTGCACCTGCATCTCCGGCTAATGTCGCAGTCTCGCCTGTTGTTACGGCTTAGGCACGGCCTCCTGCAATTTAGGGCAATATGGGACTCGGCTCCTCCCCGGCTGCCCCGTTTCAATTAGGGACGGGAGAGGCGCTCCATGTCCCGAATGAGTATATAAAGGCAGTTAACTGACCCTGGTTGCTCTTCTCTTCACCGGTAAACAAACTCCCTTGTTCATATCTCATTCTCTACTTTGACACCTCTGGAAGGTTTCGCTTTTCACCATGACCCTCTCTAAGCTCTCGACCCTTGCTGGCGTTCTCGCCTCTGCTAGCCTTGTTGCTGGTCACGGCTATGTCACGCAGATTGCTTCTGGTGGAGAGACGTATGTTGCCCTACCGTCGAACATCACGTATACGCAGGGTACCCCTACTGACAGTGATGTAGATACGGAGGTTGGCTTGCCGACAGCTACCCTTACCAGCAAGACCCGCCTGATGTCTACGGCTGGACCACCACCGTCACCGACAACGGCTTCGTCGCCCCGGATGCCTTCTCAACCGGCGACATCATCTGCCACCGTGGCGGCTCCCCCGCTGCCCTCTCCGCCCCTGTCGAAGCCGGCAGCACCATTGATGTGACCTGGAACACATGGCCCGAGAGCCACAAGGGACCTGTAAGCAGAACCAAAGCCCCATCCGTACATCGGAGGATCACCCTCTAGCTCAACCCTTATACTAACCACGCGACACGCTAATATAGATCATCAACTACCTCGCCAACTGCAACGGCGACTGCAGCGCAGTCGACAAGACCAGCCTCGAGTGGGTCAAGATCCAAGCCGACGCCATCATCGACGCATCCACCAACACCTGGATCACCGACGAGCTCATTGAGAACAGCTTCACGACCTCGGTGACGATCCCCTCCTCCATCGCGCCGGGCAACTACGTCCTCCGCCACGAAATCATCGCCCTGCACTCCGCTGCTCAGGCCAACGGCGCCCAGAGCTACCCGCAGTGCTTCAACCTCGTTATCTCGGGGAGTGGCTCTGCTAGTCCCTCTGGTGTTGCGGGAACTAGCCTGTACACCGCGACGGATGCGGGGATTGTGTTTGATATCTACTCTGGGAACACTGAGTACCCTATGCCTGGACCGGAGCTTTTCAGCGGTTAAGCGGTTGTAGGAGATGGGGAGGAAGTGATTGGGGGGTGTTGGGTGTTAATGGAAGCCACCGCACTCGGTTCCATATGTGCTAGCCAGGCTTTCATTTTGAGTGTCTGCTCTGCTTTGCCCTGTTGTTGGATATTGCATATCCAACCCGTCTTGTTCGATGTACATAGTTTTCGACAGCCAATTCATTAGCATTCTGCCCTAATTTACTCACCTCTTTTGGCTGTGGTGCTTTCTTGCTATTGCCACTAACAGTAATTCCTCGTTTCAGTTGTTGATATCAAGAAACAACCCCTTAAGGCCAACTGTCGGGGAAAGAGATATATTTGGACAGTAGCACGATCCTACAGTAATGTAGAAGGATTGTAAAATAATGATAAGTGATACGTTGTAAAGAGATATATTGTGCGAATAGCCCCGTAAGCAGGAGCAGCATGATCAACCAAGGCTAGAAGTCTCTGATATAATCAAAGCGTAATTTGATTTTCCTCTTCACAGGGCCAGCCAGAAACGTAGTGGCGTTGGCTTGTCGATTGGAGCCTTGATTACAAAGATAGACCGCGAGATATCTGCTTCGAATGACTCCAATGCTTCTTAAGCGGGTGGATGGCTGTCTTTGAGCTTTGTACTGTGGCAGGAGAGATAATGTCGCAAGAGTTTATGAAAATTATATTCTACGGTTAGGGCTACTGTGACGCGTGGCCGAAGAGGCGTCAGGCTTGCCTGTCGGGGTTGAAGTAATATATCAAGAACGCTTAATATAAAGTAGAGGAGAAACACAACATCTAGAATACCTAACTAGTAGCGATTATGGTAGCTTACCTCGTACTACCAGAAAGTATCACCAAAGCTGATTCGCTGGTGGCCATCACTGCCCATGCAGGCATAGCACGAACTCGGGCTTGGCTGCATGTAGAGAGATCATGCACAGCCACCGGTTTGGCGAGGACATGAGAGCCTTGCGCTCGCCAGAGTAAAATAACCGCACCTTCCCTCGACGAGCCCCATCATCCCTCATCGTCTTACATCTTCCTCTTCACAGCTTCCAACTCATACCTTATGGCTGAAATACTCGGAATCGTGTCCGGCTCAATCACAGTCGCCGAGACAGCAAGCGCCGTACTAAAGCTCAAGCGACTCTGGAACGAAGTTCGCGATGCGCCCGATTATGTCGATTCGCTCATCGATCAGCTCAGCCTTGTTCACCCGCTCTTGGCCGAAACAGAGACTGAACTGAGAGCGGACGAAAAGTTGCTTGCCAGTAGCAGTGCCGCGCGATTAAGTTTGAACTATTGCAAGAAGATCCTCTGGGATCTTGACAGGTTAGCCCATGATCTAAGACAGCAGACCGAGAGCAAGAGGCGACTGAGTCGAGGGAAGGCAAGAATGAAGGTTGTCCTGGGAAAGGAGGCCATACGTGCCCTTCAGAAGCGGATGCAAGATGCGTTGCAGTTGTTGGGAATCGCTCAGCAGACTTATCTCATGTTGGTTCGAAGCCTGACTGTAGGATCTTCGATGCTAATCGCTATAATAGAGCTCTTTCTAAAAGCCAACCACGGTTGGTTGTTGACCAGATTCGGTCCCTAGATACCACGACTCTACTCGAGAACGAAGATGGGGGCGAAGCTGAAAGAGCTCTCATATCAAATGCCGCCAAATTGAGAGCCGATGATGGTGTTTTCAATGGCGACACACTACCCTGGAAATACTCGTGGCTCTTTGGATCCTATACCTCCCACACCTGCAGTACTTCCGACAAAGGTTAGACCCTTGACTACCAGTTACAGGGATAAGCTCTAGCTCACACCATGAAGCCTACCACGGACGAATCCAGATGCCGTCTTGGCTTGCGAACAAAGCATGGGATTTCTGCGCACAAAGAGCCAGTCATGGCTGGACATATTCGCTTCGCCAATGGTCAGTGAGACCAGAGAGCGCTGAAATCTTCGATGCTGCGGCCAAAGGCGACCTTGCAAGAATCGTCCAACTACTCGAAAATGGACAGGGGTCACCGTACGACCGCAACCCCCAAGGCGTGACATTGCTCCATGTGAGTGGCCACTTCACCGAACTTGAACTGTTGCACTAAAACTCAACCTAGCATGCTGCATCCTCCAAAAGCCAGAAAACCATCGCATACTTAATGGGCAAGGGTCTGAGTATCGACGAGCCAGACACCTATGGAGACACGGCGCTTGACTACCTAGCACATCCTGCGACGTTGGAGCCACAAGAAATAGTGGATATGCTAGAAGTGCTGTGGCTTCTAAAGTCTGCCGGCGAGCTCACAGATGCCATGGCCGAGCTCTTTGACCTAGATGCGACTCACAGGGACTACAAAATCATAGGCAGCCTAATGTTCTGTGCCTCCGGCATCTTCGACCTTGTTCTTGAAGAATTCCGTCTGGCCCCACCAGAAATTCGCTATAACTGTATCCAATGGGGACTTACCGACCTTAAGGTTCTTAACGACGTGCTGAAAGCCGACGGCATCAATGACCCAAGCATATTTTGCCAACGACTTTCATACAGATATGGAGGCTCGCTCCATGGTTTCGCTGGTACATACTTCCTCAGTATACCTGGTTGCTCCAATAATATCATACTCTGGCAGGCCAAGGGCACGGTATTCCAGGATTGGCGCAATTTTGCCCGCTGGCTGCTTAGCGGTTTTGAACTAGAGGAGTTAAGTAGCCTGGACAAGTGGTATAACATAACTCCGTTATTCGCGGGGCTGCAGGCGAGCACCCAAATCTGGCGAATATCGCCTCGAGCAATGAAGCAGGCCAAAAACAGGCTCCAGCAATCGCTTCTTTTCTGGGTCGAGGATCTAAAGGCCGCCGGAGTGGACCTCAAGAAGTACGGCCAACAGGAAACACGCTTGCTGCGTGAGGAGTCCGGTTGGGATTTCGCGGAATGGAATAGCTTCTTGGAGACGCGTGGTAGACCAAAGCTAGCTTCATTCCGGTATGGACCTGAGCCGGAGGATTGGGAACTTGTGTGGGAGGAGGTCTTCGTGGAGGACTTTGTTGGGGATTTCTTTTCCTTCGCTGAGCTGCCGCCTTTGATGCCCGGGGCATGGGTGGATTAGGGCTTTGTCTTTGACTAGTGTGCAGGCCCTCTCAAACTACTGTATCTCATAAGGCATCAACTGGGACAAACGGCTTTCCGCTAATTGTCGCGGTCCCGAAGCGCAAGAAGAGCGGAGAACCCATCGCCTACAATTCTTGGTCTCTAGAGCTGGTAGCTACAGATACTGGGCCATCAAGATGAGTGCTAGTCTTAGACATTTCTCGTAGTTTTACCAAGGGGGTTGTCGTAGGTATCACACGAATCTCCTTAGCTCGAGACGAAGTTCAATTTTCACAGCCAGCGGGCACCATGGGAATTGGGCTTACAGTACTAAGGGCATGCATAGGATGCTGGTTCGCTGAAGAGTATCTAGACTCTTGGGAAAGGCGAATCTAGTGTGTTAGGGCATGGAAACGTGGAAACCGAAGGCTTACGCCGGGAGCCCTTTGTATACGTCTTCTAAAGCTTCATTCTATTGATTCCCTCTCTGCAGTATATGTACATTAGGTACTAAGGACTCAGCATTTTCCTTGTATATACACTCCAACCAGTTGGAAATTGTGTCGTACTAGGTATGTGACGGTACGATAGGCTCACAATTCACTGCTTTCATCTCGAGATAGTCAGCTCAGCTTATAGTATCCTCAGCAAAAGACTGGCGAGTGTTCAATACTTCAAGTCCGACCTTCTAGACTTTCCAGTTTGAGAAGCCACCATCCGTAGCGCAGCCCTAAGTCGTACCTTCCTACAGCTGCAGCCACCCCCCTCCTTCTTCTGTCTCTCCCCTTCCAGTTCTCATGCTGCTTTCTCCTTCATCCTCTCTCAGGTTAGCACGCTTCTGACAACCTCTTCGAAAGGTTGCAGGTCGAGTCGTTGGGTCTCCTGCTCGTTGTCTTTGAGAACATCCTTCGTTCCTCTCCTCCGTTATCTGTTCTTGTTAATCCTCCAGCTGCACACTGAGCGAGCAGCCATCCTCACCTGAGAACCTCCCCCTCCCTCGCCCACCAAGCCTCCTTCGACCACCATCGCACCCTCCATCGTCTGCATGATAGCTGGAGATCCTGTTTCCGAGTTAGCGCGATGCTCATCACCCTGGGTCACCATGCCGGGGATGGAAGTTGGAGGGGATGAGGAAGGAGATGGGAAGGTCGGTGCCTCTCAGTATCGCAGTCTGCGAGTGCGAGAATCTCATCATCGAGGCAAGTGATTATCTAAAACTTGTTACGATCGGATGGCCGTCTGGCGAATGCCGACAACAGTGGCAGTATGATGCTCAGCTTCGGCTGACAGAGGATACCTCTCAGGAACGTCACCTTTTCTGATAAAAATAATAAAAATATAACAACAAGTTCATCATCGAGGCAAGTGATTATACAACCCTAGTATCAGACGGCCGTCTGGCCAATTTCGAAATACCACGGCTACCTTATATGATGCTCAGCCTCGGCTGACAGAGGATGCCTCTCAGGAACGTTACCATCCCAGCACGTCAAGCTCATCATCGAGGCAAGTGATTATCGCACTCCACCAACAGACGGTCAAAGGGCCAATGTTGAAACAGTTTGCTTGTATGATGCTCAGCCTCGGCTGGCAGAGGATGCCTCTCAGGAACGCCACCTTTGCAGGCACGTCAAGATCATCATCAAGGCAAGTGATTATCCTACTCCACCATCGGACGGCCACTTGGCCCATGCCGACAACCGTGACTCTATGATGCTCAGCTTCGGCTGACAGAGGATACCTCTCCACTTTTAGGTGGGTTGAAATCATCATCGAGGTAAGTGATACAAACCAAGCCCGGGGCCTTTGTTTCGAGCCCGGGTCAAGGCTGATTGTTCAGTGCTCTCAGCAACGTCACCTCTCGGGCACGTCACGATCATCATCGAGCGATACACCCTTGTTACGACTTTCAGAGCCTGAGAACAAGTGGCAAGTCTGTTAGGTCGTCTGTCATATTTTGGGATGGGTTGTTTGACTTACCCTGCGGGCAATGGGAGACGGTTGAAAGGAAAGATTCGGCCGGCGGCGAGAGGCAAGAATATGTACCGGCGAAAGAGCTTGTGTAGGTTTACTGAGAGTTTTGAGTCAACGAACAAAGTTTTTCGATATCATCGAGTCCAGATTCCTCATAAAGGTCGTGGCATGTTCGAAAACGTTATCCAGGACAGCATGTTGTCTGATACGCTGCCGGAATATATCCGTTCGCTCGCTCTTAGGGTCGTCTGAGTCACTGGGATAGCACGATGCGGGCCGACAACGGCGAGGGATCCTGTGAGGAATTCATGAGCCAATAGGTTGAATACAGTCATGAGTTTTCTGACAGCATGGAACCGAGAACAAGCGGCTTCATGTAAAACTTGCAAGGAAACAATGCACTCATTACGTGTCGACCTGATGCACCCAAGCCATGTCTCGGCGATCAAGCTTTTCTAGACGACGATTAAGCTTTCGACTACTCTTAATGAGGGGCATATGATAATGCCCTAAAGCATCTTATTAATCTGCTTCCGAGACCAGGTGCAAACATTGCAGGCGCTCTACCTAGTATCCGTCACTTCGCTGAGCGTACTGCCTGTGTTTAATGTCTAAGGCCCGCAGCCCTAACGACAGCGACGTGACGGGTACCCCCAAGCCGTATAAGAGGCCTGCGAGTTCAGCAACAATTCGCAACGCATGAAGCCGAGTCAGCCCTCTTCTTTTCGCCGTGGGGATACTGGTACTTACAGCGAAACTGAACAGTGTGGGCACAGGATCCTTGTTCCCCAGTTCTGTTCCATTTCGGTCCCATCCGCCACATTCATCGTAAAGACGAGGGGTACACTAGGCAGATACCCTAGTGGAGTCACTAAAGGGCCAGCATAAGCATTAATCTAGTCGGGGCTAAGGCGCGGGGCGGCGTTAGGTAGTATCAAGTGGCTCAGGTGCGTGGTGAGATTTAAGTATGTACCCACTTTCATGGAGAATAAAAGCAGCAGGTTCCCTGCCAGGTGGTTCTTCTCCATTCCAACCCTCTTCAGTATACCAACCCCCAATAATAATGGCAAAGACAACCATCGTCCTAGTCCCCGGCGCCTGGCTCACCCCATCCTTCTACGAGCCATTCCTGAACGCCATCAGCGAAACCAGGCACCCCGTCCACTGCGCCGAATACCCATCCCTTGACCCCGCGGACCCCACAACCGCAGACTGTAAATCCGACGCCGACGTCATCGCCCAGACACTTCACCACCTCATCGAGGATGAAGGGCGCGATATCCTCCTCGTCCTGCATTCGTACGCGGGTATGCCCGGCGCCGCAGCCGCAAGGGGTCTTTCCAAGTCCGAGCGCGTGAGGCAGGGGAAATCCGGCGGAGTCGTCGGGATGGTTTTCATCGCGGCGTTTATTGTTCCTGAGGGGGTTAGCTGTTCCGGGTTACAGGGGGGAAATTTACCCAGTTGGATCCTGTTGGATAAGGTATCGACGACCCCCTTGAAAAAAAATGGGATCTGTCACGGTGGTAATTGCGCTGACGCTGAACACAGCCCCTCCCAAACCTAAATGTCCCCTCGGACCCGACCGCAAACTTCGCCGCAGACGTCAATAGCGAACTCCTTGGGAATCTCGACGCACACGTCAAACCACATTCAACACTGGCTTTCAACTCCCCGCAACCCGCGCCAGCCTGGGCTGATGAGGCATATGACGGGCGGCGCGCGTTTATCGTCACGACGGCCGATCAGGCCGTGCCTCGAGAGGCGCAATATGGCATGATCTCGGCGACGGAGAAGAGTTGGATTATCAAGGAGATGGACTGTAGTCATTGTGCGCCGTTTCTTTCGAGGATTGGGGAGTGTGTGGAATCAGTGTTGGGGCTTTTGGGGGAGATTGAGGCGCGGTAGGGGGGTGAGATGTGGTTTACGCGCGCTTTTGGAGATATTGAGCAGGATATATATATATATATATATATATATATATATATCTCTCTCTCTCTCTATCTATGGAGGGAAATACTGCTACTGGGAATGATAGACTGTATTCTCCTTATCCATCCATAACCCCGTCGCGCTGAGCTCTTCAGCGACCATTCACCTAGCACTCGGTGCTCCTACACTAGAAATGTCTCTCGAGTAGATAATCAATCAGTACAGGCCTCAGAAGAGTAGCAGCTTGAAGAGCCGTTTTGAGGATGGTGGCTCTGGTATCACTCCGGGGAAAGGCCAGTTAGGGCTAAGTGTCTAGACCTCAAACCAAAGTGAAAAGCGAGAATATGTAATTTGCTCATCTATTGGGTGCAATGATTTAAGCCTAATCCCGTTCCAACATGGATTAAAGTTGGTTTACCTTTTACAAGTCTTGAGAAGCACTCATGTTCCAATCTTTGTTTTCTCTTGAATAACAGTAGATATATCCTGGCAATCTTACTCTTTCCAGAGTGAATAGCCCAATCTCGAACCTCAATACTTGTCCGAGTGGCCCAACAAACCTATCCCCATATCCTGGTATGTCCTGACTTCTCCGCCAGCGCCTCAATAGCCCTCCTATCAACCTTTAACCCAACGTGTTCCAAGAGCGGCAGGTCCCTATACCAGAACCTCTCCCTGTCAAACACCGCCTGCTTAAGAACCTCCAAAATCCCCGCACCACCATTCATCCTAACCTCCCACCCCTCAGCAAGAACCGTGCCCCCGTGCAGGTTGGAAATGGTGATCCCACGAAAATCCTCGGTCACGTTGCGGACTTCTTTAATCGGATGGTGCCACAGCGCGTACATGCCCATGATGCGTTTCTCACGAACGAGCGCGAGACGCTGTCTGTTGTTCTCTGTCGTGTTCTTCCAGATGTCAATCTTGCCGTCGTTGGTTTGGAAGACGCAGATGTCGCGCTTGGGGAGGATGGCGATGAGGTCGGGGGAGATGTAGATCATGGTTAGTTTTTGGCCGGGGAAGAATTTGGACATTTTGGCTGGATGTTCTCTGAGGGTATTTTGATTAGGGATCTTTTTTGGATCTTCTTGGAGCTGGTGGAGGTGTTGCTGGGTTGGTCAGTAGGGATCGAAGTTGGTCACGACTTGGATTCCAGGACTGGGGTGGTGGGTGATACTTAGGATGTAGACTCGGGCTTATTTATATGTGATTGTTTCCTTTATCTTGCAGGTATAAAAAGAGATGGAGAGACAATGGGATTAAAGCTGGATCTTCATTGTATGTGAGCATGGTCTTCTTTGTCTACTGGTGACAAAGAAACATAAAGCTCATTTAGACCTGCTAGATATCAGCCAGAAATGGAATAACTTGGTCTTGGTACGGGACCTTCAATAAGAACGAGAGTTACCCATATTCTCCAAGGTTGAATTTTCCCATGCATAAATAGAGATAGAGCATATAGTATGTGCTCTGCATAAGTCCAACCCCGTTTGAGATGTACATAAAGACGTAGAGCCCTTTGCAAAGTCATGTCAATTATATCTAGGTTAAGAGCATTATGTTTGAAGAGAAAACAAATTGCATTGATATCTATGAATATATTTAGAGGCGTATGTAAACCAGCTCAACTCACCTTAGCGCAGCGCCAAAAACTTCAACCACCAAGATAGAAGCTTCAGACAAAACTAAGGGGCCAGCCGAAGAGCTTCCTGGGCTTCTTGGACTGCTCGTTATACTTCCTAAAGGCCCTTTCAGCCTCCTTTGTCATGGGCGGCGGCCCATGCGAAGAGCAGGAGCTCTTTGACTTGTGCTTGCTCGAGCTTTGCTTCACCCTGGGCTCCGCCTCGCGCGCTGACACTTGGGCTTGTGCTTGAGGCTGAGCTTGTGCTTGAGAAGGAGCCGGCCGGAATGGGTAAGTATACTGCTGCGGCTGCGGCGGCGCCTGCGACGGCTGGTAAGTATAAGTATGATGCTGCTGCTGCTGATAATGCTGCGGCTGCGGCTGAAACTGCGTGTACCTCGCATACTGCGTGTAGGCCGTATACGCACCGTAATAATCCCACCCACACTTACACCCATACCCACTCGCCCGCGGGTACTCCTCTCTCCCCGGCTGCCCCAGCCCCTCGGGGTTCCGATACTTCTCGGGCAACTGCGTGTGCCCGAACAGGAGCATCATCGCGGCCAACGACTTCATGTCCATCGCATACTTATCCACGCCGTGCGCATGCAGGTACCGCCCGTTGTCGTCAATCAGGTCCTCGTAGAAGCGCTGGTACCAGAATTGCTCGTCCGCCGGGTCGTACTCCTCCACGCAGTCGGTTAGGATCTTGTGGACTTCCTTGATGGACCCGCGCCCGCCTCGGAAGACGCCTAGCGGCAGGCGCCAGTTCCAGTCCTGGATGTTTATCAGCGAGTTTTCCTGCATGCGGACGGTGCTGTATTTGTCCTCGATTAAGAGGAGGGTTGTTAGTGTGCGGCCGCCGTGGTAGTGGGCTGTTGGGATGAAGGTTATGACGTCGTTGGTTGGCTCGTGGAGCCAGAAGATCCAGATGTCGGTGGACTCGTTAGTCTGGGACATTTTGAATGCAGCTCTTCTGGTGCTAGAGGTTTTGCTCCAGGTGTAAATGGCTGAGCTGGTTCAGAGGGCCTTGGATCGGACGAGTGGGCTTGGATGAGGTGGTTTGGGAGTGGTTAGTTAGGGCTTTTATAAATCTTCTTAACTCAACTGCTTTGTCTTGTATATTGGAAGGGTACACAATGCCTCTTTGAAGAGTCTTGAAAGGATATTCTGTATAAAAACATCCTTTGCTTGAATCATGTTGTCTTGAATGCCCATTCAGAATATACAAAGAAGATAAACCACTATTACATTGTACTATATCCCAAGCCAAACCACAGAACAAGAGTGCTCCAATATGGTTGCTCTCATTACCCACAGTCGAGGAAACCTACAATCTAATTTTATAATATAGTATAGCTCTATTAGAAAGCCCAGTGCAGAGCTAAGTTAGAGCAATCAAAATACAATATACACTATAGCAAATGGTATTTCCACATAAAAGACTGGGTTTCTCAATTAATATCTCTTGACTAATAGCACTTAAAAGACACGGATAGACTGCTCCGCATACTTCAAGTTCCAAACGAAGCCTGGAGAGCAAACAGTAGACTCAACCTCCTCAAACTCTAAACACATACTTCGTCCCCAACCTCCGCCTCCTGGCAACCCAATACGCGGCCTGGAAATCAACCTCATAGCTCCCAAACCGCTCTTTAAACGTCTTGCATCTCGACTTCGCAAACCACTCCCGGTACGTATCCTCCAGGATCTTCGGCATCGCACCGATAATAAACTGCACTGTGCCGTCATCAACGGTTCCCAGAGACACTATCTCACCGAGCTGGGTTGGGCCCACCGTTCGAGACTCGGTGCGGATGGCCGTTGCTCCGACTAGGCGGAGGACGGTTGCGGGAGCAGCTTTGTTGGCTGCGGTGGCGGTGGTAGTAGAGGGCAGAAAGACAATCATATTATGGGATTTGAGGAACAGAGCCTTTATGGTCTTGGTGGTGCCAGTTGCCTTGGGCATCGTTGCCCTGGTTGAGGAAGCCATGGTGTGGAGTGGAGTGGTTGGGCTGGTGGACTGGTGGATTAGGGCTTACTTTATAGGTTTCGTGCTTTGTCTCTAAATGTGGAAAGGTGGACAATCTACTTAGCCACTAACTCTCACATACGCCTCACTCTGACCAAGCCAAAGCCCCAATGCCTAAATTCTCACCCCCTTCGAATTCCTTCTTTTTCATCTTCTGTAACTCCCTGTCAAGGGCTCGATTCCTGCTCACCTTGGCTTCAATCTCAAGGCCACCCCATCTCACCTAGAGTCGTCAAGCTTAGACCAGGATTTCTCCAGAGAATGGTAGATTACGATACCAGACTTCTTATGTGCTTCAGCTGTGCTGGTGTGTGAGATGAGAATGTAATGGCATAGGACAGCCCACACCCTTGCATATCATCAGCGGGCTGGGTAAGGCATTTGCTGGCGTGTTGCAACTATTACACTGCACTATGGTTACGAATTACAACCTTTATGGTTTATATATCTTTCAGCTCTACAAGTATAGGTACCATCACTCAAAGCGAACAAAATTTCCTGTATATTTTTAGCTTATAATGTACTCAATCCTAACCATCCCTGCTTTCTCTTTCTAACAACAAACCAGCAACACAAAAACGAGCAAGCGAGTGAAAAAGCAAAGAAAGAAAGAGAAAAGGGAGAAAGACAGATATAGAAAACCACCCACCTACCTCAACTTCCTCGCCCTCTCCCACGCCTCCCTCAAATCATGCTGCAACCCCTCAGGAATCTCATCGCCCTCCTTCTTCCCATTCTTCTCCATCCACTCCCAATGCATATCCGCAAACACGCCCGGCAGCACCTCCACCGTCCGGTCAACAACCTTCTCATCCGCCACCGTCTCCAGCAGCGTCATCATGCCGATGACGCTGGGGAAGATGGGCATGGACGACTCGAGGACCGTCGCGGGTGTGTTCCCGTGGTGGAGGATGCGGACGCGAATGGGGTTGCCGCTCCACTTGCTGCTGCTTGCGGCGGCGACGAAGATGATGCAGCGGTCTTCAGCGGAGTAGAGGACTGAGAGGGACGGGTCGATGGCCCTGGGGTCGGTGTTTGTGCGTTGCACTCCCGGGGTGGGGGTTGCTGTGGACATTTTTGGGGGTGGGTGAGGTGTGTAAATGTGGATGGTGTTGTTGTTGAAAGGTTCAAACAACTATATGGAGATAGTCGTTGTTGGAGAAGTTGGTGGTTGAGGATGAGATGAGGAGTGTAGTTTGAGGGGTGTCGTTAGGGGTTTTATAGACTTGACTTCTTTATTATTTGAGCACATTGTACATGTGTGTCAATGAGAGGAAGAGGTCTTTATTACGATAGTACATATGATCAGATGTTAGTAAAGGACTCTGTATTGTGAGACTCGACACTTCAAGGCCTTTATCCTGGTTGGCATTGTTTAGATGGTTTATAAATAAAGAGGTGAATAGGAATCGTTGTTGACAAGAACAATAGATGATAGAGTTACGCTTATCGAGGCCTTTATCTTGCTTTGAGCTATAGATCACTGTGTAGGAGGTTCTTTATCCCAGCTTTTGTTCCAGCAAAGTTAGGGTTACGTGGCAAAGGCGCCCTGGTCTGTGTACAAATCAGAAAAGATGGATGTCTTACCTGGCCATCGTGTATGGCTGATAAGTGTGCCTTCCTACTAGCAGCTAGTATGCTTGGTGATTACGGAGATTGTAAAGTTAGGCATCTACCATTCTCCTACCTCAGCACTATTCGGCTTCTCTAAGCAAGCCAGGAAGATTTTCTGTCACCACTATATAAATCCTCCACCAGCAAACCACACTAGACGGAAGAGAGCGAATGGAGCGCGACTGAAACACAGGACGGTATAAATCCGTTTCCATACATACACATTGGGTCAGCCACCAGTGTCAGCGCGGACTCTATAAGCCTAGACAGGTAATATCCCCACCACGGCCTACTTGCACGCACGGTTCAGAACAGCAGTATAGTCATCCAGATTCTGAAACATCACAACATAATCGTTCTTAACCAGCAGCCTCTCAAACGTCCCTGCATCATCCTGCGTCGTGACGCACGTCGTGCCCTGATGAGAGTTACAGACCATTCCGGCCGCCACTGCGCATGAGGACCGGAAATGAATATAGCCCGCGTTGGGGTCCGGGCCCCTGTTTGTGAAGACATACGCTGCGTATCGGACTTTCTCGGAAACTGCACAGGCAAAGTGTCCATCCTTGATGTGGTATGCGTTCAGTTGACATTGGACTTCGCAGTTCACGCTGTTGCCACAGAGTTGTTGGGTGACAACCGGTGGGGTGAGTAGGGCTAGGCTGAGGAGGAGTGGTTTCCAGGGGAGATGCATCGTGACTGTGATGATGGAGACATTTTAGTTAGCTGTTAAAGAGTGGCGGTGGTGTATAGATGTGGAAGCAGCGAGGGGTGAGTTACTCGGAGAGAACTTTGACAAGACTGGAAGCGTGAGACAACGAAGCTGAGACCCTGAGAAGCGAACCTGGAGTCGCTTCGGTGGCCACAATCTTATACCGCATTGAATCATGCATGGCATCCTCGGGCTGGGTTAGGACCGGCCAAATATGCAAACCCTTTCCTTCTTTCCTTCTATCTATCTCACAATTGGCCTGCAAGCTTTCAGTGGCTGGCTCAGTCCAGTCACATCTAGCTGAGATGCACAGGTCCAAAGCTTCCAGAGCCCCATCTCAGGTCAATACTCGCAGACTTGATTTCTGGCTGAATGGTTTGCTTTTTCTTCCGCTGAACTGAGGGGTATGCGCAGATCAAGCGTATGCATGCATCAAACAGATGCACCTCGTTAAAAGAATAAGCTGAAATCGCCCATTCCTCGAACAATCCAAGGGCTCCATTAGTTGTCACTGGTTCGGAGCTTGTTGTCCAAATAATGATGCGAGATCCATGATCCCAGATCTGGAGCTGCAGCGTCCTGGCTCCAAACATACGAGATGTTTTCCGAGAGCCACGCCAGCGAGGGGTTCGTAGAGGCAGATTGGAGGAATAGAATGCGTGGGATAGATGAGCGGGAGGTGCTACAATCTTGTCACCTTGACATTTGAACTGGTGCATGCACTTTCAGTATGATTTGACCATTCCTCGACCTGCTACAGCCAATCAAGAATTGCCGACTACTGTCAGATTTTGGTGATAAATAGAGCTCACATTGCTATTCTTCGGCGTCTGCGAACTGCCTTTTCAATTCACTCTTCCGGCCCAACTTTCGAGTCTGTCGAGTCCACTTCCTCGATATGCTGCTCTACAAATTCATTCTGCCCCTCGGCCTGTTGGCATCACATTCCTCTGCGATTCTCCTGGTAAGATAATACGACCATGAAATCCCAGCTCGTCTCTATGGTAGATACTTACATTACCAGAAAGTCTACCCTCCGGACACCTCGAATCCGGTGTCGATACCTGTTACTCTAGGTGCCTGCAGACACTTTCCTTTCCCGTAAGTGATTCTTATGTCTCATACGTCTTGCCATAGGCTGCAAGCTAACTACCCGCGCACACTCAAGTGTAGTCAAAGCAGAAGCGGTCAGGGAGGACAGCGATCCTCCATTTACGTGTCACTTCTATGGGTACGTTTTTCCAGATCATCCCTCTGCTAGCCATTCAAAAATGCTCGGAAAAATCAGGGGCTCCCTTTGCGACGGATCCAGAGTCGGAGTTATCTCGTCAAGCAACCCCTCAGATACGTTCAGCAAAGGTTCTGCCCTATCAGTAACGTGCGTCCCCAGTTGGGTCACCGAGCCGAACGCTGAGTCGAACTCTGAGTCGAACTCTGAGTCGCCCCATCAAGATCTCAAGCGGAGGTCGAAATTGTAAGAAGACTCAAAGCACGGCTGGGCTTCGCTGGAGGGGAGGCATGGTGGTCGAACTGACGCAGAGTTTGGGTGCCATTTTCTGCCTGTAGAGATTGAGTCTTTCGTCTAAGTTGTACGTAGCAATATATGGCCTAGAAAGGTGTGCCCGGAACGAAAACTGGGGCATATGATTTCCAAAATCACTCTATTCTCCCATACACAGCCTCTCTATACTCATCAGCCCCGGGTTCCCTTCCAACCTCCCGCAAATCCAACCCCGTCCTCCTCAACTCCCACTCCCCAAAGTAGTTTGGCTCCTCCCCGACTTTCCTAAACCCAACGCCCTCAAAAAGCGCCAGGCTCCGCTCATTCTTCTGCCCAATCTTGACACTCAGTGCCTCAAACTTCACCTCATCGTCTTTTTCCTCTCCATCCCCAGAACTGGCCCCAAAAGCCCTCCTCGCCCCCTCATCCCGACCCACAAACTCCCCCAAAATCTCTCGCTCCCGCTTAACAACATACCGCAGAAACGCCAACAGCGCCGCCTTCCCAAAGCCTCGTCGCTGATCCTTCTTCTCGGCAATCATGAGCTCGATCTCGCCGATGATCTGCGGCGCCGATGTCCCCTCCTCGCCGTCATCGATGCGGAGGAAGAGATTTATGTCGCCGATCATGCGCGCGGGGGAGTCGGCTTCGTTCGCCAGTTTATCAGTCACATCATCCTCTCTCTGTAGAGGGAGGCAGACGATGAATGTGAGTTTGTCGGCGTCGTCCCGCCATGATCGCTGCATGGCGTATTCTTCTTCCAGCGTGAGGGGTTCCGAGGCGGTTGCTTCTTGGATTTCCTGGGGGCCACCAACATAAGAATACACTGTCACGTATGGTGAATGGAAAGCTGTGTAAAACATACCTCATCTTTCATCCATTCGTGGTAGCGCGGGACGTGCCATTTTGAGTATGGCACCAGCAACACTTTTGATGTGGAGATTGCTGGACAAGATTAGTGCCTCGAAACAAAAAATCAAAGAGAGAGGTGGGATTTACGTACCTGTTGTGGCGTTTAGAAGCATTCTATGGTTTTATGTCTCCGGAGACGGTCTATTGGTCTATCTAGAGGATTCTTATGGTTTGTGTAGTTGATGAGCGGGGATTTTGCGAGAGGACCTGGATCTTTTTTCTGGCGGTCTTGGCATTGAGCTTGGTTGGTGCGAATATAGATCTGGAGGCTGGAAGATGAATGAATGAAAGCCGTCACCATTTCATAAATTAATATCTTCTTAATCTATATACCACCCAAGGTTCAACTCATTGTTGCTCTTCCTTCCCAGCAAAAGTCCCAAACTTTACAACTTCCACCTCCAACGTTTCGGTATCGACCAGGATAAGCTCGCCGGTTTCTCGGAACCTGGGAATGGATAAAAGACGAACAGTCGGAATGGGAGCATGTTCGTCTGTCCCGCCCATGTCGGTATCCTCGCCGTTTAGCTTAAGGGGTATATCTCCTTCTATGACGACCGTCTTGAACTGTGGCTGGTTCCCCGTGAAAAATAGGTGCGGGCAGGCGTGCATCACAAAAGGGTCGTTTGTTTGGAATGGATAGGACCCTGGAGAAGTCAGTATAGGGCTTGGGATCCATCTTCAAAAACGGTTGGGGTTGACTTACATATCGTATCCGGAGCGGTGGGCACTCCACACCTCCATCGCAGCATGGCCTCCATGATTCTCAGTCGCTCCTCGGCGTCGTTATTGGTGTCGATGTTTCCATCCTCATCCGCAAAATTCAGGTATCGCAGGACGTCGTCAACATTCTGCCCGCTGCTACCCCAGAAACGCCACCCCTCGACATCGCCCTCCCACGGATTCGTCACACTGTCAAACCAGCCAGGTTCGGCGTTTTCCTCGCCAGATGATGGCGGAGCGCAGTAAGCCCTCGAGCGGGGAAACATAGCACGGTGAATCGGCTGTTGAGGAAGCGCAAAGTTTGCCGGGTCGGTTTCGCCTGGCATGATGGTAATTGGTATGCTGGGTAGAAGCTCCGCAAGGAAAGAATCGAGTTGTGTGATCGGTGATGCATTGTACGCGGATGCGTCGTATCCATACTTCTTCGCTTGAGCCATCTTCTTGCCTGCTGCTCCGGGTTGTGTTTTCGGCGCATCCGGAACGGTACTCGCTCCGATAGAGTCACCGGCAATTATCAGTCTTTTTATTCCACCGGCGTCTGGCAGAGCCCCTTCTTCAGTGTGAGAGGTTGAGGATTGCGTATAGCCGAGGAGATAGTCCGCCAAAAGCTCGAGAGTGAGGTCGTCACTCGAACTGCCAGTTATCCCAAGACCACTGACCAGAGCAACCTTTCCTTTAATCGATGACTTTGACGCTTGCGTATCGTCTCTCTCCCACCGGGCTGGCTGTGGAGCTAGATCAGGAACTTTTATGTCGATTACCTCGAAATCACCATTCTTGTTCTCCGTCCCGAGGACAGCAATAATGGCACCCGTGCACAGTTGAACCGATCGAAGCTTGCTTCCCGTTAGGCGTAAACGTCCGGATTCGTCTTCAAGCATGATCTCTGTTAACTCGGGGTTTGAGGGGTCTTGGTAGGTTCGTCGAGGGGGAGGAGCAAGTGTGAAATTCTGTACGGATGGTTAGAACATGTGCAAATGAGGGACAAAAGGTGACTTGCATCTTCAGTCAAATCTTTAAGAATATTAGGCTTCAATGGCATCTCCATGTATATCGTGCCCGCAACCCAGCAAAGCTCTCCCTGGCGGACGTCAAGCACTCGTTCGACCCGGCGCGCATGTTCTCCAGCAATCTAACCAATTCAACTGTCAGCAGGCTGAAGTGAAGTATCTACGCGAGACGCGATTGCAGGTATTTTTTTTATACATTTAATCCCTCCCATGCCTCAATCGCAACAGCTTCAACTGCGGGCTTCAGCTTCACGAGTCGCAAGAAGTACATATCGCCATATTGCTGCTGGTATTGCCGATCTTGACCGGGCGGGAGTCGAAATGTGTCTAAGGGATTGTATATGGAATAGTTTCGAAGCACCGGCTCATATTGTTGCGTGCTAGAATAGTCACAAAAAGTTAGCTGGGATAACAGCAACAGATGCGGGGATGCGGACCTTGGAGGGCGCAGGAACTCTCCCTCTACGGAATCGATTCCCATGTTGATAGAATAATCTTTGCAGAGACAAATAAATTGTATAAGCGACCTTGACCCAGAAGAATCGCTTTCGCCGTGAGTTTCGAGAAATCCGGTGTGTTGGCTGTTGGGTTGAGAAACTTCGGGGAACGCGGTCACGCGTCTTTTTGGCGTTTCGCGGGCATTTCCATCATTACCGCTTTGGGACAGCTCTCTTCTCTTAGTAAACTTCTCTTCATCGAACACCAGGTCACTCTAGGATAATACCATTTGATTCTAGGATCTTTATCCTCTAAAAGTCTTTCTCTGTCATTTGCAGACCAGTGCATTACTTGACTTCGCTGATCGCCCCGTTCTGGCTCAATCAACGGAGCTGCATCTGAGCGCTGCCAAGATGCCGATGATTCTTGAGATATGAGAATCTGAGAAATTCCACGCAGAAGAATCCTTTCCATACTATAAGACAATCATGCCAACCTCATGATGATAAGAATGACCCGCTACGGGGTCCAATAAAGCGAGCCATTCAATTGAGCCTCCGGCAAGTTGATGGATTTCCAAGCAGTCTCCAAACGTCATTTGTCTATCATGACTGCCTCAATTAGAAGACAAGACCTTTGCGAGCACTATATCGGTCTCAAGCACCCGCCTCAGCCATTAATCGAGCCTCCCACTTGAAAGCTCTGGACCGAGGCTCAGGAATGCATCCCTTTCGGATACCGTGTCTATCTCCAGCCTCTCACGGACTGTCTCGGCATTCCGACTCAGTTAGATCTGGCATTCCGAATGACTCGGGCAGAGACAGCAAGAAATGATTGGCGCGTACTCTTCTTGGTTTCTAATGACATTTTCAGATCATGCTGACAACATTCAAGTCCCGCTGAGAGAATGGCTGAAGTGAGAGCCCATCGCAAGCATGCATCCAACCATCATTCTTGACCAGCAACATACTTCACAACTTGGCTAACATCCGAGTCATGGCTCTCTCATATCTTCGTCTCACCCCGCGCTCTGGGCTCAGTTGACACAAGTGTTCAACCTCAATCAAACACTGACACTACGATTAACGGCCATACTACAATCCCGCCTGTGAATATGAAGATCTCCCTCCTTTCCAATCCGTCTCTCGGCAGAACACTCGTCCTTCTGCTCTCAGCATGCATTGTCACTTCTGCAATCAGCTTCGACGCGATTATCCAAACTATCCCACGCGGTTTGCTTGGGCGGAGCCTACCGGGATCTCTCGCTCTCGCCCCAGAAGGCGCAGTGGGCCAGTATCAACCTCCACCAGGACCGGCCATCCACGGGGCCCTACCGACCGAAACTGGCGAAATACCACAAGGAACCCCATTGGCATCGACAACTCAGAGTACGAACGGCGAACCGATAGGGACTCCCGCCGATACAGGAAGAAATAAATCAGAAGCCATTGACGAGTAAGTACATATCGCCTGTCGTTCCCAGTTCCGAGAGATGTGCCTAACTTGTTCGCCTAGTCCTCGTAAACATATCGCGCCCGTGTCGGAAATGGATGCTTTCATAATAAAGACATACACTGCATCGGCATGCAAAGGTGTAGCTCAATCATTGGCGAGTTTAGTTGTCTCGATCTCTATCTCGCTATTATGCTTGTGATTGGGTTACCCACTATCATCATGAGGGCTGCACGAAGGAAACGAACAAAATAAAATATTGTCTGAGATCCGGGTTTGATATAGAGTACGCACCTACCATAGGGCATTTTTGTATAGATAAATGAAACTTTACCTCGCCAAAGCACAACAGGGAGGACTCTTCAATCTCGTGATCTCCCTCGCCACAGAAATATATACCTACTTCGCCCACCTCAAATCCTGCAACAATACCCCAAGAGTCCATGAGAAACACCGCTCCATCGTAAAATGCATAAAATGAACATCTACACCAGTTCGTCCTGCACATGACACCCTCTGCTCTGAACCCCTGCGGCTGAAGAAAGTCAAGCCGCGACGCGAGGCTGGGAGCCGGTAGACCGAAGATCCCCAGAACGATGCCTCGGTCCGTTGCTGAGGGCGACTCTCTTTCCCCGCATCTCCAGCTGAGCTCCTGTTCCTGCAATCATATGGGAGGAGGCACATAGCCGAGCCTGACAAAGCAGGGGGCCTTTTTTTGCTTATTATTTAAATAATTATCTCCAGCTTTACTGCTGTGTTGGTAGCTTTTCTCATCTCTTCTTACGTCGTGGTTCCTTCAAGGGGGTTTTCATTGAGAAGCACACGTGAGCTCACCACATCCAACCTATTTATCGCTTCAACTGACAGCTCAGATCCAGATAAAGAATTGATAATTTACCCAAAATGCCAATCACAACCCCCCTCAATGCCCTCCTCGGCATCCAAAGCCCCGTCCTGCTCGCAGGAATGGCCAAAGCCTCCGGCGCGCCTCTCGCCGCCGCAGTCTCCAACGCCGGCGGGCTCGGCGTAATCGGCGGGTTGGGCTACACGCCCGACCAGATGAACGAAATGCTCACGGAACTCAAGTCCCTCCTCAAGGACAAGTCGCTCCCCTTTGGCGTGGACCTCGCGCTCCCGCAGGTCGGCGGCAACGCGCGCAAGACGAACCACGACTACACGGACGGCAAGCTCGACCAGCTCATCGATGTGGTTATCCAGCATGGGACCAAGTTGTTTGTTTGCGCGGTTGGGGTTCCGCCCGCGCATGTCATTAAGCGGTTGCATGAGGCCGGGATTCTCATTATGAATATGGTCGGGGCGCCGAAGCATGCGGAGAAGGCGCTCAAGGCTGGGGTGGATATTATCTGCGCGCAGGGCGGCGAGGGTGGTGGGCACACTGGGGATATCCCATTCTCTGTGCTGATCCCTGCTGTCGTGGATACGGTGCAGGCGTATAAGAGTCCGTTGACGGGGCAGACGCCGCTGGTTGTTGCGGCTGGGGGTATCAACGACGGGCGGAGTCTTGCGGCGGCGCTGTCGCTTGGCGCGGCAGGTGTCTGGGTCGGCACGAGGTTCCTGGCAACGGAAGAGAGTGGTGCAAGCAGGTTGCATAAGGAGGCGGTTGTTGGGGCGCAGTATGGGGAAACGAAGCGGACGCTTGTTGTTTCGGGCCGGCCGCTGCGCATGCTGCCGAATGACTACATCAAGGAGTGGGAGAAGAAGCCCGAGGAGATTGCGCGGTTGACGGCGCAGGGTATTGTGCCGATAGAGCATGACTTTAACAACGACAAGGAGTTTGATATTCCGTTCTTGATGGGCGATGTCTCGGGGATTATCAAGCAGATTAAGCCGGCTGGCGAGGTTCTCAAGGAGATGGTTGCGCAGGCTGCTGCTGTGCTGAAGAAGGGAGCCACCTACGCTTCTGGACCGGCTAGCAAGCTATGAGTGTTTGGTTCCGTCTGATGTTTTATAGCCCTGTTTCTTAGTTGTTATGCTAGTATTTCTCTCACAAAGACAAGGGAAGATGTATATATCCAGCAAATGTCATGTTTTTCGTGTCTTTAGATGTTGCGTTACCTAGCATGTACAAGTACACAGATGATGGCGAAGAAGACAGAACTCGAGGAGTACTTTGAAAGACAAAATATATGTGCAGAGGGAAAGAGATGTAGGTCACACACCGGAGGATATTGAGCATGATAGCTGAAATCATCTGCATTGCTATGAGAAATGCGTATAGCGACATGTAGATTTCCAAAATAACCTAGGCTACATTCAACAGGTGCTGAGACACTGCTCTGTAAATAAAGGCACCGCTCTCACTCGGTTGCCGAACATGCTCCTCTGGGAATGAACCTAATCCTTTCCTCGGTAAAGGATGTTAGTGGAATCCATTCACCACAGCCTTTCCATTGGCTCGCGCCTCGAGGAGATTTGGAGGTGGTGGCGGCCCGAACACCGGCTTCTCTGGCTGCGGAGGCAGGTGGTGGTGGTGATGATGATGGTGGTGATGGTGATGATGGTGATCACCGTTGGCGCTGTCGAGTTCATATTCCTCATCACTGATACCCTCTTCGTCTTCGTCTTCGTAGTCTTCTTCATATTCGCTCTCTGTTCCTTCGTCGTCACCATCGTCGAGATCTGCAGCTAGAGCCTGACCGCGTCCTTGGTCTTGCATCCGTCGACATAGCTGTTCGAGGTCGTGGCTCTTTTTACGCCACTTGGCAAGTTCGTCGTGGTTTCTCGTGCGTTCTTCGGCCATTTCAAGTATGTTGCGGTTCGTCTGATCGTGCTTGCGAGTGAGGGTGAGGTTCTCTTTTTCCAAACGTTTGGTCTTTTTCGACATCTCCTCCATTTCCTTGCGGAAGGTTAAAAACAGCTCGTTGCTGTTGTTCAAAGTGTCCTCAACCTAGAAGAGTGTTACTACGAAGTTGTAAGAACCATTTCACAATGGTGCAATACCTGTTTGAACTTTTCCACGTAGATATTCAGCTGGCTGCGCAGCTCGGACTCCGTGTGTGAGAAGGTTGAGACCTGGGAGCTCAATGCTCGGCAGCGTGCGGCTTCATTCTCTGCTGCACGCCGCTGTTCTTCATACTTGGCGGTAAGGCATTGAATCTCCGCATCCTTGCTGCGGAGGAGGGACTTGTAGTGTAACTCGCGCATCTCGAACTTTTCACCAATCGTCTTGATCTTAGCTCGAAGGCTGCAACAGCATGTTAGACATCGCAATGTCGAGACTCAACAAATGGCAACTTACGCCTCATCTAGGTCGATGTCCACTTTATCGCTTCGAGGATTGCCTTTCGCTGCCATTACATCTTGAATGTCGTACAAGAGCGAGTCGAGCCGCTCGTTGACTATCGCACGGGCCCTCCTTTCGTTTTCCTCCAGCTTCTTGTTCTCATCCTAAAAGTCCCGGTTTAGCCAATCGCCCACATATGAAAGCCAGTAAAGCCGGCGAAGGAGTAAATTAAGATTCACCCACCTTGACCTTCTTGTTTTCCTTTGTAAGCTCCCTGCAAAGCTTCTCCAGTTTATCCTTCATAGTAACGGTCTTGTTCAACTCCGATTTGCCCTTGTCCTGGTCCTTCTGAAGTTGGTCCGCGCGCTTCTTGCTCTTGGCATAGTCGCGGTCCAACTTCTTCATATCGGCCAGGAGTTCCGTGTATTTTTTATGTACAGTTTCGAGGCGGGTCATCGGCGATTCGATATTGGTCAGGAGCTGGTTCAGATCCCTAGTGGCCTTCTTCACCTCCCGCTCTATACCCCCGGTGTTAGCCAGTAGTGTCCGAAGAAGTCTCAGAAACAGCCAGATTATCCAAATTGCACTCTTCAAAGGCGAACTACGCACCAATCTCTTGCTCTTGATCCTTCTCCCCCGCTTGATCCTGCTCTAGCTGCGAGATCTTGGCGGCGAGAAGCTTAGACGTCTCATTGGGATCGGCGACCTTCTTCCCCTTGTTCTTCTTGGACATAGCCGTGGTCGACATGGTTCAAACCCTCTGTTCGGTATGATCGATCCAGTTTGTGCGGGTTGCGAAGTATCCGGGGGCGGTCGCGTGGTCGGTGACGGGCCTGGAAAAGAAAAATGCGAAGATGGAACGGAAGGACGGAGTCAGGAGTTGATGTGTGACCGGATCGTAAGCCACGTCGACAGGTCAAACAAATACTAGAACAGCGTGAGAAGCTATTGTTTCCGAGGTCTTAGAGAGCCAATGTGATCACCGCTGACGCTTGAATTCCACACTGGCCACAAGCGGAGAACCTTGAGGGACTTGCCAGGCTCGAAGAACTCGGAGCCACCGGGTCTCTAGATTCTCCAGCAACCAGGTACTGTAGGGCCAACGGAAAATCGAGCGACGGCAGGTTGAAACTGTAAAGGACCGTGGGGGCGAGCTCAGAACTGGCGAGTAGGGAACGAGTCGGCGACAGAGGGTCGAGGACTTGTTGGAGAGGATCGAATCCAGTCTCGTAAGAGGGGGCCTGCACTGCTCAACACTAGCCCGATTCGAAAATATTCTCTTGGCGGTCATTACCCGCGCTGTTTGCCTCAATTTATGCCTTCCCAGCCGACACTCACCTTGCGTCTCTGTCGCATCCTTTTCCGCCGTTATTATACCAATCTACAGCTGTCGAGGGTAACCTTGTCGGGCCTCATTAACTTTCGCCTGACTTTGTTCTTTTCGCCACCCGGGACGTCGACTCCGGCTGGACCGGCGACATCTTCGAACAGCTTCTGTCCCAAACACCAGCTTGTTGGCTGACACCACAGTGCACCCTAATCGGCCACTATGCTCCGGTCATACCTCCAGCTAGGCAAACATCGGGCCCCGGTTCTCCGCCAGCCAGCCGGTTCACGCCTACTGAGATCTCCCCTAGCACCGCAATGGACACAATCTCGGAAGCTCGCCTCAGTCTCCGGTCTGGAACGCCTTCCAGAGGTCGGGGACCAGCTTCATGGGTTTACCGTCGAGGAGAAGAAAGATGTCCCGGAATTGAATATGACGGCAGTACGATTACGCCACGATAAGACACACGCAGACTACCTTCATATCGCAAGGGAGGACAAGAATAATGTTTTCGGCATCGGGTTCAAGACGAATCCTCCGGATGCCACAGGTGTGCCCCATATTCTGGAGCATACTACACTCTGCGGTAGTGAGAAGTGAGAGCCCGGTCCGCTATGAAGAGGCACGGGGACACTATTGACTGGACATTCTAGGTATCCCATTCGCGATCCGTTTTTCAAGATGCTACCGCGATCCCTGTCGAACTTCATGAACGCCTTCACCTCTTCTGACCATACTACCTATCCGTTTGCCACGACGAATGATCAAGATTTCAAAAACCTGCTATCTGTCTACCTGGATGCGACGCTACACCCTCTGCTTAAGGAGGAGGATTTCAGGCAGGAAGGATGGCGGTTAGGTCCCGAAGACCCTCGCGCGATTGAGACTAAAAAGGATGGTCTGAAACCGGAGGACATTCTGTTCAAAGGCGTGGTTTACAATGAAATGAAGGGCCAGATGTCGGACGCCAACTACCTTTACTGGATCAGATACCAGGAAAGCATTTTCCCTGCGATCAACAACTCTGGAGGCGACCCTCAGTACATCACTGATTTAACTCACAAGCAACTGGTCGAGTTCTCCAAACGAAATTACAACCCTAGCAACGCCAAGATCTTGACATACGGTGACATGCCATTGACGAGCCATCTGAGGCAAGTTGGTAAGGTTTTGGATGAATTTACAAAGGACGAAGCCGATACAGACGTAAAGCTTCCAATTGAGCTCGATGGTCCTGTCAACATCACTGTTCCGGGGCCGGTCGACACTTTCGCCAGCGAGGACAAGCAGTTCAAAACTTCGACCTCGTGGTACATGGGCGAGACTAAGGACATCGTTGAAACTTTCTCGGCTGGCATCGTTTCTTCGCTGTTGTTGGATGGCTATGGGTCCCCGATGTACAAGGCCTTGATTGAGAGCGGCCTAGGCTCGTCTTTCACGCCAAACACTGGCCTTGATACGTCAGGCAGAGTGCCCATTTTCTCGATCGGCGCCACTGGCGTAAGCGAGGACCAAGTCCCTCGAGTGAAAGAGGAAATTCAACGAGTCTTTCAGGAGGCTCATTCCAAGGGCTTCAACGACGAAAAGGTTCAAGGATTCCTTCATCAACTTGAGCTTGCCCTCCGACACAAGACTGCCAACTTCGGGATTGGAGTCATCCAGAAAACCATCGGCTCCTGGCTCAATGGTTCAGATCCGATGAAAGACCTTGCTTGGAATGAGGTTATCGATGAATTCAAGCGCAGGTACGCCCAAAAGGGCTATCTAGAGTCTATCGTGGAGAAATACCTTTTGAGTCATAGCAACCTCACATTCACTATGGTTGGTACACCTTCATTCAACAAGGATTTGGACCAAAATGAGGCCGTACGAAAGGAGAAAAAGTTTGAGCAGCTTATCCAGGAACATGGCTCCGCTGAGAAAGCAGCAGCCGAACTTGGCAAAGCAGAGCTGCAATTGCTCGAGATCCAGGAAAAGGCTCAGCATGCTGACCTCAGCTGTTTACCGTCCATCCGTGTGGAAGATATCTCGCGAACGAAGGAACGCAAAGCGTTCCGAAAATCAGAGGCCGAAGGCGCAGAGATCTATTGGAACGAATCCCCTACTAATGGTTTGACATACTTCCAAGCCGTAACTGATTTCTCACTTCACGACTCCCTTCGCCCCTTTCTACCACTTTTCCTCGACTGCATCTTGCGACTTGGAACTCGCACTCGAACCATGGAACAATGGGAAGACCTGATCAAACTCAAGACCGGGGGGCTCTCGGCTTCTTCCTTCTATTCCTCATCACCGAGCGTACTCGGTGCATATAAGGAAGGGCTTTTATTTTCTGGCTTTGCCTTGGATGAGAATATTCCAGACATGCTAGAAATTCTGACGACTCTTGTTCGTGAAACCGACTTTACTGGTCCTAATGCAGCTGCTATGATCCTAGAGCTTTTGCGATCAACTACCGATGGTGCATTGGACTCAGTGGCAGGCACCGGGCACCGTTTTGCCCTGAACGCCGCTGCTGCAAAATTGAATCGCGGCCTATGGATTCAAGAGCAGACGTCTGGTCTAGAGCAACTGCAAGCTACAGCAAACATCTTGCGCGACGCGCAGACTTCCCCCGAACATCTAGAAACCTTAATCATGCAGCTCTGCCGTATTCAACAATGGGCGATCAGCAAGACCTCCAGTCTTCGTATCCGCCTTGTGTGTGACCCAAGCAGTTCCAGCCGAAACGAATCCGTTGTGCAAAAATGGATTACTACCCTACCTGAAACTACTGCCCTAGGGCCTCACAGTCGGGAATTCACACCGAAAGAGAGCAAGATCTTGTTCGACATGCCCTACAAGGTCTACTATTCTGGTCTGGCCCTACCCACGGTCCCGTTCACGCACTCCTCCAGCGCAACATTGAGCGTCCTCTCGCAGCTCCTCACCCATAACTATCTCCATCCCGAAATCAGAGAAAAGGGCGGCGCATACGGCGCTGGTGCAAGCAATAGCCCGCTCAAGGGACTCTTCGCTCTCACCACCTACCGAGACCCTAACCCCATCAACAGTCTCAAGATTTTCCAGAACAGCGGTATCTTTGCCCGAGACCGTATTTGGTCTGACCGTGAGCTCAACGAGGCCAAGCTGGGCATCTTCCAGGGACTCGATGCTCCTCTCAGCGTTGACGAGGAAGGTGCCAGACACTTCTTGACCGGAGTCACACACGAGATGGACCAGACCTGGAGGGAGCAGCTTCTAGATGTCACTGCAAAGGATGTCAACGAGACTGCGCAAAAATTCCTGGTTGATGCTCCTCTGCGCTCCGTCTGCCTTCTAGGAGAGAAGAAGGATTGGGCTGAGGCTGGAGATTGGACTGTCCGCAAGCTTTCCTTGAACTCCCCTGAGACCCCTAACGCTGAAGATACCGCCAACTCTGCATGATTACTACGACCGAACGGGAAATCTGCTCGCTGTCCTTACACTCCTACTCTATCCCGCTCCTCGCACCATACAGAACAACGCTGACGACGATTCGGTTTAAGCCACGAACCCAGTGTGCCATATAATACTCTTTATAAAATACATGTAAGATAGATCTCTATGTTCATGCATACTACCTGTACAGTATTTCCACTTCATCTATACCACTTTTACCTGTCTTGTCTCTTTGTCTGTTTCATTCCACTCTAGAATACACTCCCCCTCCTTTCTTTCTTTTCACACGCGCGAAACAAAGAACAACCCGACTTGTCTTCGATTATCCTCTCCTCCATGATCGCAAGATGAGTCACCCGTCCACGTCGGACAAGCGCAAGATCGATGGGAATGTGAACCCTCTCCGCAAGAGAGAGGTACACTTCCCGCCTACGTTTTTCAGACCCGCCCTGAGTTTATCCCTGTATAAACGTTCTGTCAGCCTACGCAGGGCGGACTAAAAACGGGAGGATATTTATGATGGAGATGAGGAGGAGATTGGGATGTTTTGTTGGTATGTATATCTATGGTGTCTACGTGCCTAGACGTCGTCGTAGTATAAATAAAGAGCGCAAAATTAAGCCTCTAAGCAAGCTCGATGGGTATATTATTTCAGATCATAAATCATAACCGATGTCATACTATACAAGTCGGTAGGTAGCAAGTGGTATCGTAAGAAGCAAGATATTATCATTAGGTAGAACGTAAACCCGGCGCACACCCTGGAATGTCCCGCAAACCAGCGCTTCTGAGCCAGAGACTCACTCCTTTAGACTTGAGGTCTGTCATTGTCAGCCTTGGGACTAAGATTGTCGTCTTCGGCTTCAGGCGTGGGCTCAACGTGTGTCAGGCCAGCGTCTGCATGCTGAACGTGGTCGTTGAGCTCGGGAGGCATAGGTGAATCTGGTAAAGGTGGGAACGGTTCCGTCCGCGGATCGTTGTCGGATAACCGCGAGTTGGAGTCTTGCCTGGGGATCCCGGTGCGGTAGAATGTAAAGTCGTGTTCGCCTCCTGTTTCTGAGGGTGTCGTGACAGAGTGTTCGTGGGGTGAAGATACTGTCGGAGAGTGTGGTGACAGAGAAGCGGTCTGCGACAACTTAGTTAGGTTGACATGAAAGCCTAATGTTGAGCTGCATACCTTGATAGTTTGCGTAGCAATACCACGACTCAAGGCCAATTGTCGCGCGGCGATCCGTTTTCGCACAATCTCCATCTCCTCTTCATACGCAGCCCGCTCTTCCTCCTTATTTAGATCCTCGATTGAAACGGACGTCATGTCGTGAACATCATCGTCACGAGGGCTTTGGGGAGATCGTAATCGACTGGACCGCTTTCTCCTTTTCTTCTTCGAGCTCTTCGACGAGAGGCTGAATGTCCCCGAAGCAGACCTCATACTGTTGAGGTTATCCCCTCTCTGATCATCCGACTCCAACCCCGTCTCTCGTCTCGTCAAGGCCATGGCAAATTCATCATCTAAAGGCACCGCATCATCCTCCTCGTCGCTCATAATAAGATCCCCGCGCGAGCTCAGCGAATTGGAGGTTTCGCGAGACGACTGCGTCGAGCTCCGATACCTCCCATTGCCATTAGCAGCCTCGCCCCCAAATTCCTCCGGCGACTCAATCAACGGACTCTCCTCGTAAGGATGCCTCCTTAACGTCCCCGGGTGCTCCTGTAAATCTGCAGCAGACGGTCTATACTTCAGTCCCCTCGCGCCTATCCTCCAAGGGAAGCGCTCAAGGAACCCTAAAAACGACGAACTGGGTATCACAGTAGGATCATTGCGATCATCCGGTACCAAAAGGCCACTTTTCCGCCTGCTCGTGCGGCGGGTGCCGTAGCTCATTTTCCGCTGCCCGCGAGGCTGCTCTGTACTCCCACGCGCTAGCCCGCTCCCCGCCAATAGTCGGTCTAGCTCGTCGGTGCCCCATCCTAGAATCGAGTCGTCTCCGTCTTCGTTCTCCCAATCGTCGTAGAAGTCAAAATCTGCGAAGTGTCGGCGGCGACGGCGGTGGTGGTGATCGTCGCGGGCGGGGAAGCAGGGCGCTGTACATGAGGAGAGGCAATTGCCGACCGCGGCGAAGCAGGGGAAAAGGTAGTTGTGCGAGAATGTGTAGATTCCTTCTTGGGCAGACTCATTTGCGGATTCGAGGTTGTGCGAGATCTGATTAATCGTCTGCCTGACGCGCGGGTCTCTCGGTCGCATCATGGCGGGTAGTAGGAGGCAACGGAGATAGATAGGCCGGTCAAGTTCAGGTTGAGTGGGAGGTCAGGACGATGTGTCGGTTCTTTCAACCTCATCTATGGACCTCCATGAAAGGAAGCAACGGCAATGCGAGAGGCAAGGCTGTAGATAGATGGCAACAGGACGACAATATTTTGGAACAAGAGGTGGAGAGGCTGAAAGAAGGGAGCCTGAGGAATGCACGGCTTCCAGATGAGGAGCGATGTCATTGACAGTCCTATCTCCGTCTTAGTCATCCATCAGCCACCAACCAATTTTATCCACTGGCGTTTCGCTATATTTACAACCGATCCTCAATCTATTCTCCGGAGGCCGATAGTCATGGTTTATTACATTCGTTTCCTCAAAACCCCCAGGCTGCAAAAGCAGAAAACAGGGACACTCTCCGCCTCTGCATTGATCTGCATAACCACAGATCTCGGCGATGCATTGCTCGCACAGGACGAGGATTTGGTGGTAACACTTCGTCTGGCTGGCAACGGCAAGGCCGTATGCCAGGGACGGCTGCAGTGGCAGGGCGGGAAGCGCGAACTCCCAGTTGCACTGGGGCCGCTTCCCGCCAGCATTGTACAACAATCTCTGATCATGGAGATTGCATCACGGGACTCGCAAGCTGCAGGTTCAGATTCGCTGCTGAATCAAGATGGCATCCCGCTTGTTGTATCCGGATGGAGTGCGCCGTTTGGAGGTCCCCAGTCGATGGCCGCCGATAAACTGATTGAGAGACGCTTCAGCGTAAACCAGACTGTGCAACTTAGCATATGGGAGGAGACGGGAAATAGCATTGCCCGGCATATCTGGTGAGGCTGTCCCCCCATACATCTTGTGCTACCTTTCTAAGTACGCATCGTGCGCTCAGGGATGCTGCAATTGCTTCCGTTATGTATCTTCAGCAATTGGTTGCCGGCGAACGAGATTCCTCAAATGCAGCGCTACGGGGCCTTCTCCGGAGTGAGCGCAGTAGCCCTCTCCATGTGATAGAGCTAGGGTCAGGCTGCGGCATTGTCGGCATTGCGTTGGCAGAGTTACTACCAAAATGCTCCGTTTTACTTACAGATCTACCAGAGGTTGAGGAGATCGTATCGAAAAACATAGCAGCTGCTCAACCAGCGCATGCGTCTGGCCTCCAGTATCGCCCACTCGAATGGGAAGAGGAGCTTCCTGACAATTTATTCGAAAGTCCCTCTGTCGATTTGGTTCTCGTTTCGGACTGTACCTACAATGCCGACAGCTTACCAGCCCTAGTGTCGGTACTCAGTCGACTTGTCCAAATGTCTCCGCATGCTCTCATTCTTGTGGCTCTGAAGAGGCGCCATGAGAGTGAAAGCATTTTCTTCGACTTGATGAAATCAGCGGGCTTAGAGAGTCTGCACTTGGACCGCATGAGCCTTCCATCGCAATACGATGATTCTGATGAAATTGAACTACACTGCTATCGCAGACAATGACAGCCGTCCATACATGTGATACTCGCAGATACTGCTTGATACATCTTCAGTATCACAAACCATGATTGGACAGCGGAATAAGTGTTCGTTCTCTATGGCTTTCTACCAGGAAATACATAACGAGGACCATGTCCCTACTCGCACATAATGGGGAGGATCTCAAGGCTTCCCTGAAAACCATTTGAGCGTGTGGATGCCCTCCGATGAGCGACCTTGCCATTCCTTCTGCATCCGCCTTAAACTTGACTTGGAACCGATCTTGCGACAGGCGGATATCAAGGGCGAGTTACGGCCGTAGAGATGTCTCCTTTTCATCGTTTGTTTGCCATTATCATGGGCCTTCGACCCGGTTTTATCAGCCCCCATCTTCCGCAACAGACGGCGACGTCTGCTTGTCAAAGGAGAAAGTATCGGCTTCAAGGTAGAGTCGAGAGGCACATAATCGTCACTGGTATGCTTCAAAGGTAGACTTTGAAGTACGTCTTGGGCGATCAATGGCATTAGACTTTGAGCGTGGACGCCATGAAAGATCTGCTTGCTGGCAGTCAAGCTGTTTGAGCGTTGCGGTGGATTGACCGGAAGCCCATTTCCGGGGTACTTCCGCTCATGCAAGCCGTCGCGAGCACATTGATTGCATCGTTGGACGAAGGTGCTATAGTTTGGCGCTAGTGTTACCGAACATAATGGAAGGAAAGCAAGTCTGATGGAACCATCGTTTACGGGTGGAAGATGGAACGACACCTTGACGCAGAGCGCCCATAAGTCCGCATACATGGAGCAGACAACATAGACGTCACCGCTGGAAACTTCAAACTCATCTGATCTTCTTTCGTGGTTGCTCAAGGACGTATATTCCGGGTCAATTCCGATGACCAACGATCCTTCCTGAATCACCCACTGCTCCTTCGGATTCAGGCGAATGTCCCTGCAAGAGTGCAGACGCGTACAGAATGCAGGCTTGGGCTGATGAAAGGGAACAGGTTCGGAGGGTGTCTCTGAGGGTCTACAGCAGTCCTGGAGGGCCAACTGGCTAGGACCTGGTTCGCCCTCGAGCTATGATCTTATTAGCTTGGCGAATCGGTTTAGTGGCGAAGAAGCTTACTAGAAGGGGCGTATCATAATCCGAGTCTGAGTCAAGAGTGGTATACGGAGCGACGTCGACTGCCGCTTCACCCAAGGTCTGCTGGTCTGCGAAAAGTATAGAGGAGCACGACAGGCTTTTGACGGATCCTTCGGCACTGCAATTCAGAGCCTCGGACATATCAGGCGACGAGCCTCCATCTTGGTTCGAGCTATACCGCCAGACAGGAGGTCGGTAGAAGTACATCCCGTGCCGACGCCTCTTGCTCACCGAGTCCTGGAGCCAGTCCACCGAGGCAAGGGAGGAGTCGTCACCGGAAGTGGTACGCATGCTGTAGATTGATATACAGTAAGCTGTGTTGATGTCTGTTTCGATGTGGCACTAAGCTGTATGCGCTAAATCTGCAAGGTTTGATGGTTGACATTTGGAGGCCAAAGTCTTTGAGATTGTTTTCTCATTATTGTGATTCCCACAGTCGCTCCTTCCTTGCACCAGCAAGGCCGTCAACATTCGCCCATGCGGTCAAGAGCGCAGTACAGCCACTGTCGTCGCTTCCTTGTCCTCGAGTCTGGTCCTCGGTGATACGTTCTACTCGCGTCGGTTTCAGCATGTCCACTCTCAACCTCAACCGGGCACACCTTGCAGCCCGCCAATTCCTTCAACAACTCGTATATGCATGTTGCTGCAGCAGCTTTGGTCAATAGGCGACACCCCAATGAGTCACTGACTGTCGGTCCTACAATCTAAGTTCAGTAGCCTCCTCGGTAGAATACCGGATAGCAGGCGGGTGGGCGGTGCGCATCAACCGCGGAGTGATGTGTAACCTAAAAGAGTAGATTGACGGGCGTTGAGAGAGCAGCTATGGCGTTGAGGCTGATAGAATAATCAGGTTTACCCAGAATAACCTCGGCTGCTCCCCAGCGGCCGCTGAATCAGCCGGTGATGGACAGCGGGGGCGTTCAGCATTCTCAACACTCCTGTGAAGGAAGAATAAATAAATACAGAGTGAAGCTCGGTGATATCGAAGACAACACTCGACTTCATTGTTTCTTCATATAATAGACCCATATCAAAAGCTTGGTTCAATCATGGCTGCGCCTAAAATCACACTATACTATGACATCGTCAGCCCATTCGCCCACATCGCATTCCACATCTTGAGGGTAAGCATTAGTCTATGGCGCCATCGAGGAGCTAATCGACGTTTACCTATCTAATGTCTAATTAGAACTCGCCCACCTTTAGCAAATGTGACCTCACCTTTATCCCTGTGTTTCTCGGCGGGCTGATGAGCACCTGTGGGAATACTCCACCCATCAGGATCAAAAGTGTGTTCCTGGCCTATCCTCCCCTTCAAATCAAAAACTGACTGCACCGAATTCCTAGACAAGGACAAATGGATTGATGTAGAGCGCCGCCGCTGGGCGCGCTACTTTTCCGTCCCCATGTCAGAGAAGACGCCGGAGGGGTTCCCACAGTTGACCCTGGGCGTGCAGCGCGCTCTCGTTGCGGTTTCGCAGAAGGCACCTGAGAAGTTGGCCCCTGCCACTGAGGCCATCTGGGCGGAGTTCTGGGGTAAGGGAGATGGCAAGGCTACCCAGCCGGAAGTGTTTATTCCAATTCTCGAGAGAGTTCTAGGAGAGGCAGAGGCGAAAGCAGTTGTCGAAGCGGTACGAAGCCACATGTCCCCTTATGAAGTATATGATGCAGAAACTGATAAGCTACATACAGGCAAACGGACCAGAAGTCAAAGCGCAGCTGTCCGCAAATACCCAGCAAGCCTATGACTCTGGCGCATTCGGTCTTCCCTGGTTTGAATGCACAAACTCCAAGGGTGAAACAGAGAGTTTCTGGGGTATCGACCATCTCGGGCAGGTGGCTGATTTTCTCGAACTGGATCGCTCGGTCGAGCGTGGCTTCAGGGCATATCTATAAATACCCCGTAATGAAGCAAGACGGAGGCATCATAAGTGAAGCCTCATGAACGGCCATGTAAAACATCAACAGTATTCATGATCACATTACTATACATCAAACCAGTAGTAATCTCATTCCTTTTCATCTTCCTTTTTCATGACTTCCGCTTCATCCCAGCTGTGCTCTTATGCTTCTCCTGCAAAAATTCCGCAACTTTTTCCTTGTCCATACGATCGATCTGCTCGCTCTCCTCGGGCGAAATCTTATTCTCGGAATTCTCTACTATCACCATGTATTAGCTCATCAATAGATCAACAGGAGCAGCAGTGGTGGGTGGTTGTTGTGCACAGCCCCAACCAAAAATGGGTCGAGACTCGGGACCAGATAGGCATAGAACGCACCGGTCTCCGAACTTTTCTCCGTCGATAAATACGAGCGAATGGGGTTCACGACGTTATTCTGCGCCCATTCGCTGGATGTAGACGCCGCCGCGGAGAGGACTTCTTTGGCTTGCTCTGTAGGGTTTCCGGACATTTTCCTGCGGGAGAATAAAGATGGTGTCGCCAGGTGAACCTGGGAATTATTGAAATTGAATCAGCCCTACTAAAGAATTGTTCTGCCTTACATGCAGGGGAGCCGTCATATGACGTCAGGCTATACTAGTATGTATTCTGGACTCTGGCGGGGCGGAGATAGACGGCAGTATTTTGGCAGTTTTCCCTGCGCCAATCTCTGCTCGTGTTCTGTTGCCACGACCCACGTCGAGGCCGGACGGTCTCCGGCGGATTTACGGACAAGGCTGCATGCTCGCAATACATCCTAATTAGACAGGGCTTTCACGCCTTCTAGCACACTGCCGTCCTGTATACGAAACAGGATGAACTTCTACGCCAAAGGCTTATTGATGCGAACACAAGTCCGCTGCAGAGGGTTTACCACACAAGCAGCGTCGAAAAAAGCTTTCTGTTCCTGGATAATGCCGGATCCATGGACAAATCGAACTTTCCTGGTACCCTTTCCTTGGTCCTCGAGCGAAAGCCTGGTCGTGGTTCGGTCTACGCATTCATGACCGCACAGCATCTCCGTTTTTCATGGATGCAACAACAGAGAGGAAGAAGGAGGAAGAAGGAGGAAGAAGTATATAAGTATGTTCTCGCCGGTGGAAGATGTTGAGGTCTATCAACACAATACTACGCGGACTATATACCTCACTTTCAACCTCATTGAGAACGGCCTTCCTCTAGAAGCGAAGAAATGTCCTTCCCTTACAAGCACTTCCTCATAATCGGCGCAACCTCAGGCATTGGCCGCGCCGTAGCCGATCGTCTCATCGAGAATGGCGCCAAAGTGATTGTCGTCGGCCGACGCAAGGACCGCCTTGATGAGTTTGTGGCCAAGCACGGTGAGGACAAGGCGTCGTCCATTGTCTTCGACATCAGTCAGCTCGATAAGATCCCGCAGTTTGCAAAGGATGTCGTGGCCAAGTACCCCGACCTTGACAGTGTCTGGCTCAATGCCGGTCTCCAGCGACAATATAATCTGGCCAGTGACGACTGGGACTTTGAGAGTTTCCAGAACGAGTTCCATGTCAACGTGTTCAGCATCGTGGCGCTTGCGCGTGAGTTTCTACCGTACTTGAGAGAGAAGGCTGACGGTGCGCCAGCTAGTCTTATCTTGTATGTTCCGTTTTACCTCAAGTCCGTGATGAAGACAAGCTAACTCTGAATAGTACTGGCACCAACCTGTCTATCGTTCCGCTCGCCTGGGCGCCGGGCTACTCTGGGTCCAAGACGGCACTGAACGTTTTCATACTCTCGCTGCGTGAACAGTTGAAGGGAAAGAGCAAGGTCAAAATCATCGAAGTCATGCCTCCTGCGGTTCAAAGTCAGTTTCATTTTCCCATCTCATTTCCCATCTCTTTCCCCGGAGTACAACTAACACTCAGCAGCCGAACTCCACGACTACATGGGAGAAAAAGGCGCCACACTTGGAATGCCCATCGATCAGTTTACAAACGAGACATTCGAAGGTCTTCAAGCGGGCAAAGATACAGTTGTTGTGGGGCACATCCCGCCTCAGGAGGTGTTCTTCGATATTCTTGAGAAACGGCGCAAGACATTTGAGGGGCTGACGAACGCAACTCGGCCTCACATGGCTGCGTGACCTACTGGTCCAAAGCTATCTATACAACGTACCCTTGAGATATAGATATGAATACAAGTACTTTTATACTTCGCCCAGTCTGACATATGCGGCACCGGTGTAGGGCAGGCCACCCGAAATAGGAATAGCGGCATCTCAATCCCCCTCCCCCACTTTTCTATCCTCTGAGCCATCTTCAAGTTCCAATCTTCAGCATACTTCTCACCTACACTCGTTACACCTTATAGACCACGTCCCCCCTCTCTTTCTGCCTCAATAAAAGAAAATACAAGATAAAGATGGCCCCAATCCCAATAACAATCCTAACGGGCTTCCTGGGCTCCGGCAAAACCACCCTCCTGCTCAACCTCCTCCCGCAACTCCCGCAAACCTACAAACTAGCGCTCCTGAAGAACGAATTCGGCGACGTCGCCATCGACTCCCAGCTCGCAACCACCTCCGCAATCTCCGGCGTCCGCGAACTCCTCAACGGCTGCATCTGCTGCAACCTCGTCGGCCAGCTCTCCGACGCCCTCACCCAACTCCGCACCGAAATCTCCCCTCCACCGGACCGCATCATCATCGAGACGTCGGGGAGCGCATTCCCCGCAACGCTCGCGATGGAAGTCAATCGGCTCGCGCGCGAGTCGCCGCCGGGCGAAGGGTATATCCTTGATGGAGTCGTGAGTGTCATCGACGTGGAGAACTGGGCCGGGTACGAGGATACGAGCTATACGGCGAAGATCCAGGCGCGGTATACGGATTTGATTGTGTTTAATAAGTGGGAGGGGGTTTCGGAGCGGCGGTTCGATGAAGTGTTGGATCGCGTGGGAGATTTGGGGGTTGAGACTGCTTGGGTGAAGAGTGATCGCGGGAGGGTGGAGAAGGGGGTTCTCCTTGGGATTGATGGGGCGTTGGTTGCGAAGGAGGGGGTTGTGTTGCAGGATGGTGGGCATGAGCATGGGCATGAGAACGGGGATGGGCATAAGCACGATCACCAAAGCGAAGTCGAAGTCCTCTCCCTCACGCTACGCACCGGATCCGATGGCGAGACCGGGACGGTTGATATCCCCGCTCTGGAAAGACTCCTCTCAACAGCCTCGAAGGAGGAAGTCTATCGCATCAAAGGCATCCTGCGGACTTCAACGCTGACCCCTCCCGTTACGTCATCAGATAATCTCGATGAGCGACCTCCGACGGCGGGTGACGGCGAGGCCAAGGCGGCGTACTATATCCTGAACTGGGCGTTTGGGCGCTGGACGTGCACGCTGTCGGAGAGTATTGCGGAGGCGTCTGATCCGACGGTTCTTGCGAGGATCACGCTTATCCTGGCGCGGTATGAGAGTGCGAAGTGGAAGAAGAAGTTGGAGGCTGGGGATCTGGTCAAGGGGCAAGGCGGTGTTGGGGAGTTGAGTGTTGAGCGGCTTATATAGACTGGGGTTGTTGCTGTCGGAGCGGGCTCCGACGGGAGTGATAAGAGATTAGAAACGATTAGACTATGTCTAGAGATCTTTAGATATTCTAGAGTTGCATGAAGATATATGATCCAGCATGAACGATAATTCGCACTTTTCAGTACCGAAAGCAAACTATTGAAGAACCAGGTCTACTCTATAAGAACAAGACCTCCTCTGCAAAACAACCAACAATAATATTAAAGCTGAAAGGCTGGCAGGACAAAAAAATCACAAACATAACAGACTAGTATTCGAGAAGAGCAGAGGCGCCCGCTTCGCTCGAGATGTAAATCACCTCGTGGTTGTCGGAGAAGCCGTTGAAGCGGGTCGCGCTGCACTTGGTGTAGGCGCCCATTTCCTCAAAGTAAAGCCAGTCACCGACATCGATCAAACCGGGAAGCAGGCTACGCTGGCTGATGACGTCAATTCCGTCGCAGGTGGGTCCCCAGATGGAGTAAACGACATCGACTCCGGTCGCAGGGGGCTGGCAGGAAAGGATGCGAGCCTCGGGGTGTTGGTGGTCAAAGATGATGTTGGAGAAGTTTCCGTACACGCCATCGTTGAGGTAAATCATGTAGGCACCCCGCTCGGGAGCTTCAGGATCCTGGACGGCACGGCGCGCAATGACGTTGGCCGCCAGGGTGAAGGCAGAAGCAACGTAGTAGCGACCGGGTTCGGCGATAACGCGGATGTGCGGCGGGAAGTAAGCGTCCAGAGCGTCGCTCAGAACACCGGCGAACTTCTCAAAAGTCTCGTGGGTGAAACCACCACCGACATCCAGGGTGTGAAGCTCGTGGCCAATCTCGGCGGCGTAGTCAAAGACGAGGCGCGCATCCTGGACGGCTTTCAGGAAAGCCTTGGGATCTTCGGCGCCGGAACCGACGTGAAAGCTCACGCCAACAACCTTCAGTTCAAGCTCGTGGGCGAGCTCCAGGAGGTGGCGGGCTCTGTCCATGGAGGCACCGAATTTCATGCTAAACTGGCACAAGCTGTTCGAATCGTCGGTAAGGATACGCAGGTAGAGCTCGGCTTCCGGGTAATTGGCCTTGATCTTGTACAGCTCGTCGGAGTTGTCAAAGGTCATCTGCTTGACGCCCACAGTGGCGGCATAGCGCAAGTACGACTTGGTCTTGCATGGTTGCGCGTAGATGATGCGGCTCGGGTCGATACCGGTCTGGAGAGCCAGATCAATTTCGGCCTTGGACGCGCAGTCGAAGCCATTTCCAAGGTTGGCCATGAGGCGAAGGACCTCAGGATCGGGGTTGCACTTGACGGCTAAGCTTGATCAGCATCAATCTATGGCTCCTAGAGAATGTGAAGGCTTACCGTAGAACGGGCGCACACGGCTCAGGTTCATTTTCCAGCGGAGGTGCTGGCGGTAAACCTCACCCATGTCTGCCACATAGAAGGCATCTTCTTCTCCAGGGCCACAGAGGTCGGTGTTGACTTCGGCAGCACGTTTCTTCAAGATGTTAAGGACCAGGTCCTTGGCAGCCAACCGAGATTGCGATAAATCGTCCTCCCCATGATTGCTGAGATGAAGATTGTTATTGAAATAACAATCCTTATCAAAAGGTTTGGTGATGCACACTTCAGCAGGTACACAAGCAGTCGGTGCCATAACCATGCGCGCAGATGGAGCACTGGTTACAACTTGACAAAAAAAGAAGTGAAGAGATATTTATACGCGACTGCGTGCTAGGGAGGGCGAAAAGTTTCGCAACCGTAGTTGACTGGACCAAGCCTCCGAGACCCTTCCTCCTTAAGAGGAAGAACCGTGAGAGAAGTCCTATGCGGCAGCTCAATGGGTGAGGGGATAATTTCTGAGGGCGTCAATTTATGGAAAAATGGCGCACCGATCGGAGGAGTTCGAGGGACCAGGAGGGGGAATGTTGTTAAGAGTGTCTCGAGTACGTCGCGGAGATACAATGTGACGAAGGAGAGAGAACGCGGCTACGTAAGCCGTGGTGTCGAGAAAATGGCCTTTGGAACCGGAGAATCCCAAAGGCTGGCTGAGAAGCACGAGGTGTGGTGAGGGGTAGATGACGGAAACGTCTCAAAAAATGGGAATCGGTGGACTCCCGCGGTATTTATTGCTCGAGTCCTGATGGAGAGAACCGGCGGTCAGCTTGAGACAGTCCAAGACTCGGTATGAGAGATTTATTTGTCCCGGTCGGGGGGTTGGGAGGAGCAAGGTCCTCCGCCGGTGGGTGCAGATTTTTAACGACGGTGGCCTGGCCCTGGCGAACTTAGGGCAGAGGGCACACGGCGCCAGGCAGAAACCGGAAGGCGAGGTTCGAGAACAGGGAACAAAGGCAGGACGAGCAGGGGTGCGACCGGGGAGAGATTTGCGGGCGAGCAAAACGTACCTTTTCTTCGCGTGGAAAGGATGAGAGCAGGGAGGAGGAAGATGGAGGAGGGAGCGCGGGCGAGAGTTTTGGATCGATTGGATTTTGAGCCCGTGTGGTTCTCGTGGGGTCTTTTGCCCGTGACGTCGCCAATTTGCGGAACCTCCCATTCGGCACTCCCGCCCAGGCCCCGGAGAGACCCCATCTTCGCCAGACCACCAAGCATACTCCGTATCCCTGGCCAAAGCACAGCTCTCCAGCGTGAGTCATGGATCTTATCGTCTTACTTGTCCGGTTATGTCATTGTTCAGTCCTGTTCTGTACTTGGTTTCAGCTATGCACGGGCCCGAGGCTTTTGAGCCAGTTGGCGAGCCCAGGTCCAAGCCAGTTGACTCCGCAGACGTCTCTCAGCCATTCACAGCGACACAATCTGCTGTCCAGGTATTATTCTGCCTCGTATAGGACGGTCAGCGCACTCTCCTGCATTAGCTTGATGCTGTCCAAGCTCGATTCTGCAACGGGAGCTCAGTGCATCGCAGATCGTGCAGGAGTCAGGACCAGCAAGCAGTCGGTGAGAACTATATCACGTGTTGTATAGGTCGAGTGTGCTTCGAGAAGCAATCAAAGTGATACACAATGGCTCCTGATTGGCTCTACCCTGTTTGTTCCTTTAATTCCCATCCGACCTGCCGTTTTGAGCCGTCGCGATCGCAATCCACGACCATTGCGAGACCCTGGTCAGGCTCGTTCACAGCCTTGAAACCCAACAGGAATGTTGCCCAAAGCGGGGTGGATCTTCATAAGAACAGCTCGAAACGTGGAGGAGACAAACAATTGAGGAGAAAAAGGGCAGGCAGAATTCGAAAAAGGGAGGAGTGTTATCATTGTACCACACAGGTTGGTTCCCAGGCCAAGGCGGAATCACTTATTCAAAGAATCAAGACCCATCGGCCATGCGGGACGGCCATTTTGCAATGGAGCTCTTGTTATCACATCCCATGCTCCACCTTTCATCACCACAAAGAGATAACTTCAACCCCGTGAACAAAGTCTTCGATTGATTCCAGCTCACCAGGCGCCGACGTATCCTCAGTGCCAGAAACCTCGATAAAGTGTCTGCCGCACATTCTTATAGCAATGGCAGCCAACTTCACCAGTTTTGTTCAGGTAAGCGATTGGCAAGCGCAACTCTTCTTGCTAGGAATGATACCCATCGGGAACCACGGTGCCAGCGGAGGCCCAGACCATAGTTCATGAGAAGCTTCAAAGGCATGCCCGTAACTAAGGATAGCACGTCTTCATATATGAATTGCTACCCATTCCCGTGGTGACCTCGGCAGTCGGTACACCGAATTTTCGAGTTTCGGATTGCATAGTTCCCGTGTGAGAAGAAGATCGCGTTACGCCATGCGTGGATCACAGATTTTGTTCGTCTCAAGAATTCGAGCGCCATAGATGGCCATAGATGGCCACGCGAGGACATCGGGGTTGTTTCTGTCTATGGAGGTCTCCAGGTCACGCTTGCATCGAGCTCTTAGGCTTTCAGGTGGGGTCCTAGCCCTAAGAGATCGTCTGCAGAGCCATTGCGGCCATCGATTCTTTCCACTATAGCCATATTCGACGCTATTTCTTGCCAACTCGGTTTTCCTATCGGTCTAGGAGTGTATAAACCAGCTGTGGAAATATCAGGGTCGGATCTACATTTGAGAGCTGGACCAGGCCAGAGGCTGTCTAATGCTGATCATTCACACATGAAGTCGTCACCAACATAGGCATCGACTTCACTAGAGACCGGAAGCTGAAAATTGTCAGGAATGGAGTAATCGGTCTCCCAGCCCAGGCTCACTTGCGGCCTCAACGCGTATGGTCAATGGAAAACTAACTTCCTCGACCATAGCACCAAAGATTCGAGTGTCTGGTGCTACCCAGAGCTCGCGGACTTGGAAGCTAACCCACAATGGTTGAGCCGCTGGATCATGCTCGCTAATGTATGTTTTCGAGTCCTCGGTGCCCTTGCCATATAGATCAGCAAGCTTTACAACAGCGAAGCTTGTTACGGCCTTCCCGGCCGCGGTGATCATATCGCACTGCTTCATGAAGGTGCTTTGCAACGAGCTGGACAAAGCTGAGTTTTCCGCTGCCGAATGGCTTTTGGGCCTGTCCAGCATTAGCTTAAAGATGGTCAAGGCGTGTGATAGGTAAGCTAAAAATCTGTCTAACGTCGTTCAGCCGGTAAGTATATGCAACACTGTTGCTTGTATCAACGAAGCCAAGGGCACAGTGCCAGGCGTAGATTTCGACCCTTATCGAGGCCGACTTCTCAGAACATGATTCCTCTGCCATACAATGCAATGCCACGAGGTGAAAAACAATCATGAACAACTTGAACTCTCAAAGAGATGGCCTAGCATCACGGGCTAGATAAGGCCCTCGCCGGACATATGCCGACCTACAGCAACATAAAGGTGAGGAAGAAGCACGATTTAATTAGCGCTAGACTCAACGTTTATTCTCTTCTGCTTCGTTATCACCCCCGATTACATCGAGACAGAAGTACAGTCTGATCATGGCCCTATAGACGAATGCGATAACAACTCGAATTCAGCGTTAGTACTTCACAGAAATAATTGGTTTATGTTACGCAAGGCAACCACAGAATCGAGAGGCTTAGGGTGAGATTATCGCCATGACGCCACTCTCTGTTATACTCTGCGTCAAAAGTCAGCTCCACAGGACCACAGCCTCGCTAGACCAATGCTTGGCCAGAATTCTAACCTATTCAGGTATAGCCCGACGTCCTGTCTACTATCAATATGATGTAGAGGACTAAAGCATATAAATCCAGAATGCCCTTCACTCCGAAAGCCCATACAGTGACTCACTCCTATCTTTCATCTTGTCTCAAATCCGCCACAATGGGCAAGACCTCTCTTTTCCTCCATCTCGCCTTGGCTGCTCAAGCGGTTGTTGTCTCATGCCTCAAGCCTGATATCCGCGCTGACTCGAATCGAGACGGTGTGGTCGACGTGGAAGGCGCCTCAGACTCAGGAAATAAGGCCCTTTGGACTCCTCAGCATGGGGCCATCTTCCTGCCCAACATTGGTGATAAACATATGCGATGTACACGGACAGACGCTATTGGCAACCCCTGGAGCAATGATGAACTCTCAGCCTGCCATGATGCCTCGGGCCACTTGCTTCTTGCGCCAGAGTACGTCGCACCGCTCAAAACACTCCCTCTAAATGTCTCAGAGGACGCGGAGGGTCATATCTATGCAACACCTCGAGCTGCATTCGACCGAGTGCGGCTGTTTGTTCTTGACGATCCCTCTAATATTAATTCGACAACATCATGGCGTCTCGTTGACCAGGAATTCTCGTTCAACTCGACCCAATTACGCTCGGGAATCACCCTTGGTATTGATGGACGGGAGCTCGCGACAAACTCTTCTGTCTGGGATGGCTCGGTCACCGTTCGCTTCGATGTCATTGATGGAATCACTCATGCTTCGGATGCCGTCGTCCTAAAAATGGCCCCTGTAATCACGCACAACCACCTCCAAACTGTGGAAACACTAGTCAGCACAGCCTCCAACTCTTCCAATCCTATACAGCTCAATTTCGTGCACCAGCTCGATGAAGCACGTGAGGAAGCAGGTATTACGAACCCTCTCCTCCTCTTCAATCAGTCATCCGATATTTGGGCCCAAGACTTTATTGAACCAGGCTACTCCAGCATGCCCGGTCCCAATGGACCCATCTCCATCCGCGTGATGCTGCGCTCCCCGCAGTCCACGCGAACAGGCGGCCGGCAGATCTTCGAGCAGCTCCGCGGTCCACGCATCGGAGGCTTCCAACCGGTCAGCGGCTCGGGCTCAGGGTTTGGCCATCGCGAGATTGACAGTTACGGGAATCTTGAGACCATCCCGCCATACACGTCGAAGAGCGGGATGCCCTACAAAGCAGGCCGCATAATCATGGGCAGGCACTTTGACGAGCTTCCCGCTAGAGCTCTCCTAGACTTCCTCTATGCACAGCAGGTTCAGACCCCTCTGATCCTCGAAGCCGGCTGGCTGCTCGTCGGCCACGTTGATGAATTCGTGCAATTCCTCCCCTATGACAACGAGCTCGGTTTCACGATCAGCATCGCAGACACAGAATCCGCATTCAATCTGCTCAAGGACCTCGAAGAAGCCGGCCACGGTGACACACCCGCAAGCAGCTACGAGTCCTCCTCCTCCGAGGCTCTTTACGAGCCCAGCCTCAACATGACAATAACGGAACTCCTCTCAAACACAACCTTCACCTCCGCAAACGCCTACGCACAGCGCCACATAAACGCCAACCTGCAAACCCTCCTCTCCGAAATCCCTCTTGCCCCCTCCGACATAATCCGCATTCCGACCCTCTTCCACGATTCAAATTTGCCCTTCGACATGTTCCGAGGCATTAACGGTCTCCCGCCACGTGTGAGTCCGACCATAGGCGGCGAAAGGAAGCTTGTGTCGTTCTATCCGGCTTCGATAAATGGTATTGTGCTTGGGAGGCGGTATTTGGGTCCGAAGCCTTGGGGGCCTGTGGTTAATGGGACGGATGTGTTGGCGAGGGCTGTTGAGGGGGCATACGCTGAGGCTGACATGGGTGTAAGGTGGATAGATGATTTCCTAAGTCATCATGTTTGGGGCGGGGAGGTTCATTGTGGGTCGAATACCTTGAGGCAGACGGATCTTGTTTGGTGGGAGTAGATGGATTCTTATATTGGTTTTGAGGGGTCTGGAGTGTATGTGTTAGACTGATTCGAGAGGTTTTGATGTACAATCGATTGGATGGACTAGGGCGTAGGCTGTCGGATTTTGATGTTTCAGATTACCCTTTTTATAGAAAGAGACATTTGAATTTTGAAGTTTCAAAAGTACCTCATTGTAGTATCCCATAATCTAGACCTTTTACCTGTGATGTTGCCCACCTGAATTAGGGTTGGATGCCGTAGAGTTTGTACTACACAAGGCTCGATTAGATAGATGTAGGGCTATCCTATTTGCATATTTTGCTCATACTTTATCATTACTAAACATAAATGGAAACGCTAGACGACGAGGTAGCAACCTGATAACCAGGATCAACAGCAGTTTATTATCTTTCTTGTATTTATCCACTTTCTTCGCAAAAACACCCGGACTACTACTGATTAAGAGCTAAACACCAAGCCAGGACAAACTAAGAACCCAACCCAAAATAATCAGTACGCAAATAGAGAAAATCTCAGAAGAGCACAGATGCGTTCACAACGACTTTTGAGTCGGATTCATCCCTCGCCTGCCCAAACTCGAACCGCACCGAGCTCGGCGGCGTCGAAGACGGGAACGCAATGGTCACTCTGTGCTGATTGACGCATCCCCACCGGGGAAGGTTAACGGCTAGTTGGCTTTCATTCTCTCCCTTCCTCTCATTGCCGGCACTGTCACTGTCAAGTCCCTCATCCCGAACCTCCACCAACCCCTCGATCTCCTCATCGCTCATATCGAGCAGCGGCCAGCGAAGTAGACCCTCGCCCGGACCCCAGTGCCACACGCGTTTTGGGCGCGGACCTTGCGGCTCCAATCCCAGTTCCAGTCTACCCTCAGCAACATCCACGTCCTCGTCGGATTCAGAATCGTCACTTCTCGTCGGCTCCCCGGGCCTCGGTACGAGGCCTGCATCCCCTGGATCGACATACGCATACAGCGGGTGCCCGTCCGAGCTGCGGAGGTCGAGAGCGCGCATGACCCGCGTTGCGATGGTGGCGTAGGGTTTGTTCAGGGCTACCATGCGGGGGACGAGGCCGATTCCGGGTTGGGTTTGGGTTCCGGAGCTGGTTTCAGCGCTGGAGACTGGGTTCGGATTTTGTGTCGTTGCAGTTGATGTAGTAGCTGTGGTAGTGGATGTGGTAGAGTGGTCCATCGCGTTTGCTCGGATCACCCGGTGCAGGTACTGCCCGATCTCGCAGGCGGACATGCCCGCGTGTATGCATCCTGCTATCACCAGTGGGACATGGTGCGTTGACCGCGAGATGGAGAGGGAGAGAGTGGTCGTGCTTGAGACGCTAGTTGTGCTGGTGTTTGCTGAGGTATTTGTGAAGGGGGTGTGGGATGGCGACGACGATTCTGACGTCGATACTGAGACTGAGATGGAGGTAGCGTAGACACTCCGCGATTCTGAAAGCTCGTATAATGAAGAGTCTGATGCAAGAGATTCGGGGAGACTGGCGAGCTCGCGCTGGAGGGATACCATTAGTTGATTTCCCCGGTGCACTGCGGCCTTGGGGCGTGGAGGAACTGAGGCGCGGCCCAGGCTTACCTCTGGTGTTTGCGTTGAGGTTGGCATGTTGGCTGCTGGATTAGTTATTGTCCTGTTTCAAGCCTTGTGGGAAGTGCTTTTGAATAGAGATAAATGGCGATAAGGGTAGGGGTTGGTGTGGCGACAGTCCGGAGCAAATGGGTGGATGAGGAAGGGTCCATGTTTCTCAGAGGATTTATATATTGTCCGAACTGAATGACCTTCATTATGAGTCTTCATATCTTTGACAAAGCAGTGTAATTGAGATTGTCTTAGCTGATGTCTTCGTTTAGGGCTGCATGAGCTTGTTGGGCAAGGGGTGTGTATAACAATGAGCTATACTGTTGGTAGACAAAGAAAGCCATATGACCCAAGCTTCCCAATTCTAGGACTGTCAGTATTTATATTAGATATTGGGGTATTTTCACTTCTAGTATTCGCCATCCGGGCCCAAGTATACTTACCTCACACCAGAAAATTGGTCCTGCCCTAAACGCCAAATCCCAGTTAACTCGAACCTCCACCCGCCCATCTAAGCGCCCTCTCTGCCTCGTGCCCTCCTCTCAGAGGCCTTCCAGAAAGGCTGCCGCCTCAAATATTGCCATAGTCCCCAAGTCAACCGTACGTTTTCTCAGTTGTATAGCAATGTCCATCTGCCCTCGCAGCCGCTTCCAGGCCAGCAATCACCATGGGCCAAAGTTAGAAATGTGCAGTTTAGCTTGGTTTCGGCGCTGGTCGAAAAGGAACTGAGTGGACATTGTGAGGGAGGTATATGCTGTGTCTCGTGGGTGGGTTGTTGGGTTGCTGGGATTCTGACATGAAGTAAATGATTGTAGCAAATCAGAGGCATTTTGCCAGGGATGCCGAGGTGATAAAGCTTGATTCGGCTTGGAAGGCCGAGATAAGGATCGCTAGACTCTCTGGAGTAAGCGCGCCCTTAAGTCTTCGTCTTTTAGCATGACCTTGGGGAGGACAGTCAACTCTTTCTCTTGCACATTCTGATCAACTAGAGATGACCATACTAAACTTGAGCTGATCAACAAATCCATGCTATCTGGATAAATAAATTGTTCTCGCTCTCCCTGCCCCACATACAATGTATTCATCAGCTTCGGGGTGCAAACTATATAAAGCTTCGGCCACTTAGTCTCAAGCTTTCCAGCGGACATGTTTGCTTTTTCTGGTCTCCAGACTATTGAGGGAGGATCAATAACCGCTGGTTACCCAGGTAGCAGGATGACATATAAGAAGCACATTGGAGACACCCTCAGGCTAGGAATTCCATTTCACAGCGCTACGTGCCGAAGCTTTTCTTTCGCTGATTTTAGGGGCGCTTTTTCTAACTTTCGTCTCTCACCGTCTGCTCTTCCTCACATTCTTTGCATCTCGCCTACGGAATCCTCAAAATCTCCCCAACCAATTTCAATTTGCCAGAGGCTACAAGAGTAGTTACCAGCGCTCGCGATGCCCGATATATCAGAGTATGAGTCCTTCATCGCGGAAGTCGAATCGGGGACCTATGCTACGCTAGGCCTGCGCATCGGCTCGCAAGCAGTCACGCCGGGAGCAAAAGTGCCCAAGGCAGGTACGTAAAGAAACAAAGACAAATACAAAGAAGGGGGGGGGGCTATCGTACGATACCATAAGACAATCGATCCCTAACAGCATCCAGAAACCCGGTCAACGCCGACCATCTACGCCCCAAAGACAGCAGCACCCCCGCTGCAACCAGGCCAATACACTATAATCGCAATCGACGTCGACGCACCCTACACGTCTTGGAACTCGCTTAGCCCAATCGTCCACTGGATTCAGACGGGCTTCGTAGTCCCAGAGCCGGAACCAGACCAGTCGCAAGACGCCTCAGCCGCAGCCGCAGCCTCAGCCTCACCTGAACAGTCATTGCAAGAAATTGAACTCAAGAGCACCGACCCCATCACCGTCCCTTGGCTCCCCGCCGGTCCGCCGCCGGGAACCGCGCCGCATCGGTATGTGTTTATGCTGTATATGCAAACGCCTGGGGCTGGTGTTCCTGAGCCCCGAAAGTTGAAGGGGAGGCCGAGGAGTCGGCTCGGGAGGATGAGGTTTGATGTGAAGGGGATGGTTGGAGAATTGGGGCTTGGGGAGGTTGTGGCGGGGAATTATTTTGTTTGTAACTAGATTTTAGATTGTGTTTAGAGGTGGGTTGAGGTGGATATATATATGGAGAACGAGAGTCGATGTGTGGATGGTGTAGCGATTTGGATACTGCATTCCCGGATGGGTACATGATCTATGCCAGATGTTGCTAGAATATACCATTGCCTAATATATATGATGAACGAGCCATTGATGGTATTCAAGAAGTGTAATAGTTTATATGAATCATAGATAGCTGGCCATCATTGATTAAGATACACGTCCTAAAATTATAAATAGTAACTATATATATACAAGAGAGAATTGAAAAATGGTCTGGCTCCGGCATGTGGCATATCAAGAGCATAGAAAGAAAAATTATAACCACAATATCCATCTCACGCCGGATACCATTCCATGGAGAAGCTTGCGGAGAAGCTTAAAAGCCACAACGATCAACCACACCCACCATAGTAGTCCAATCAACGCCCATTCAAGCATCACGAATCCAGTCCGTCGCAGCCATCGCAGCCGACGGCCACGCTTGCGGATGCCATGGTCAAGGGTTTCGCTCAGCTGTTTGACTGCGAGCGTGCTGGTCGTGTTGAGCTGCATACTGAGCTGCTCGGCTTCCTCAGCAGCAGCACGGACCCGGGTGTTGAGCGACTTGTTGATCAAATCCTCCAGCATAGTCAGTTGTGTCTTCAGTGGTGCAAACACGGCTTTCGGGACGCGGTCCATTGAGCCCTCGAACGAACTGTGAGATGCTTCAATTCGCTTGAGCAGCCTTCGACTGGCGATTTCATGCTCGTATAATTGGGGAACTGACGGTACAGTTGTGTCGGGACCAAATGCGCGTTGAAGGAACTCGGGCGGAGGATTGCGTACGCTGTCTGCGCGACGTGAAATCTCACGAGCCTTGATCCCTGACGATAAGAGTAGGGCTTGGGTGCGCTCGACCTCCTGCTTTCCCGGTACACCGGATTCGATAGAAATCGAGACGCTACGGTCAGAGATACTCCAGCTCCTGGTCTGACTCGATAGTGGGGGACGGCCGTCACGAGAGGGCGAAGCTAATATCGGTTGCGCCTGCGCAAGACCCGTTACGGGAGGACGAGCCATGCTATAGGGAACTGATGCATCCTTGATTCGACCTCTTCTGATTTCGTCTCGTATGTTATGTATCTCAGGGCCGAAATGCAGAGGCCGACGACCACGTATCAAGGAATGGCCAGATAGCTTGCTACGATGAGTTTTGGGGGAATTGCTTGCATCACTCTGAAGATCCACAAGTCGGCCATGAGAGCCAGCCAGGCCGCCTGACAGAATCTCGTTATCATCGCCATTCTGTCGAGACTCGACTATGTTAAGTGGTATCTGAGGATTCTTCGCAAGAGACTTGTCGGAATTTCTGGGTGACGACCGGCCAGGATCCTCGGAAAAGGTAGGCAAGCGGCGTAGAATAGCTCTGGGAATGGCACGCTTCTCGGACTTTGTTTCTTCGTCGTCCCAATCACTGTCCTCAGAGAGAGCACTGGACGATTTACGTGAATGAACTGCAACATCCTTCTTAAGGATGAAGTCGCCCATCTTCGAGACCTCGTTGCCAACCTTTCCAGCAATCTTGCCAGGGCCTTTGAATATGCCACGTAATTTTGACTCATGCTGAGTGGAATCTTTTCGTTCATGATTACTTGGCCTTTGTAGGGTTTCTGCATGGAATGTTGAAGCCTTGATGGGAAGAGGCGTTGATTCGGTTTCGCAGGTGAGAGGCTCCGTCACAGGAAGGCTGTTCATATGTTCAGACTCGAGGTCAACAGAGCTATCATCGTCAACGACTTTTCTGTGATGACTGCTTCGACTATGCGCTCTTCCAGGTGCGTGGGTCAAAGCCCGCTTCGCAGGCGAGGAAGCGCGGCTCGAAGGAAGAGACAGATTAGAGGCAATGCTAGGAAAGTAAACGGGATCCACAGCTGGATTAGATCCCCGGCCTTCCATTTTCGCTAGAGATAGGGGATCATAACGATCATCCGCACTCGGCACAGAAGACAGCGAGCCCCGTTTTTCATTCCAAAAATTTCCCTTTCTCCGTAGAGGAGAGACAGATCTCCTACGTGATTTTGCATTGGTTGTAAACGGATCACGGTACGGTTTCTCATCTGCGCTCGAGTCTGAAGGGCTCGGCGATCGGATCTTGAACCTGTGACGTTTCGAGCCTGATTCATGCTCCGACGCACTGCTACTTCGCCCTAAGTGATGAGGGACCTTGAACGTGCGTCGTTGGCGTCCGCGGTTGGGGTCAATGATTTCTACCGACATGCTTCGTCGAGCATCGGAGACCGACGTGTGAGATGAAGGGCGCCCAGTGCTGAGAGATTTCTTGCCCTGTACCTGCTCTTGCTGCGCATCATTCACGACCAGCGAAGTTGGATTGGGGTACAGGACATTTCCATCCTTATCCACAATTCGGCTTTTGTTCTGCGTCTCTTCGACCCAGGCCGCATCGGCGAGTAGTTCTTCAGGGCAGATAATCCAATCAGACCTTGGCCTGCGGGCCTTGAGACTGCCTGTGCGGCTGATTTGCCGTACGCTAGATGGCGGAGAGACGGTGGACGGGCCAACATCATCTGGGTTTTGATTTGTTGACGCATCATGAGCCCCTTGTTGGAAGGGCGGGAGAATGAGACACTCAAGCGGACTTCGCGCCCGGCGGCTGTATCCGGCTTCGATTGAATCAATCCAGCTGTGCACTTTGTCGACGTCGTTCCAGCCATCGGCTTCTGTGTCAATAGGGCAACGTTCACGAAACCTAACTTTGCGATTGCGGATGGCCTGGAGTGGGTTGTAAGCACGATGCTGGGGATATTGTGCACCTGGGTCCCGGGAAGAGTCTGTGATAGCTTGGGATGCAAGCGGCCTGAGAGGTGGAAGAGAGGGCAGAAGTCGTAAATATTCATAACGTAGCTCAAAATGATGTCGAGCATTCGCAGCTCGCGCCAAGGTGCCCCCAGAAATGCCTTCCGGTACCGTTTCGGCCTTTGCGGATTCGGGAAGAGACTTCAGTACAGAACTTGTCGCCAAAGACACAGCGGGCGACTTAGAAGAGTGCACACGGTCATCCCCCATAGGCTGACTAGGATTAAGGCCGGTATAGGAGCCGCGACTCAAATTGCTGCCTGCAGCAGAAGCCCGGCCATCGGCTGACGACGTCCATGTACCCGAAAATCGATTCGGTATGGTATAACCAACTTGTCCTCTTCTTCTGGATTCGCTTAGGTTTAGTGCGAGGTTGACAATCTGCAGAGAGTCCCTGTCCAGCGCGGGGGTAGCCTGGGATTCGCGACTCGCCCTGTCACTTGGTGCATGTGAAGGCTCACCCTGCGGTTCAGGAATCGTATCTTGTGGAAAGCTCGGTGCTTGTGGAAAGCTCGGTGGCTGGATAGCCGGCTTATCGTCTATAGCCTCCTGTTCAGTAGGGTCCGACTCCCTTGACTCTCGCTGGCGGCCCCAATGAAGCCGCGATCTTTTTTTGGGGGCAGGCTCGGTTTCTGACGTTGCGCGCTTCCCTCGGGGATCGGACTCGGAGAGAGGAGCTTGCTGATTACTGGATCGGAAGCTTTTTGATCGGGGTAGAAACGAGTCGACAAGAAATCCGCTGGAGCTGGCCGTTCGTCTCTGGCTTCTGGTTCCTCGCTCCTCTCCACGAGAGCTACCGCCAGGCGACTCCCTGGCAGCTTGCTCCCTAATCATCTGCAGTGCTGCGCTTCGAGTGTCAATGTGGGGGGTTTCGTTCAGTTCCGGTTTGCGACAGGTTCATCAATCCTCGCTTCACATCATATAGGAGGTTTGCCGCGGTATCTTGGGTGGTTTCGCATTCAGGCACACTTAGGTCAACGTGGGCAGGGCAATCGTGGCAACCGAATGGCGGCGCGTCGTAAAACACGGGACACATAAGAGCGTCATAAATGGACACCGAGGATAGTCATGATGAAAAGAAAGGTGCTGCAGGAATAGCATGACGATCATTCCGTTCTTCCCTTCAGGCTCCTGCGAGTGCACTTTACAGCGGGTTGCAAACACAACAAACAGCCCCGATAAGACAATCACAAGATAAACGGGCTACTCCCACTACACTATGTTGTAGTGGTCACAGGTACAAACGAAATCTACTAGTGTTGGGTCTAGCAACTAGGAAATGACTAGAGATACATGTCCTGTGTACAGGAGGCAAAAGTTACAATCAAGCAAAGAGATAGCGCATGGTATCCATCTACTCAACTCTTAGGCACTGGAGGCGCGCCTCGATTTCAATTACCTGGAAATTCGGTCAACCGGTGCTCTTCACACTGTACGTTAGGAGAAGGGAAGTTAAGCTTACTTCGAGAGCCTGTTTAACCTCCAAGACTCGGCGCACATCCGCCAACCAATCCTTGCTCAAGATCTTGGCCCAACCCTTCAGAGTGTTCATCTCACGAGCTGCAGCATCTAGATTGCCTTGCTCTAGAAGGTTTTCGGTCCGCAGCAGAACACTTTCAACATCGTCACCCCCAGCGGCCGCATCCTTCTTGAACATCACCTTGCTCAGCATAAGGCTTGCTGCGTGGCTTGCAATACCTGCGTCTTCGGGGAGAAGGCTGGCTTTGCGGACCTCGTCGGCAACACGGCGGAAACGCTCGACGATTTGAGATGTGGAGGGAATGCCGCGCTGGTAAGCTGTGGGGTTGATGGATGCAATGGCCGCCTCAACAACGACATCGTCACCTGCTAGTTCCTTGACGGCAACCAGCTCCCGCACAAATGGTCGGGTAACCGTTGAACGCTCAAGAGCGGATCTGACTGCATCCACGGCAACCTGAAGCTGCTGGGTCTTGAGGTTGGTGTCGATGACCTCTCGCCATCCGGTGGTGAGCTGCTCAAGCTCGGTAACACTCGCAGTCAGCTCAGAGAGCTTGCTAAGACGACCCTCACGCTCACGCTCGACAAGGTCCTTGACCTCGTGCAGATATTTGCGGTTGAGCTCAATGGCTTGTTCAACGAGTTCATTCTGAAGACGTTGCTCGGCGAGCTCCTGGGCTCTCTGCAACTCGGTTTGGATCTTTTGCTGGTAGGCGAGTGCCAACTTCTCCCTTTCGGCCTCAAACTCCTCGCGGTATTGAGCAGCATCATTCGAGCGGACTTCGTCAAACCTACGGATCAGCTCGCGAGCGGACTCGTCGAAGGTGGCGTGGACCTTTTCGATTTCCTCTTGAGCGGCGCGACGTGCATCATCCCGAACGGAAATGATCTGTTCGCCAATCTTCTGGAGCTCCTCCTTTGCCTTGGCAACGGGCTTGTCGTACTTGGAAGCATTCTCATCGGCGCTGATGACTGTGATGATGTCGTTGAAAGTCTTGACTAGCTCCTGTACGATTGGCTCGTCTCCTTCGCTGACCTTGGTGAACTCAAGAGTGGTGATGGGGTTAGGGGTGGGCGCTTTGGGCTCTTCCTTCTCCTTCTTGGGTTCTTCGTGGGTGGCCTGCTCCTTTGCCTGCTTCACCGTGGCGGTCTTTTGCTCGGGCTTCGCACTAGCAGGCTTAACAATCGCTTCGTCCTTCCGGTCAGGACTGACAGCACTCATGTGAGGACCGGGTTGAGACACATCGCTTCCTGTTGATGACTCCTCAACTTCCTTTGAGTATAGTCCACTTTTGCTAGGGATCGTGACCCTGCTGCCTTCATCCCGAGGGGCAGACAGTCGCTTCTGGGTTTTCAATGTGTTGGGGAATCGACGGTAGAAATCACGTTCCTCGAAATAAAGCACGCTCTCTTCGCCGTACGGGACATACTCTGTGAAAAAGTCGTGAAAATTGTCGGACTTGAGCGCCAGGAAGACACCTCCACCATACGCCAGGCCGGATGTCAGAATCAGATAGATGAGGAATCTCCGGAAGCGGCCAGTCTTTTGCTTTGGGGCCGAGGATGGCGTGGCAGGGGAGTCGGCAGCTGTATTGACATTAGTTTCCAAGGTATCCTGTCTGTGCATCCGAGTGAGAAGAGAAGATATGCGTACCCGGCGATGGTTTCGATACGGTTTCCGGTGGGACAACGGTGTCTGACGAGGGAGTCGCAGGGGTGGGAGGCTTCGCATCAGCAAAAAATCTCTAAGCAAAGTATGCCTTGGTCAGTCTCGAGTTTCAGAGAGAAGCCGGGTGTTTTCGTCACCATACCTGACCTGCTAGCCGGCTACTTGCTCCGGCTCTGGACAGCCATTGAGGCGTTGTCCTGGGGCGAGCCGAAGACGACAGTATTTGCCGACCCTGTAGAACAGAAGAGCGCAGCATGATGAGCCGCACAGCTGTTGGGTGAGGACTGGGGGCGGCGTCGTCGGACGGGATGATGATGGAAAGAGTGAAAACGCGGATCGGGACCTCGAACTCATCTTACCGCTTTACCTTTGCGGTCCGCTCCGATTCCGCACCGCCATGGTGTGGCTGGTGCAGGTTGGAAGTCTAGCACGAAAAGAAGAGGCACGCTCATTATATCTGTTACCATGAGAGTAAAGGCTCTCTGGAATCTGAATCCGCAGACATCGCTATCACTACTCAATCAAGGTTGGGCCGCTAGAGGTAAATATTCATAACCTCGTCACAAATGGGTGACGCAAAGGTTACCACGTGCTAAATTAGGACCAGCCGCAAGGAACTTGAGAAGAATATTATATAGTCATAGCATACTGGAAAACTATAACAGTAGATGGAAGAAGGTAGGAAATGTAGCATAACTTGGGCCCAACCGGGGAAGAATATAGACGCCGGAAGCACGAAGCAAAAACGAAACCATCGAGCAGCACAAAAGCGATAGTAAAACAGCACTCAATCTGTCTTGGTAGTGGAGAGGCAGCCAAGCCCAATCGTGCCTTGTAGCGTATAGGTCTTTCCCTACAGCAACATCCATCGAATGTTCTGTTCCGGAAAGCAAGGAGGGAGGAGACGAGGTACCGGTTCATGGGAGCCCGGGTAATGAAAAATCACAGCAACATGAAACTGGCCGACCGGAGCAAGTTCACTAAGCTGCGGCAGCACAGCTATTAAAATGTGTAACATTGTGTTGAAAGTAGCACAGTCCTGGCCCCGGCGAGTCAGTGAAGCTAGGGGAGGTGCATCTTCCGTGTCTAGAGAGCAAAAGCGAAGCATGAACAGATAATCCCGGACCAGCAAATACAAGAAAACTCAGAAATTGAGATAGCCTCTAGCAATTGCAGGAACCGCCACTTTGGGTGCCTGGTGCCTCCGGTCGGAGGTCGACTCCGGGACGAGGTGCTGTCCGCAAGTTTCGAGGCCCCGCTTGGTCAAGTGGAAGCTTCTTCGCGATTGCTGTGAATAGCTCGCGCACGTTCGACGAGGTCTTGGCGGATGTCTCAAAGAAGAGTAAACCAGCTTCGCGAGCATAAGCCTCCGCATCGGCGGTCGGGATCGCTCGCTTGTCGGGGCTCTCGGTAACCAGATCGAGTTTGTTGCCTGCAAGAGCGATAACAATGTTTTCGTTCGCTTGTCGCTGAAGCTCTTTCACCCACGACTTGGCCTTATCTAGTGATGACTATTTCGAGTTCACAAGCGTTAGTGAGGCGCATCAGCAAAAAGACAGGAAACCCGGGAGCATACGGCTTGAGTAATATCATAGACAACAACAGCGCAGTTCGCATTGCGGTAGTACATGGGTGCCAAAGACTTGTATCGCTCTTGACCGGCAGTATCCCAGATCTCGAACTTCACAGTCGTGCTTTCGTCCAGCGAGATAGTCTGTGTGAGGAAGGCAGCGCCGATCGTCGATTCTCGATAGTCGTCAAATTGGTCCTATAAAACGTAAGCAACGCCGTAAATCTGCGAGTTTTAATATGCACACCTTGACGAATCTCAGGACAAGTGAACTCTGTTCATGGGAAAGAAAAAGTCAGCTACCGGTGGAACGACAAAACACAGAGAAGAGGTCAAGGCTATCAACCTTTCCGACGGCAGATTCTCCTAAAGAGAGTATTATATTAGTACTCCTTCACAAGATGATACATAAGAGACTAGGCGAGGGCTGGCTAACCAAGCAAGACAAGCTTAAATTGAGCGAACCGAGCTCCTGGACGGCCGCCTGCTGGGGCTCTGGAGGCCATGATGGAGGTGTTCGGGCAAGCGACGTTCTCGACAAAGGTTTAAACGGTAATCACGATAAGGCGAGGAATGAAAAAGGCGAGGTGGTATAACAGCGCTCGACGTAGTGGGGTGAGGGAGATAGGGTGGAGGGGCCGGTATGCTGAAAGAGGTTGATGGCGGTCGAAGAAGGTTGATTAAGATGGCAGGCAACGTTGTCTGGAGGCGGTTCGCTGATGACGAAGGGGATTTCAGCCACAGTTGCCGACTGGCTCAACTCTGGGTGGTCTGGGAGTCTGCGCCGGGCGCTTGCGGGGCGGTGCCCGCGTTGCTGTCAAGTGTTCCTGCCTCCTTGTCGTTGTGCCTAGGCTCGCCGCCACTCCTGCTGGCTTTGGTCCAGCTGTTCATTGCTATCGCAGCACCGCCCGCCCACATGCTTCTTGCATAATTTCTACTGAGCGGAAGTAGCAGCCTACCTCATCGCCGAATCTCCTTCGCCTGCCTCTCCCTCATTTCCATACAGCATGTGCTGATCTCGCCTCCGCCAACTACTACTTTCCTACCTATTTCGCTCGTTCCTTCTCGTTCTCAACTACTGCTGGTCTTGGTTCGCTCTCTTTGTCCACTCCGCCATCTAGATAGTCCCAGTCCGTGGACGTCGCCGCGATGGTACACTCAATCCTCCCTTTTCGAGACATCAATCTCCATTCGTCTCCGACTCATTATGCCTTCACCTCGCCCTCATCGCCCGATGCCCCGACGCTCGTGGTTGAACGTCCGACAGGCGATTTACGCTTAAGCAATGGTGCATTGTCTGGCGCAAAACGCATCTCTAGTATCGCTGGCATCCTTGGTATCATCAAGTTGAAACTAGGTACATCATTTTTCCGAGTCCGTCAGCCTGAGTTTCAGCAGTGCTAATATTCCATTTATCATAGACAAGTATATCATAGTCATTACCAAGGCCCAAGCTATGGGCCGGCTGCGCGGTCACATGGTTTACAAAGTCGCTGCTACTGAATTCCTCCCTTTACGAGAACGGCCCCTCCATGATCATGACGAAGATACCTACCTGTCGCTGGTGAAGGAGCTGCTTCGTACAGGACCGATGTACTTTTCGTATGCTCTGGATTTGACCAACAGCTTCCAGCGCCAGTCGCAGAGTGATCCCGGCCTTCCGATGTGGAAACGAGCCGACGATCGCTTTTTCTGGAATCGCTTTATTCAATCAGACTTGATCGACTTCAGTATTGGGGAGCATAACTCAACGGGTGTACGGTATGGCCCACAGCCTGGTGCTGACCCTTATATTCTACCTGTTTTCTTCGGAATGCTACGCATTACACCAGCCAAGGTGAAATCGACCAATTTCACTTTCGCCCTCATTACCCGAAGATCCAGGCACCGTGCTGGAACTAGGTATTTCTCGCGTGGTATTGACGAGCAAGGCCAAGTATCGAACTACAATGAGACTGAGCAGATTGTCATCCTGAACGACGCATCTGGCGGTCTGTCTGGCTTCGCCGGAGGACAATTAATGACGAAAGAGAATGTGGAAGATTCAGCCCAGGACCCTCAGGTCATGTCCTTCGTGCAAACAAGAGGCAGCGTTCCCGTCTTCTGGGCCGAAGTTAACAACCTCAAGTACACCCCCAAACTGCAAGTGCGCGGTGTGGAGACTGCCGTACAAGCAGCGCGCAAACATTTTGCTCAACAGATTGGGATCTACGGTGACAACTACTTGGTGAACCTCGTGAACCAAAAAGGAAGAGAAGAGCGCGTGAAAAGGGCATATGAGCAATTGGTCCGCATTTTGGTGTCTTCATCTAGCGAAGTGACTGAAGCGGATTCCGAGACCTCTGAAAAAGTACACGTGGTCGAGCCAGACCATCCACAAAAGCAGATGGACCGCCTTCATTACGTCTACTTCGACTTCCACAATGAAACAAAGGGCCTGAGATGGCACCGCGCTGAGCTACTGATGGACCGTTTAGTTAACGGCCTCTCACAAGGTGGCTATTTCCGTGGTGTGGAAAATCCAGGTGCTCCTGGTGGGCAGTTGGACGCAAGAGCTCTACAATCCACCGTCGTCAGGACAAATTGCATGGACTGCTTGGATCGTACAAATGTTGTCCAGAGTATGCTTGGCCGTTGGGCTGTGACGAGGCAGCTCACCGAAGCCGGAGTCTTACGTCCAGGGGAAGCAGCCAACGATGACCGCGACTTCGAAAACCTCTTTCGCAATATCTGGGCAGATAATGCCGATGTTGTCTCCAAATCATATTCCGGTACAGGTGCGTTGAAGACCGACTTCACTCGGACCGGCCAACGGACAAGGGCTGGCATGATCCAGGATCTGAGCAATTCGATTACACGCTACGTTCGAAACAATTTCCTAGACGGGCCACGTCAGGATGGCTTTGATGTATTCCTGGGAACATATCTCCCGCCCGAGTCTGCTCTTGGGAATCTTCAGCTTTTCGTTGATCGCCGGCCACTCATCATCCAGGCCATGCCCTACATCCTTGCAGCTGGAATCTTGATGATAATTCTGGCAACGTTTACCAGGCGTCTGCCGGATTCCGCCGTGTGGCCATTGCGCATCTTTGTTGTTTTTTGGCTGGTCATCTCGGGATTGTGTGCCCGCTTCATTCTTGCCCACGGGATGCTCTATGTAAGTTTTGGGAAAGTCATTTCCACTATGTGTCTTTGCTAACAACGGCTACCAGGTTAAATGGCCCAAATTAAACACCCCTGCGGCTGGCTCAGAGGGCTACCAGGATGCACTTATCAAAGCTCGCGCAGATCCGGTTGTTGGTCAACTGCTTCCTTCTAGACGTCATCAGCGAGGATATAGCAATGCTCGTCTGGGCTTCCTCGAAGAGGGGAAGACGAGGATTGAATAGCTGCAACATCAAGTGCTATACTTTCCCCTTCAAGTTGCCCCTTCCACTTCTTTACTTGGTACCTTCATTGTCATGCTGGGTACATTTGCTTTAACCCTTCATTCTCACGTCTTGTTTGTTGATTACCCTATACTGTTTCCGATGCTTCTAGTTTGTTCGTCTTTTCGTCGTTGCACTCCTCGGCAAATCCCGAGCTATACTATGAACACCACGTAGAAGTAGATAGCATAGTCGCCGTCTGTACTATGGCAGCATTATTAATAAAAGACTCCGGGGCTGATGGCACCGAAGTCCATGTACAACACGATGATTTCCGAACACGAGTAATCATGATGTATATATGTATCCGATCACGTGATACATCGTATAGTCGCCTTGTATCCTGGTCCTTTCTCCAGCCAGCCCGCCCCTCAGTCAGATTCGTCACATAAGCGGAGAGCCCCTCTTGTACACTGATGAGGGGCATTCGCATCCCACGTTGCTTTTCCAAAATTCCATTTCGATTGCTGTCGTCTCAATCTCCCGTGATGTCTCGCGATTACGGTGTATGTGAAGATTCACTTCCGACGAGCTTCGAAAACCGAGACTGATGACGATTGGCAGGCTGCGATTGCAGCTCTCAACCTCTTGCAATCCAATTTTTCGCTAGTTCAGGAATTCAACAAGCCTGCGACTAGACATGAACTGAATCAACGGTCTCTTCCAGAAACTGTGGAGTGGCTCCGTCGGATAGGGTACCAGGTTTGCGGCCCTTGCGGAGATGGATGTTTTGAACCCAGCGGCAGTTATAACTGACAAGCTCCCTTTTCAATCGCCCGTATAGCCGTCGGACCTGAATCGCCTCAATGCCATCCATGTTGCTGGTACGAAAGGCAAAGGCTCGACCTCGAGTTTTATTTCCTCCATCCTTTATCAGTACACAGCATCCCAATCCGGGGATAGGCCGAGCAAGCTCAACAAAGTCGGCCTCTACACATCCCCACACCTGCGGTTCGCCCGCGAGCGAATTCGAATCGACAATGAGCCGCTTTCCGAGGAGAAATTCGCCCGCTATTTCTTTGAGGTCTGGGATCGTCTTGACGACGCTGCCAAAGCTGTTGGGGAGGATCCCAGCAACCTACAAACCAAACCCCAGTACTTCAGGTACCTGACACTAATGGCATTTCACACATACCTGAGTGAGGGTGTGGATGCTGCTGTTATTGAGTGCGGGATTGGTGGAGAGTACGACTGCACCAACGTGATACCGCAGCCAGCCGTCACGGCAATTACGAGTCTAGGTATTGATCACACGGCACTTCTAGGCAATACGATCGAAGAGATTGCGTGGCATAAAGGTGGAATTATAAAACCCGGCACTAAGGGCTTCAGTGCATCTCAACCGCCAAGTGCTGAGAAGGTTCTTCGGGAACGTGCGGTCGAAAAGGGAACAGGGCTAGAGGTCGTATCTGGCCATCCGGACTTGATTGTTGGCGGCGATGTTAATCTCGGGTTGGCCGGTGATTTCCAATACGGCAATGCAGCCCTAGCTGTCGCGACAGCAGGAGAATTCCTCAATAAACTCGGAGTTCAGAAGGTCGCCTCCGACTTCATGCAACAACATCTACTTCCCGAATTTCGAAGGGGACTCGAACAAGCCCGGCTGGAAGGCAGGTGCCAGACTCGACATGAGAGACAGGTCAGCTGGTATATTGACGGAGGCCACACGCTGGAAAGCATCAAACTAGCCGGCCAGTGGTTTGTTTCACAAGTCAAGGCCAACTCTTCATCTGAGGTCTCAGCGGAGAAGAAACTCCGGGTTCTGATATTCAACCAACAAACCCGTGATAGCCACGCCTTAGCCCAGGCTCTGTTTGATACTCTCAAGACTGCCCTCAACTCTGATGCCCCATTCTCTCATGTGATATTCTGCACGAATGTTACCTATAAACAGGCGGGTTATCGCCCAGACCTTGTCAGCATCAACACAGATGGCGCCGCAGTTGAGAAGTTGCAGGTCCAGCATGGTCTCGCCGAGAAATGGCGTGGCATTGACCCTTCTGCAAAGGTCCAAGTCTACGGCACTATTGAGGAAGCCGTTGATTTCACCCGGGAACTTGCCGCAAAAGAGAAGGATCGCCTGGCTGGCGACGAAGCCCCCATCATGACCTTTGTCACTGGCAGTCTGCACCTTGTTGGCGGATTCCTTGATGTAATTGAGACAAAACCAGGCGACCAAAAGGCTTGAATTAGCGTTTCTCATCTCAGGTCCGCGTGACCGCTCAACTTTTGTCTCACGAATCATGACCAATCGATCGCATCAGGGTTCAAAACAAACTCCGCCACTCGGACCGGCGTTTCTGTCCTCGGAATGACTTAACATTGGCGTTTAACGGTTTCAACACAGCGTATCTCCTTGGATATAATGGCGCATATGAGATGGAAATCGAGACTTGTACTTACCAAGCAATAGCTACATAGGCCTAAAAGTATGTTTAGTGGATATCAATCCCACTATGATTACGGAGGATGGGGAATTGTGTTCCTGACTGATTTCCGAGGCAAACGATAGGCCAAACGTAGCCAAAGGAATTTTTTGCCCTGTCACATCAAGAGAAAGGCATACCAAGAAATTCATGGAGAACAATCCGATTGTTACACACAAAACTGCGCTTGCGCAAGCTACCCCCGCAAAACACAGAGGCCGCCTTTTCCGGTGACGTGGGGCCCGCACTGGAAAACCTTCAAGATTCCCGCGCCCGCTCCAAGCTTCTTTCTCCCACACCTCCCCCCACCACAACAACCATGTCGGATTCCAATGATTCCAAGGGCAAAGCGCCCCAGGTTAGTAACTCCGTTCTGAAATGTTTATACTAAAGCTCACTAAATTCTCTATAACTAGAAACCCAATGACAAGGAACAAAAAGGCGCATCGTCCACAAAGCTGACCCCGCAGGCGGCCGAAGCCATGTTGGAAAACAACCCCGCCCTGCAGAACGAACTGAGCGGACTGGACAAGGATAAAGCGGTCGAAGCGATACGCAAGATGGATATCTCTGAGCTCCTGACTGGTCTCTCCTTGACAGGCAAGAACAAGAAGGACATGGCAAGCTTCAAGTTCTGGCAGACGCAGCCCGTTCCCAGGTTTGACGAGGCGAGCACCGACGCTGGGGGCCCGATCAAGATGATTGATCCCGAGAAGGTCTCGAAAGAGCCGGATCAGCTGATTGAGGGGTTTGAGTGGGCTACGCTCGACTTGACAAATGACGAGGAGCTGAAGGAGCTTTGGGACCTGCTTACATACCACTATGTGGAGGATGACAATGCGATGTTCCGGTTCAGATACTCCAAGGCGTTCCTGCATTGGTAAGCCATCATTCCATTGAATTTGAGATGCCGTCCAGAAGCTGACTAGTATACTTCAACTCATAGGGCTCTGATGTCTCCCGGCTGGCGTAAAGAATGGCACGTGGGTGTTCGTGCTACAAAGTCGCGCAAACTGGTCGCTTCGATCTGCGGTGTTCCGACTGAGATTCGCGTGCGCGGCCAGAAGATCAAGGTCACGGAGATCAATTTCCTCTGCATTCACAAGAAGCTACGATCCAAGCGATTGACCCCCGTCCTAATCAAGGAGATCACCCGCCGTTGTTACTTGAATGGTATCTACCAGGCCATCTACACAGCAGGTGTTGTCCTACCGACGCCTGTTTCATCGTGTCGCTACTACCACCGCCCTCTAGACTGGCTCAAGCTTTTCGAAGTCGGTTTCTCTCCTCTCCCCACTGGCTCCACTAAGGCTCGCCAAATCACAAAGAACCATCTTCCTAGCAATATCTCGACACCCAACCTTCGGCCTATGGAAGTTAAGGATATTGACGCCGTTCACGATTTGCTGGAACGTTATCTCAAGACACTCGACCTTAACCAGGCCTTTAACCGCGAGGAGGTCTCTCATTGGCTCGTACACCGAGAGAACCCCCAGCAGGAGCAGGTCGTCTGGTCATATGTTGTGGAGGACCCCGAGACTCAGAAGATCACGGACTTCTTCTCATTTTACAATCTCGAGTCTACAGTAATCAAACATGCCAAGCACGACTGCGTGAAAGCGGCCTACCTCTACTATTATGCGACGGAGACTGCTTTCTTAGGGGATACGAAAGCCCTCAAGAACCGGCTTCTGATGTTGATGGGTGATGCTCTAGTCTTGGCTAAGAAGGTACGATTCTATCCCCGACTCCATAACCGTAAAACGCTATCAATGCTCACATCACGAACCAGGCTCAATTTGACGTCTTCAACGCGCTCACCCTCTGCCACAACCCGCTCTTCCTGGAGCAGCTCAAATTCGGAGCTGGTGACGGTCAACTCCACTTTTACCTGTACAACTACCGGACTACCCCTGTTCCTGGCGGCGTTAATGAAAAGAATCTGCCGGATGAGAAGCAAATGGGAGGTGTGGGCGTCGTTATGCTATAGGTTGATATCCTTCAGCTTGATCACTTCTTGTATCCATTTTGATTGATTATTTGGTGACTTGAAATTTGACGGGCAACCAACAATCTTTAGCGTACCAGTAAATGACCGTACCTCATGCGCAGGTTCCTGAATGATCTAGAACGTGGAGAACATTGCTGCCTCAGGCTTCAAGGCGCCAGTATTTCCGAATGCGGTGACGTCGCCCTCCCTTCATCATCCCAGGTCCCCTCATCATCAACAAAGCTTCTACAACGAAGCACTCCTCATCATTCGGTGTGACTCTGAAATGACCTATTGATCTGTGGCTTATGGTTCTTACGTGAAGCACACTTTCGGCCTTTGATTCGGACTCCCGGACTGACTGCGCCGAGCTCCACCCGCCTACCAGGTGCAGTAGGCCATCTATTGCTTCCAATTTGGATATAAATATACAAGGCCCGAGACCTCCGAACCATATAAGCCGGTTTGGGGTCGGATATTGTTTAAAAATGGGGGTTGGCCAGTCGCATGAAGATGCCGCCCATGCCTCCTCTCCAGGTTGGTGCCTATTCTTGCATTCTCGAGCAAATATGAACCTGTAAACGTGCTCTTGAACGAACAAGACTGATATCGACTAGAGCAACTGAGCATGATACTTGCGGAGCGCTTCGCAACGAGATGCTTCACGCCGTTGGAGCTGACGCACTTCAAAGACAACTTCTTTACACGTGCGACAGATCAGGGCGGCCTGAAATACTGGAACGAGAAGACACTGTCTGATTTCCTCGGCATTCCAGACCATAGTGATTCTCACTGCCCTCTAGATGCGGGTCCAGTAATCTTCCGTATGGTTTCCTACCTTGGGGCATTTCCGTTCCAGACGACGCTCGCTCCGAGTGTTCTGACCTTTGAGGCTATGGTCAAGGTAGCTGTGCTGCTGACAGAGCGGTACGGCAAAGTCCTTCGGCGCGGACAGAGGAACAGGGTTAGGCTATTGTTTGGTAGTCTGGCTGATGTTGGGAGGAAGGATATTGAGAAGCGCACGCAGAAAGATGAACAGGCTGAGAACACCAGAACGGGTGCTTCTCATGCTCCTGGCTTCGATATCGACGAGCCAGCCAACGACGACTTTGAGGATGACGACGACGATCTTGCACTTGCTGCCTTAGAGTCATTGGATGCGATTGAGGTGTTCAAGCATGATTCGCGCATTGACAGGAAGGTCTTCGAGGCGCGGATCTCTACGAGCACGTTCCGCCGTCTCCTAATGCTTCTGATTGTGATTGCGCCTCTGAAGACTCTTGAGGATGCCGGTGTCTACACTTCCGATTTGGACGAGGATAGGATGCTCGCCGTCCGCAGAGCAGCGGATAACATTCTAGCAGCCTTCACTGAAGAACCTTCGGGAGGAATCAGCTATAAAACATTCGCCGACACGATTAGCACATCGTTCCCCTACCTTTTTGACCCGTTGACGCCTTTATTTGAGCATCTTCTTTTCAGCAAGAACCTCGATTTTACTCAAAAGCGAGGAAGTGATGCTACTCCGACACCAGCGGCCCTTCCCCAATCAATTATGCTTCCGGGAGGCTTCGAATCAACTATCCTAAACCCAAGTATCATATCCCACCTCTCCTTCTTCCTCCCTTCAACATCCGCCAAGCAGAACATTCTACACGGCAACGTTCGCCTGCACCCCGTCTTCTCAACCTCCGCCCACGGATCCTCCCTAACATCCTTCTCCCACAACGTCCTCACCTGGCAATCAGGAACCCTCCTCCTCCTCGAAGGAGTAAACACCAAGACCAGCACCCCCATCACAATAGGCAGCTACCTCCCCCAGCCGTGGAAATCACCAACATCCACAAGCCCTAATACATCAATCCCAACCCTCCCGGCTCTCTTCCAACTATCCCCCAAACACACCCTCCTCCAGGGAAATCCTTCCAGCACCCTCCAAACCAAACCTAACCTTCCACCCGCCTACTTCTCACAACATCACGGCATCTCAATTGGCTGTCAACTCCCACCCCCATCACGAACCTCAAAGCCGCCACCAACCCCGCACGGCGCCGGTTCCCTCCTCATAAACACAAGCCTCGAGGTCGCAGAACTGCATATCTCCCCCTTCGGCCACGACGGCATATTCCTACCACCTGGATCCAGCTCAAACACCGACTTCGGAACCGCCAATGCTACGAAAACAACAATCGACATCTACACCCTCGAAATCTGGGGTCTCGTCCCGGATCACGAGGCTTCTGCCTCCTCTTCCGTTTCTTTGCAAGGTAGCAGTGCGCAGAGCGCCGTCGAGATTCAGCAGGCGAAGTGGGACTTTGAGGCTAGGGAAGCTGAACGAAGACGCCACATAAACTTGAAAGTGGGTGCTGGAGACTCGATGGCGCAGTCGGCCAGGTGGTTGTTGGAGACGGCGGGGGTTATTGGGGATAATAGTGGGGCGGGGAGAGCAGGGGGGAGTACATAGTTCGCTATGCTATGGTGTGATTGGTATCATCATCCGGCATGATTATCGACAACTCGTGTGGGAGAGTGTGTTTGTGGTGTCACTGGTGTTCTGGGTGTTTTAAGGTTGCTGTTTACCATTACTTGTGATGGAGATGACAGCGTTCTATATCGGTCTTTGTTGGTTGGTTTTCTCGTCAACAATGAATGCGGTCTAGTATAGCCCGGCATAGTGTATAGGTTGAGCAATTTCTGCTGCAAAATGAAAATCTCAGCTCGACTATATTCTCCAAAGACATGAGTGGTATATTACACATATACTAGCCGAATAATAGGTATCTATTTGTGCAAAAAGAGACGCCGATGCTATATAGACACAATTCCATCACACCCCCAACGGAAAAAGACCTGTAGGCGCCCCATAAAAGTCCTTCAGTTCTTCCTCCTCCTCATCTTCCATGGGCCTATCTGTATTTTCAGCATCCGAGTCCTCGCCGATTGTCCGACCCCGCGAGAGCTTGCTACGACCATTGACGAGCGAGCTCGGAACAGGCGTACCGCCCTTCTTATCAGAGTCTAACTCGTGGTCTTCGATGGGTTGTTCACGGGGCAATTGGAACGCGAGGAAGCCATCAGGAGCTCGCTCGGCACGGTCCATGATTTCGTTCATGTACTTGCGGACTTCCTCTTGGGGTTTCACGACGCGGGCTAGTGGCTCGAGGGTTTTGGGGTTGTTGCTGTAGATTCGGAAGGTGATGGGTTGGTAATATTCCTTTAGATTGGAAGAACTTTTGTCATCGCTGGGCTTGTCCTTGGCTTGTTGGTTGTCGGGCGTACTTTGCTTGCAATCCGTTGCCTTTGGATCTTGGCTTTGTTGAGCACCTTGTTTGGAATCCGCAGCAGGCTCCTTATTATCTGATGGATTCTGTCCATCCTCAAGCCTTTTCGTATTGGCTTCAGTTTGAGTTTTGGCCTCGCCACCTTTGTCTTTATTCTTGTCAGCCTTCTTCGACTTCGGGGCCGATTTACCCTTCGCTCGAGAGGTCGTAGCGTCAGAAGCTGTTTCAATTGGGAATGGAGTATTCGGATCCACCTTCCGGACGACCAAGAAGGAGGCAAGAACAGTTGTTCCACCAGGGAGCCATTCCAAGATCGTGTTCTCAGGGAACAGATACCGATCACCAGACCCAGCGTGACCCGATGTACTGCTTCCGTAAGGCGTCAGGGGGGAGGTGAATTCAAATACTACTGACTTGTAATTCAGTCTTGGGGGCGCAGGTGGACGGGGGGGTGTGGCACGATAATACGCATTTGTAGAACCGTATTGTTGGGGTCGAGACTGAATCGAAGCTTGACCTTGGTGCGGAGGCTGTTGATACTGTGAAAACTGAGGACTCGGTCTTTGGTTGACTGCTTGTTGCTGTTGCGGCGGTGGTGGTATCGTCTGTGTTGCAGGGATTTGCTGTGGTGTAGCTGCAACGCTTGGACTCGAAACTCGCGGTGTCGGTGCCGTGCCAACACCGGGCTCCTGTTTAAACTGGGGTGCTGCAGGTGTTGGTTGAGAAGTTGAGCTTTGTGGCGTGGGCGGGTCTGTACTTGGGTTCTGGGGCGTAGAAGCAGGCTGGGGACGTTTGGGTATTTGAACTTCGACACGAGATCGAGGGTCTGGTGATTGTTGTGGCTGACCTTGCGGGGAGGACGTTTGTTGCGGCGGTGAGTGTTCTTGTGGCTGTTGCTGAGGAGTTGCTGGCGGCTGTGAAGATCTCTGAGATGGATGTTGCTGAGGCGCTTGGGCTGCTGGCTGGGGCGGTCGAGGAGATGGCTGTGCTGCGCTGGGTGTGGGGGTTTGAGATGCTTGCTGCGGCTGCTGCGGCTGCTGTTGTTGTTGTTGACGGCGCTGCTGCTGCTCGCGGGCTCGAATGATCGCATTCAATTCGTCAATATGGGCCTGAAAAGTGCGTAGTTGCTCCTGCGTTGCGTTGGTGGAGGCAACTAGTCTCATCAACGCTTTCAGTTCAGGATCTTGTGCGGCGCGCGTGGCAAGCATCTGGATGACAGGGTCCGGGTTCGGCTTCGGTGGTTGTGCGGGAGGCTGTTGGTTTGTGGCAAGACGCTGCGTTGATTGAGGGCCAGATGGACGATGGGGAGGTTGGCTGTTCGGCGTTCTTGCGGGCTGCGGAGGCGGCGGGCGACTACCTTGCGGATAACCCTGTGGAGTCGGTGTGCCATGGGAAGGGTGAGGTGGATGTGGTCGCTGATTCTGAGCTGATTGAGGCGGGTGGGGATAAGGATGATATTGTTGGAAGTTATTAGGAGGACCGTAGTGAACCATGGGCCGCTGGGTAGGCGTGTACTGAACCTGGGGCGGCGCGTTGGGGTCCTTAACCGTGTACAGCATCGCATCGAAAAGATGAGGTCCAACCACGATGTTGCAAGGTCCGACTTTAGACATGGACTCCTTTGGCGGATTTTTGCCTTCAATCTGTTCTCTCTTGGTCTTCTTCGGTTTAGTCCAATACCGCACGAGGATGCCGTCGCTGAGCCATTTCTTTTTAGACCGGTCTAGGGAAGCGAGGAGAACGGCACTATGGGACGATAGGTTAGTTGTCAATAATGCTAGGAAATCCACGCGTTCTCGGCGTAAAACAACACGCACCTCTCCGCGATTGACTGGTACTCCTTCAGCGAGAGCTCGGTGGGCTGCGCCGCAGGGAGAGTCGGAAGAACTTCTCCATCTTTAATCTTCGTCGGGAGGGGCGGTACAACAGTTTTGGGCTCCGGAAAAGGAGTTGAGGCCGGAGAGGAGGCAACAGCTGGGGTTGATCCCTTTCTCTTTGATGAGGTTTGGGGATGAGCTGGTGATGACGCTCGAGTGGTGGCTTCGGAGACCCGTCGCTTCGCCGCAGGTTCGCGACGCTCGCGGGCGGGAAGTCTGCGTTTCTCAGCCATGGAAAGCGTGGTGCGAATGTCAATCAAGGAATACGACGATGTGGGAGCCCAATACAATCGATCAAGGGCATTTCGTAGACGGTCGGGACAGTTGTCGCAGAGAGGGAGTTGCGGAGTTGTCCGAACCAAAAGATAAAAAGCGTTGCAGCCTCAGGCACCAACTGCTATCTCAGCCTAAGATGATGGATGCTACATCGCTTTGTATCTTCTCTCCGTCCTCCTTCATCCTCCTTCAGAGGCCGTTCTTCATTGGAAACATACTTATTGGTCCTTATTACTAGAGCTTGTCTTGTCTCGTTTTTCTCATGTTGCCCGTCCGGATATAGACTTGCGCATCTTGTTCAGCCTTGTCTACTCCATTTTTTATGTAAGTTCTAGACACGAATCTTAAAGTCCATCTAGTCCTAGAAGTACTGAATTGTCCCTTTTGCATGTGCTAACGCATCTATAGCTTTCTTATCCATCATGGTTGACTTCAATCCCCTGCTGAAGAAGGCCTACTGGTCGTTAGCCGTAGCTGGTTTGATCTATGTGGGCATCGTTTGCTCGCTAACCTACCCAGTAATCCAAAGACTGTATTCGCTGGTGCCTCCTACATTTGCCACAACTCTGTGTATGCGTTCTAACCTATTTTCTCGACCGGCTTAGTGCCATCTACGTGAACTTTGTAAATCCGACTTTATGGCAGGACGTCAACTTGGTAGAATCCTTCGGCTTTCTAAGTAAGCTTGAAGTCTTTTACGACATATGAAACCTTTTCCTATATCCCACAGCCCCCGGATGTCCAATAGCTAATCTGAAGCAGAAACGCAAGTCCAGCCCTTTAACCTGGTCACTCCTGATAACGAAACAATCTATGGGTGGCACCTCCTTCCATTGCATCTCTGCCGAGAGCATGAGACTGCGCTAGATGTGGACAAGCCAACAGGCCCTGAAGACGAATACACCTTGTCTCCTGCATTCCGTCTTCTAGCTAATGACCCCAATGCTCGGGTTGTTGTGAGCTGTAAGGATATAAAGCTTTTCACCACCCAGGCATAACGAGGTAACTAACCAACAATCCCCTATCAGTCCACGGCAACGCCGCCCATCTAGGCTCTGCCCAACGCCCTGAAACATACCGTATGCTTCTCGGCCTCTCAACCCCAGCCAACCCAATCCACGTCTTCGCCATCGACTACCGCGGTTTCGGAATCTCCACAGGCACACCCACAGAAGAAGGCTTGATCACGGACGGCGTCACCCTGTTAAACTTCCTCACCTCCGCCCCGCTAAATATCCCCCCGTCCCGAATCGCAATCGTCGGTCAAAGCCTCGGCACAGCCGTTAGTGCTGCAGTAGCCGAACGCTTTATCTTCGGCTCCCCGGACCCAACCGCCATTCAACCAGCCCTCAAGGATCCAGAGCCCTTCGCTGGCGTCATCCTCCTCGCTTCCTTCAGCAGTATCACCAACGTCATTGAATCCTACAGTGTAAAGGGGATCACACCGCCCCTCCTCTCCCCGCTCCGAGGGTACCCCTGGCTCCAGAACTGGGCTAGGAGCCATATTGTGGACCGCTGGGATACTGCGGCGAGGGTGGCGAGATTGACGGGCGTTAATAGTGCTCTAGAGGCTGATTCTGCGTATGCGGAGAGAGGTCTAGACCTTGCTATCATCCACGCGAAAAATGACGTGGAGATTCCCTGGTATGAGGGACGGCGTGTCTGGGCTGCTGCTACTGGCGAAGGCCGAAAGGATGCACCGGGTGTTCTGAAGTATGAGAAGAAAGATTTCAACAACCCTGCTAGTGAGGTGATGATTTGGGAAAATCAATCTGGAAAGGAGTCTGGTGCGGTCAAGAGGGTTCGGTGGGAGCGAGTTGCTTATGGAGGTATGTTTGTCGCACACCCTCAGGAGCACTACTGACGTTTTACTTGCAGGTCACAACCGCGTGGCGACGTTTTCGTCAGCTGCCCTTGCGGTGTTGAGAGCTTTTGAGGAGTGATGCTAGCTTGGTCGTTTGCATTGGTGGAGGCTGAACGAAATAGAGTAATTTGCGAATTTTGGACATCCGGTATCAAGAGCTTAAGAATTCTTGATCTTTCCGCAAGTGAGAGGAGAAATAGGATCATAAGATTAATATATGTACAGCTGCCAACAGAATATCCCCTGCTTTTATCCTGATTCGTGGATGATGAAACTATTTCGCCGAAACAAAGCGCCAATCTGATGTTAAAACATGAAGAGTGAAGACAAGCCCACAGGGTTAGTCTATAGATAATACATGGTTCTAAAGAAAATTTGGTAGAAATTTGAAGGCATAGCTTCGTCTTTAAAAGTACCCCGACGTGAAAGTGTGAGAGGTATGTGCATAGTATAAAATGGGCTGAGAGGTTGTGATCTACCTCTAGCTTATTTCTTGTTTCTGTCAGCCTGAGCCTTCAGGTACTTGGCAATCAGTGCTTTCCTGTAAGGAGATCGCGTTAGCTTGTGAATGCTAGCATTGGTTTGGAAGATGGATATTTGGGTAAACGTACTGTTCCTGAGGAGGAGCCTTCTCGTAGTGACTGAACTCCATGGTGTATTCACCCTTACCTTGGGTGGACGCACGGAGGTTGGAACTGAAACCGAACATCCCGTTCAGACTGCAGTCAGCAAAGACAGTGAACTCGTCGGCGCCGACCTCGGAATCGTTGATGGTAGCATTGCGCTTGTTCAGTAGACCAATCACATCACCCTGGAACTCAGAGGGCGCAGTGACTACGACCTTCATCAAGGGCTCGAGGACAGCCGGGTTACTCTCCTTGAAGGCCTTGCGGAAGGCCTGCTGGGTAGCGTTCTTGAAAGCCATTTCGGAGGAATCCGTCATGTGGGTGGCACCGTCGTTGATGACCATCCTGGTTCCAAGCACCTTGTGGCCGATGAGCGGGCCCTTGGCGCAAGACAAGTGGAAACCCTTTTCACAGGCGAAGATAAACTTCTCAGAGATAGTTCCTCCTACAATTTGTTCTTCGAAAACGTTCTCTTCGAGCTTGCCAGTTGGCTCCAGCCAACCAATGACACGGGCATAGTCACCAGGACCTCCCGTTTGTTTCTTGAGCAGATGGTCAAACTCAATGCGCTCGCCAATGGTCTCTCGGTACGCAACCTGGGGCGGACCGGTCTCGCAATCAACGCGATATTCACGACGCATACGTTCGACGTAGATGTCAAGGTGGAGTTCACCCATACCAGAAATCAGAGTTTGCTCGCTCTCGGCATCGTACGCCACGCGGAAAGTGGGATCTTCACGTTGGAAGCGTGCCATGGCTTTGGAGAAATTGGCAGCATCCTTGTTGTTCTTGGGCTTGATAGAGAGTGATATGACGGGTTCTGGGACGAACATCGAAGACATGGTGTAGCCCAGTTGACCATCGGTAAATGAGTCACCGGACGCGCACTCAACGCCAAAGACGGCACAGATTTCACCAGCTCCAATCTCGTTTACATCCTCCATTTCATTGGAGTGCATGCGGACAATACGTGGAATCCTCACCTTCTTGTCAGTTCGAGCATTATAGACGTAAGAGCCCCTCTTCAGGGTTCCTTGGTATACACGGATATAGGTCAGCTGCCCAAAGTTGCTCTCTTCCAACTTGAAAGCAAGGCAGACTAGAGGAAGAGAGTTATAGGGAACAAGCTTCACCTGGGCTTCGTTTCGCTTCTTGTCAAGGGCAAGGTTTTGCACCTCGGCTGGGTTCGGAAGATAGTCAATAACACCGTCCAGCATAGGCTGTACGGACTTGTTCGCCAGCGCGGTGCCCATGAACACGGGAGTAAACTTCAGGCCGATAGTTGAGCGGCGGATTGCTTCCTTGATCTGCTTTTCAGTAGGTTCAATCTCGCTCAGGAAAAGCTCTGCCATCTCATCGTCCACATCGGCAAGGGTTTCGATAAGCATTCTCCTCCTTTCTTCGACAGTCTCTTTGACCTTCTCCGGGATTGCATCCTCAATGACTATGTCTTCACCACTGGGGCCACGGTTGTAGACGGTCTTCATGCGAACGAGATCGACGACACCCTCGAACTCGTCTTCTGCGCCGATGGGGACTTGCACAGCGGCTGCTGGCAGCTTCAGCTTGTTGTTGATCTGATCAATAGCTTTGAAGGGGTTGGCACCCATGCGGTCCATCTTGTTGACGAAGGAGATTCGGGGTACGTTATAACGTCTCATCTGTCGGTCGACCGTGATTGTCTGTGACTGAACACCAGAGACAGCGCAGAGAATCATAACTGCGCCATCGAGAACGCGCAGCGCTCTCTCCACCTCGATGGTGAAGTCAATGTGTCCAGGTGTGTCGATAAGGTTGATGTGGTACTTCTGGTCCTTGCCCTCATCATCCTTTTTGATCCAGTCACAGAATGTAGCAGCGGATTGGATAGTGATACCCTTCTCGCGCTCCAAATCCATAGAATCCATCTTCGCTCCGACACTGTCGCGACCTCGAACTTCGTGAATAGCTCCGATACGGCCGGTGTAGAAAAGGACTCGCTCGGTACATGTGGTCTTACCACTGTCGATATGTGCCTGATAAAGAAGTTAGTAATCAGGCCTTTGACACCGCAGCAGCCTGCAGACGTACAGCAATACCGATGTTTCTGACCCGAGACAATCTTTCTGCCTCTACGGGATCGAGGTTCTGAATAATGGCATCCTGCGATAGCGTGTCGGGTGAGGCAGCAGCAGCCTCCAGGCTAAGAGTTCATATGTTAGTAAGTGAACAGTTATGGCATGAGATAATTTATATGCTCACACGGCAGCTGCAGTGGCAGAGGCATTCCTAGTTTGCTGAGAACGCTTGTTGAGGACCGACTGGTAAACCGGAGTAGCACATCTGAGAGCGGCCGTTGACGCGCATCTCTTTGAAAGGAGACCCTGGGTTTGGAGACGGACAGGAGATCTCGTCAGGCCAGAAGCAGCGCGATATGGCAACCGCGCAAGAGAAGGACACCTCATAGCTGCTGACCGATTACCAGGAATGGCCAAGTGGTGATGCTTCAATCTCCAGGGCGCATACCTCCGTGTCTGCTCCGAAAAAAAGTTTCGGGCTCAGGAACGGCCACGTGACTACGTAGTATGGTAGATCGGTAAACACTCGGAGCTCATTTGTCAACAACAATATTGAGGACAATTGAGGTGAATTCTTGGTCTCGGGGCTTGTCTCAATGATATAGACTCGCAGCAGGTTACTGACTCTTTTCATCCTCTCAAGCAGCTGCGTTTGTGTTGAATTCATCTTGAAATTGGAGGTGCTGGTTGCGTATTGATAACTCTTGTAACTGACAGTCAGTGACCATACCATCGTTCATCACCGCCTTTGATATGGCGCCACCATCACCATCGGGTTGGGTGGAGCTTTCGTGCTTCAAGTACTGATCACCAATAGTGTACTCAGGTTTGGATGAATCGGATTGTCTAGCAACAGTCTTTGTGGTATGATTTAACCAAATGCGCTCTTCGCTAAAACTACTCGCGGCCGTCAACCCAACCCGGTCGAAGCTCAGGAAGCCGACGATAAGTCTTGACCATGTGAGTTCTACTCCATGAATTTACTTCATTGCATGCTGATATACTGTGTAGTTCATCCAAAGACAGCGCGTCATTGCGTTATGGCGTGAAATCGTCAGGGCTCTGAACAGTCAGTATATCTTCGCCCTACATTGCGAAAGCGATCTCAAAACTAACATTTACCGAAGAAATTCCTAATTCGCCGACACGAAGCGAACTACGGGACTATGCTCGTCAGGAGTTCGAGCGCCATCGCAATGTGACCGATCTTGTAAGTTTCCCTAGCTAGAGCTCTTAGACCAACAGCCTAACAAGCCTTAGCAACATATAAGATACCTCATCTCGGTAAGAGACTATACTTGTCTAATATTGTTGGGATATCATTGCTGATCTAATTAGACGGGCAAGTCAGAGTTCGACATGATGAGACGGTACATTGATGAGCAGGCGGCCTGACGCTCTCCTCGTCTCTTATAAATGATACATGGGTGCCCTCAGGCTCGCAAAGTCTCGGGCTCTAGATCGCGACTCAAGTAACATCCCATCGACGCGTCTATTCGGTTTTGGCGTGGCCAAACACTGGCCGCAAGAACCGCGCAAACTAATCTTGCTCATTGAAACAGGCAAGAATGGCAGGACAACTAAGGCTTGCTTGTCCACATTAGACTTGCACTATGTTGAACAAAGACCTATAGTAATATCATATTCACAAACGCCTGGGCCGAAAGAGGAGAAGCAATTTAGTAATACATATAGAAGGCAAGCTCTCCTTACTTCCGCCTTGACATGAGCTCCATCACAGCACTCAACACTCCAATGGACTTTTCATCGGAAGGCTCGAGAGACGAGCGAGCTGCATCTTGCTCTGGAGATGGAGCTGGAGCTGGAGCCGCCGAAGGCTTCTTACCAGCCTCCTTCGCTGCGGCCTCAATAGCAGCGTGACGCTCCCTCCATTCCTTATCCTCCCGGTCTCGGATTTCCAATTCACGCAGCCAAGCATCGCGCTTTTCCTGGCTCTTTCGCTCCTCGAGCGCCTGTTCAAACTCCTTCCGTTGCTTCCTCTCTGTTTTGTAGTACATTCCTCCGGCAACGACGGCTAGAAGCGTGAATCCCTGGGCATAAATGCGGGCGCGGAACATCCGGTTCATCTCAACCGAGTCGCCAGCTTTCATCGATCGGTAGGCACGGTAAAGCGCATAACATGTGGCGGCACATCCTAGAATTCGCGAGAGGTAGTATCAGCCCACTTGTTATTCCCTTTGGATGTCTGCATGTTGTTCACTCACCTATCGGGATCAAGGGCTCCTCCTTGAATCTTCTGCGAAACTTCTGGAGCGGGGTCTCCTCCTCAAACTCGCTAATACCAAGCAAATGTCAGAAGGTCATCGGCGACATCTCAAAGGTTGGGGCTGCAGTGGCGGGGACGTACGGGTCGCCGTCGAACGATGACGGGAGGGGCTGGCTGCTCATTATTGCTGAAAGTAACCTGTACGGCTAAATCGATCCGAACCAATGCGCGAATGTGGTCAATCTTTTTGACGTCGATTTAGTGCCGAGCGCAAAACAGTGACGTTGAGATCCTGAGCGATTCTCACTGATGAATTTCTAGTAATTTACGTCCGGTAAATACGCATACAACTCAAGCTAGATTTCGCCGCAAGAAAATCTTTCCGAATCTCTCTGATATCTTCCAGCTTGTTTGTATGATGCAACTCGCATCCATTAGTAGTAGGATATACAACAGATAAGAATAAATGGCCACTCATAATCTATGAAGCAGCTCTATGGAGTAGTTGCCACTGAAACTGGTACTTCCGGGGGGTCGTCTCCGGCTCTTCCCCGGTTGGCGGTGACGGCAGGGTGGGCGGAGGTAGATCGCCCGCATCCTACGTTGTAGAGACCTTCGCTAGAGTAAACAGTAAATACTAGGTCGATTGCAAGACAACCCTTACTCAGTCATTGGCCAGGATAATACTGTATTGATCTGAATTCAGAGATCTCCTTCTACAGGCAAGATGATGCTTGAACGGCTATTGCGGCCGCAAATATATTCCTGGATAGGAAGGTAGGGCTGTTATTCAGGGTTGATGACATAAACATCCCGCGCCGATCACGGAATTTTTCTCTCTCCGCCAAAGATGAACGAGTCCAGTCATACCATCCTATTTAAATCCATATTCATATCACGGCTATTCGCTCTTTAGGTTGCTCACTTACCTACTCTTGCTTGCTTAGAGTGCACGCTGAGACGGACGCTGCAAAATGTCCGATCAAACGGCCCCGAATGGGACGTCTACACCGACTTCGCGATTGAGCAGCCTGGCTCTCACCGAATACTCTGCGATCCCCACCCCTACATCAGAGAAGGAGGAGTACCGGGGACCGGAAAGCCCACCCTCTTGGGATGTTCCTGACGCCTTTTTGCTCCCCAATGGCTACCCGGATGTGAGATCTTGTCCTCTTACGATCTAAGCCTTCACTTCACCCCTCTAACATGGTCCTTATCACCAGTATCTCCGGCTGATCCTTACCTCCCGCGTATACGAAATCACCACCGAATCTCCGCTTCACCATGCCGTCAACCTCAGCAACCGTATGGAGTGCCGAGTGCTTCTTAAGCGCGAAGATATGCTTCCCGTTTTCAGCTTCAAGCTTCGTGGAGCCTACAACAAGATGGCCCACTTGTCCCATGAGCAGAGATGGAAGGGTGTTATTGCATGCTCTGCAGGTGATAATTGCCCACTAAACTTGCAAATATGGTACAGACTCTGATAAGCCATCCAGGAAACCATGCGCAGGGCGTTGCGTACTCCGCCCGCAAGTTGAAAATCCCCGCCACCATCGTCATGCCCTCTGGCACCCCCGCTATCAAACACTTGAATGTTGCCCGACTCGGCGGTAGTGTCGTCCTTCACGGAAACGATTTTGATGCCGCCAAGGAGGAAGCTCACCGCTTGGAAAAGCAGCACGGCCTCACCGGCATTCCTCCTTTCGACGATCCGTACGTTATCGCTGGGCAGGGAACCATTGGAATGGAGATTCTTCGACAGGCAAACCTAGAGAAGCTTGAAGCTGTCTTCTGCGCCGTTGGCGGAGGCGGCCTGATCTCTGGTGTTGGTGTTTATCTCAAGCGCATTGCGCCGCATGTCAAGGTTATTGGTGTGGAGACCCATGATGCCAACGCCATGGCTCAATCATTAGAGGAAGGGTCCCGTGTGCTGCTGAGCGAAGTGGGGCTATTCGCTGATGGCGCTGCGGTAAAGACTGTTGGGTCTGAATGCTGGCGCGTGGCTCGTGAGGTGGTGGATGAGGTCGTCCTTGTCTCTACCGATGAGACCTGTGCTGCGATTAAGGATGCTTTCGAGGACACACGATCTATCATTGAACCTGCCGGTGCCCTGGCTATTGCAGGTCTGAAGAAGTATGTCGCAAAGTACCCTAGCCCGCACACAAACCGCGAGCTTGTTGCCATCACCTCCGGGGCAAACATGGACTTTGACCGTTTACGGTTCGTTGCCGAGCGTGCCGCGTTGGGAGAGCGAAAGGAGGCCCTGCTCAGTGTCAACATTCCTGAGAAACCTGGAGCTTTCACGAAACTCGTGGAAATTATCCTTCCCCACGCCGTAACCGCGTTCAGCTACCGCTACGCTGACGACAAGTCTGCTGATGTTCTCATGGGAATCTCCCTGTCTGCCTCGACCGGCCGGGACGACCTTGCGAAAATCATGGCGGAACTAGTCAAAGGCGGTATGAGCCCGCGGGACCTCAGTGACGACGAGCTAGCCAAGCGCCATGTTCGCTTCCTGGTTGGCGGCCGCAGTGATGTGAACGACGAGCGTCTGTTCATGTTCGAATTCCCTGAACGCCCTGGTGCTCTTGCCAAGTTCCTCACAACCCTACGCCCCAACCAAAATATCTCCTTATTCCACTACCGCAACTACGGCGGAGACGTTGGCAAGGTTCTTGCCGGTATCCAGTGCCCAGAGTCAGAGAAGGCGGATCTGGAGGCTTTCCTACATGACTTGGGGTACCCGTTCAGTGAGGAAACCGAGTCCGAGACCTACAAGACTTTCCTTCGTCGTTGAGTATCTTAGAAAGTTTATACGTTTCTTGACTGCACAGAGCGAATTCTTTGGCGTTTGGACTGGGCAATGGCGGTATTAGTGGTGTTGTTTGTATGGGTTCCTTGTACAGGCAGTATAGAGTTGTGTTAGGGCTATCTTATCCTGTATTCAAGATCTAGTTAATGTTGCAAATACATAATACTCCGCAATGACTGATTCTGGTCTAGGAGCGTCAAAATTTCCAAAAAAAAAAAAAAAAAAAAGAAATCTCACAATCGAAGCACATACAAGAAAAGAAAAGAAAAACAAGCCCCAGTTGGCTGTGAAGCGTGTGCATACAGTCCTCCAAGGTCCTCATCAACCAATCACCTCAGAGCACAAAACCGTCCGGAACCCGGCAAAACTCACCCGCCGATATCATTTCCTCTGCGCCCATCCAAACCCGCAACGACAATCCCAACGACAAGAAGATCAGCAAAACGAGCTTCACGCTTTTCCAATTTCTCCTCGTACAACCTCTGCGCACGTGCAGACCCCAGACCCCAACAATGGTCTCCCTCCGCCCCCTCCTATCCCCCTCAACTGCCCTCCTCCGCCAATTCCTCCCCCGACACAACACCACCCTCCAATTTCTCGCCCGCCCATTCTCGCAACTATCGCGCCTAACGATAAACAATGGTCTTCGGCTCCTGAGGTCGGGGAATGCCACTACGGCTACTGGTCAAACGCAGGTAGGCGCTGTTTCCGGCGCCGTGAAGCAAGTTGAGCAGGTCCGCGGGATGAAGACGCGGTCTTCCGTTAAGAGGTTGTGTGATGGATGCAAGGTATGTGGACTTGCTCTTAAATAGTCGGTGGTGGTTTGGTTTGAGGTGTTTGGGGTGCAGTGGCTGGACTGTGTGAGCTGGGCTAACTAGGATATTTTCCACATGTGTAGCCTGTGCGGAGAAAGAATCGGGTTTATATTATCTGGTGAGTTGTGCTTCATCTTTCCTGCTCAGGGAATTGCGAAGTTATTCTGGATCAGTGCTAATGGATTGATGTACAGCTCGAAGAACCCGAAACACAAGCAGCGTCAAGGCAAATAGACGGTGTCAGGGCCGAAGTTGAAGGTGTGCAACGAAACGGGAGATAGCCGGGTCTGCGGAAATTGATCGATTCAAAACCTCGAATGAGGCTGAATGTCCTCGGTATGTACAGGGCTAGCGATCATCGCCCGCAGGTGGTGAGCTTCAGGGACACATGATGTTCGCATATTCGACAATTGACGGTTTATTGGGACATAACCAACTGGTTGGTTGCGGCGCATATGTTCTGTGATGTATTATTTGCTTGTAAATTAGATTCTCCAATTGATTCCTCCATCTGTTGATTCCGTTATTGGTATTCAAGAATTCAAGTGCGCTTAATGCAGGGGCCATCGAGGGCCAAGGCCATGTTATCAAAGGTTTAAAATATTTAGAAATCGACCATGTTCATGAAATACACTGATATCAATCCAGGCGCCGAATCTAGATCGCCATACCCTTATGGTTTCCATCTATTTTTATGACTGCAAAGGCTCGCCCATGCCCCCGAAGGTAACACTCTTGATAACAAGGAATTCATCTATGCCATACTTGCTACCCTCACGTCCGAAACCACTTTGCTTGACACCGCCAAATCTATCGACACTTGTTAGTTCTGCACCTGTATCCTGCAAGGGCAGGTGCAAAGGAATAACTTACGGAGACGCAACATCACTAATGAGCCCAGTGTTGACACCAACCATACCAACCTCGAGAGCCTCCGCAACACGGAAGATCCGCTTGATGTTACCGCTGAAGAAATACCCAGCAAGACCAACCTCGGCCTTGTTAGCAAGGTCAACGACCTCCTTTTCAGTCTCAAAGGGGAACAGTCCAGCAACAGGGCCGAAAGTCTCCTCGGAGGCAATCTTCATGTCCTTGGACATCTCTGTCAGGACGGTCAGATCATAGAAGTTGGGCCCGAGATTCTCGAGTCGCTGGCCACCAGCAACGAGCTTGGCGCCCTTGGATACTGCGTCCTGGACGTGTTCGTCGACCTTGTTGATGGCGCGCTCGTGGATAACGGGGCCGTGGGTGATTCCCTTATCGAAGCCGGCGCCGACCTTGAAGTCCTTCATCTTTGCGATAAAGCGCTTAACAAATTCATCGTAGATGCCTCTCTGCACGTAGATGCGGTTGGCGCATACGCATGTTTGGCCTGAGCTGCGGAATTTGGAGGCGATGGCGCCAGCGACGGCGGCGTCGAGGTCATCTACATCGTCGAATACGATAAATGGTGCGTTACCACCGAGTTCCCAAGAAACCTTCTTGATTGTTGATGATGCCTGCTTCATGAGGAGCCTGCCAACGTTTGTTGAGCCTGTGAAGGAGACCTTTCGGACATCGGAGTGGGTAGTAATCGTTTCGCCGACTTCGGGGGTGTTCTTCATAGCAGTTACAATGTTGACGACTCCCTTGGGAATGCCAGCCCGATGAGCCAGCTCTGCCAGAGCGTTCGCAGTGAAGGGAGTCTCTCCTGGTGTTTTTGTGACAACAGTGCAACCAGCTGCCAGAGCTGGTCCGATCTTTCGTGTGATCATAGCGGCGGGGAAGTTCCAGGGCGTGATCAAACCACAGACACCGACGGGCTGTTTGACGGTCATGACTCGGTTTCCGGCGACAGAAGCCGGAATGGTGTCTCCGTAGATTCGGGGAGCCTCCTCGCTGAACCATTCAAAGAAGCCAGCGGCGTAGTTCACTTCGCCTTTAGCATCCGCAAGTGGCTTCCCGTTCTCCCATGTGATGAGTGTCGCTAGATCGTCTGCATTGTCTATCATCAGTTGGTACCATCTTCGGAGCATGCGAGCTCGCTCGCGGGCTAGTGTTGAGCGGAATTTGGGAAAAGCTTCGGCGGCAGCCTGGATAGCCTTCTCGGTATCTAATGCGCTAAACTCAGGGCATGTTCCGATGAGCTTTCCAGTAGCAGGATCTATAAACATCAAACGCAATAATCAGCAACCATGTCCGCTGCGGTTGGCTCAGCGAGCTCAAGCAATGTGTATGTACCGTGGATTTCGAACGTCTTCCCCGACTCGGCATCTACCCACTCGCCATTGACATAGGCCTTTTGAATGAAAAGAGACTTGTCTTTCAGCTGAGAATGATCTTGTTAGCCAGGGGTCTAGCAGTTACAACAAAGCACTATTTACCGGAGGGATTGTGTGCCCTGTCACATAGAGTCTTTTCGCGTGGTCGCCTGAAGGCATGGCGTATGGGTATCGCGGTCTTGGTCGTAGCAGTTGCCTCGATAGAGGGCGTAAGATCTTGTCCATGTTTATAAAGATGTGTTTGTCTTAAAGCATCGGGAGAAAGACCGAGAGAATTGGAGAAGCGGTTCGCGATCTGTTCCCTTTATCAGTTCTCCAAAGCGGGCACTTCTCAGTCGCCGCAATCTTTGGACCTATCGGGCAGCGTTATGCGATAATAACAGAAATCTAGAAACAGACTCTGTAAGAGACCGGGGTAGCCAGCCTTCAGCGATTCTTATACATTACAAACCCAAATGGCTTGTCTCAACGCCGTTTCTCTCCGTTTCTCTCCAATTTGCGCCGGCGAGGAAGATATGGGTCACGTGGGTTTACGTCATGATGAGCCGAGACGGCAGCTTGTCATTGGCCGTACTCCCCGCAGATCGAGGGGCAAGCCGTGTGATTGGTGCAGAGTGCCGAGCTTCCTGTCGGCATTCTATGCGATAAGTATAGATAGAATCCTTCAGGAATCGACGAACTAGGGTACTCCGTAGATAGGTAGATCCAGTCTTTTTCTTATAGAAATTTGTCAACTGCTCAGCCTTGGGTAGCTTATAGTATTCGTAAGAGACGTCGTTATTCTGATTCGCCCGGGTCGTACCCGGATTGCATTGCCCTGCGCTTTCGCGATCTGCCGCTTTCTGGCTGGTATTTGGGATGCATGTTTTTGAGGTGCTGATTCAGATTCCATATGCGAGAAAACCCCTTTTCATGACGAGGACATTTGCTGAAAGGGCAAAACAATACCTTTTCGCTATCAGCAGTACTCGCTTTGAAGGACTTTGCCTTTTTAGGCCTGTCATTATCTGGAGAAGTAGAGCGTTCTTCGGTATAAGTTCCTGGCGACGGTGACTGGCTTTCCAGGTTGGGACGTCGGTCCTCCTCGCCTTCGCCTGCCGCTATTTTGTTTTGTGCAGATGCCCATACGAGTACATCTTCCATAAAGTGTGTCTCTGAACCTTCGGGTAACGGGGGGTCAACCATATGCTCATTAGACAGAGCAGAGAACCTATCCGTGGCACGTCGAAGGGCGGCTGGCGGCAAGCCTACCATGGAGGCAACACCTAACACATCTCTCCAATCTGTTAAACCTGATTGGATGTTATTGTATCTAGAGATCGAGCGATGTTCTGATGCCTGCGGCCCTCCGGTTCGGTTACGGCGTGGCTGGGGCCGGGACGCTTTTCGTGACGGTTTGCGACCTCTCGACTGGCTCCTATCCAGATTTGACGTTGATTCCTTCTTCCTGGCAGACGCTGAGCGCGAAGGGATACCAAGAGAAACCGAATTGCTCTCGATCCCTGAAGCATACTCTGGGGGCGCATGTCCGGAGTGGACACTGCTCTTATCAGACGCCCATGAAGAGCTACGTCCGCGTTTTCTTCCTCTTGAACGTGACCGGTCTTCAGAGTCTAACGATCCGTGGAAACGATGGAGTCCCATCAGTAACTGGTCAAACTGGGCGATGATCTTTCGAGCGAGCGGCCGCAGTTTCTTCCGCGACTCATCCTCATCAATCTGAGGGGTGGGGCGTTGAGGTGGCCGCGAACTCTCCTGATCAGTTTCCCACTCAGTACCTGACATTCGATCGTCTGTATCAAACTCAGGATCGCGCTGTTGGGTATCTGTACTCTGTCCACGCATCTTCTGCCCTCCCTCGATCTTTGCTTTTGTGTCATCCAACTCCAAGTGACGAACGCTTGCACTTCTCGCTGATGTCGACATTTCCCAATCCCTATCACGGAATCTATCCTTTGCAACTCTCAATAGAGACGCTATGATGCACTCCTCAAGCGCAGCACTTGGTCGAGGATCAGAACCCAGTTTGTATGTCCTTCCATCAGTTATATACCGCTGTCTCAAACGCCGAAGACGCTCATCTGGGCGAGGCACTTCATCACTAGACATCGGCCAAGCAGTCCATTGTTCTAGGCTGCCCAATGGATATTTGTAGCCTGGAGTGTCGATTCCAGGTCCACCCACGTTCTGGGGCTTCGCCACAGCCTGTGACTGAAGAGTGAAGGCATTATACAGGTGAGCTGCTAGGTCCCCCGCACGAGTCTCTTCCAAAGCCTGGGCAGTTTCCCTATCATCCTGTGTGAGTTTCAGCCACATGTAAACAGAGCCATGAAACCTATTTGGGCGGTATGGAGGAGGCGATTGAGAACTCTTTGGATGTTCTGGACCTAAAGTATTCGGCTTCTCATATGTTTCTGCTCGGCCTTGCAATGACAAGCCGTCATCATGTGGGTAGTCGAGCGCCTCGATATCGCTTAGATACGCTTGGTCGTCCTCAAATCCCTCATCTGCTGTCTCCAGGCCACCACCGGCGGTAGCACCGATATCAGTATAACCTAAGAACTCATCACTGCGAATACGCGACTGCCGTTGCTGGTCGCCAACATCCTGGCTGGAGCCGCCGAACAGTGACCTGTAAGGCTGTGCAGATGGAGGAGCGCTCGAGTGCGGAAGTTGCTCGTCCGAGGAAAATGACATGCCTCAGGTCTCTGAGGGTGGGTTTCAGGGAGGTTGGCGCGACCTGGTGGGGGTAGAGTTTTCCTGAGATGTATACATAACACACGAGGCAATGAAAGGAAAGTGCGGGTAAGAGGCTCAGGAAATACCCGCCCTAACTCGGAACCATGGACATTTAATGACAGACTCAGTGGTCAATGTGTTTGTGCATCGGGAGACAATTTTTTTGATATGGGTGCGATAAGATAAGCCAGGCCTGTTTGACTGGTTTGTATACATACATATTCAATCACATGACTGTATACTTGCCTCATCACCCAGTTCATCATCCTTCTGTTCTCATTATTGTTGTTAGTTCGATATCTACTCTAATAATGACCCTTTCCAGCTCTCAAGGGCGTCGATGTACTTGTGGCGCTCATTCATATAGTTCTCGTCATCGTCACTTTGATCTTCTGTTCCCACAAGCGCCACTGCAGCTTCGCCAGCATCGACCGCATTCTCCAGAAGCTTCTGGTCCACATCTTCCTGTGATAACGCAGCCATACAACGGCCCAGTGCGCTGTAGAGGGCTGCCTTTTTTCGGATGCTCAATTTCTTGACATCCCTTGCTGCATTCACCGCCGTTTGCGCTGCCTGTATGCCCTGCCTCAGATACTTGGGGTCATCTTCCTCCTGATAGAGGATCTCATAACACTCAGCTGCAAGCCCAAGGCGAGCAGTGAGCTTTTCAGTTTCTGATTCGGACGTCTTCTTGGCTGCCATCTCCAGCATCTCAGTCATACTGATCAGATCGTCTATAGTGTTGCGCTCGATGAAGCGTAGCTGCAGCAGCTGTGCCAGCTTGTACAATGCCTCCGCTTGTGGTTCCCCTTGGTCTTCTACCTTCTCCGACGCCAGTATCTCGGTAACGAGCTTTCCCTGTGAGCATATAATGCTGTTGAGGCCCCGCGGCCGACCAATTAGAGTCCCAAATTGTTCCAATGCTGCCTGGAACAAGTCATAGCGAGCCTTCCACTGGGGTTGATCTCTGGGCGTAGCTTCGCTCGCCCGTTGCAGGTTGTATGTTGCTTCATGATAGTCGCCTACCGACTCTGTAACGTCGCCGAGTAGGAAGTATAAACGTCCAAGCAACGACTGGTTGTTTGCCACCTTGTTCTGGTCGTCCTCCCCGTCAACGCCTTCATCCATGAGCATTTTGCATGTGGCTATGACGGCCCTATAGTCTTCCTCCCCCTTCGCCTCGTTGCGGCTCGCTCGTTCTTCAAGAAAGGCCATCTTATTTGATAATAGCTGTGTCCGGTTCTCCCCACTTTTGCCGGCTGCCTCGATTGCTTCATTGGCATAATCTACCGGCAGGTCTAAAAGCTCAAGGCTCTTCTCAGGATCTTTGTCAAATTTCGTTGATTGGAGGGTCCATAGATGAGAAAGAACCCCTGCCGTCTTGCTCCAGTCACCGCACAATAGCCATGCTTCGAAAACAGCCTTGAAGGCGTCAAGTGCATTGTGATGCGCATCATTTCGCCCAGCCAAACACAGTTGAAATTGACAGTTGAATGCGACCCCCAATCGGTTCGCTTTCTCGCGGGCTGGCTCGCTTGCAACCCCAGTGCTCTCACCAGCCATTTCCAGGTATTCAAGAGCTTCATCGAGGTCATCTTCTGAAGGCGAATCCGACCGCCGATATCTCGAGTTGATAATTGGCGACGCGAAAACAGTATCTATGGAACCGCGGATCTTCAACTGAACTCAGCTCAAGCGCTCTTCGAGAACACATGATAGCCGCATTGAGATATACATCGTCGTTTTCGTTTTGGATTCGTTTTTGGCAGGCCCTCGCCAGATTATCACAAGCCACTGCATCTTGCAAAGTGTCTAGATGGTCTTCAAAAGCAACTTGCGGCGAAGTCTGCTCGGTTGCAGGGCTGTTCGCCATGTTTCGTGTGTGCTGCCTGGTGAATCTTAAGTGGGATCGCAAAGACCTCGAAAATGGGACAGCGGGTTGCTCAAATATTGACGAGTTCCTTGTGGCGAAACAGGACCGCAGCAGGATTCTCGTATTCAAAACGCGCCCTTTGACAAGAGGAGTATAGGGTGCGCTTTTAGGTCATTTTACCAAGAGAATGGCCCCCTTATTGGCGTTCACAGTAAGTTACTTTGCGGTGTCTTGCAGCTGGAGTGCTTTTTTGAAATATTGGCTACATTCTATGTAGAACAGCACAGACTATCTTATAGACATAGACGAGAAAACAAGAATCAATGCGCCTAAACTACCGACGATCTCCAAATGAACAATCGATGGATATCATTGTATCACGGTCACGGATATGTATGATAACTTTTAATAATGCGTCTCGCTCCTCCTTTAATTACCTCCACCCTTCTCGAGCTTTCTGCGCTTCGACCGCAGCTTAGCAGACTCCTCTGCCTGCTTCTTGTTCGAGTACATCATCTTTTCGAGCAACTTCCTCTTCTTCCGGCTCATCATCATCTTCTGCCTATCCAGCTCCTCTTCCTCCTGGCGCTTCTTGGACGCAATCTTCTTAGCCTGGGATTTCTTCTTCGTGGCAGAGGCATCGCCTCCGGAGAAGGGCAGACCAGCGGCCTCAGCTTCGAGTTCCTTCTGGTGCTGCGTTCGCGCAGATTCCTCTTCGTCTTCGGATTCGGAGCCGGCGTCGGCGTCCTCGAACCCTCCAAAGTCGGCTTCCTCTTCCTCCTCTTCTTCCTCGCTCTCGCTGTCGTCGTCGGTGCCAGCAACGTCCATGCCGCCATCAACGGACTCATCCTCATCCTCCTCTTCTTCCGATTCGGACTCGGCGGGTGCTGCCTTATCCTCGCTGGCTTCGGCCATCTCCTCATCGCTCGCCTCTTCCTCCTCGGCCGCTGCTTCAGCCTCGCCTTCCTCCTCCTGTTCGGCTAAGCTAGCACGAGGGTCGTAGCCGCCCTTCTTGGATTTGACCCATGGGCTAAGATGGGGCGGGAGAGTGGCGCCGGGGGCATAGAGATCGGGGCGGAGGAGCTTCCCCTCGTTGATGCAATCCCAGATCCACTGAGGCTGGACATAGGTTCGACCAGGGATGCGGGTGCCAGGTCTCACTTTCTGCACGGCACCGTTTTCGGAGGCGGCAGGGATGGCGGGGAGAGAAGACTCGGGTAGGGAGGGTCGATCCACGATCTGATGCGTGATGCGGGGGTCGGCTTCATTGTTTGTGAAGGCGCCGTCTCCAAGAACGGTGTCCCAACCAATGCGCTTGCAGCCAAAGGCGCGGAGAATGAATTCGAGGGGCGCCTTGGGAGCCTCTCGGGAGATGTAGAACGTGAACGGTGCGAAGAGGGAGCCGGCCTGGTCGCCGCTCAGATCGGGCTGCGGAAGCGTATCGGCTTCCGGGGCGGCAGGCTCGAACTTATCGATTGCGTCTGTTGCTTCTTCGGTTGCCTCGGTGACCTGTTCGCTGGCCTGGTCCAGCTGAGCGTTCTTGATCACCTTGTCGACCTTGTCTTGAATCTCACGGGAAACCTCCTGGCTGGCATTGCTCGACTGCTTGTTGCCAGCCTCAATGGCCTTCGGGGCGTCTCCGACCGTGCGTCCTTCCAGAGTAAAGGCCGCAAGTTCGGCTCCGTTCTCGTCACTCCGAGTGTCGAATTTCGGCGGGTACCGAAGTCCAAGGGAAGAATACAATCGGAAGTTGACGAATCCGAGAAGTGTTGTGTAGAACTCAACGAAGGTAGCCATAATTCGGTAATCCACGTCTCCGTTGACTCGCTGCACGAAGCGATACGGAACCAGCCACATAATATCTTGCCCTTGAATAGTCGCCTGGTAGTAGATACCCTTAATCGAAAGGAAAGATTTGCGCAGAGAGTTGGTAGTGATCAGGTAGTGTTGGAATTCGTGGCAAAGTCGCTGGCAGAGCGCAATTGTCTTAGGCGGAACATGGTTGGTGGAAGGCAGGTTCGCGAAGAGGAAGAGGAGAGAAAGCGCATCATCAAGGTCTCTCACAGCATCGATAAATGTAGGATAGCGCTCTTTGATGACATGATCCAGGGTAAGCTTCGGCGCATGGTTTTTCTCGAGGCGGGCTGCGTCGCCGACTTCTCCACGTCCAAGGGATCTGGCGATCTTCTTCGCAAGCGCTTTCTGGTCACGAAACTTTCGAAGCAGCGGCTCGTGCAAGAGGTATTGGATATCCTTTGTGTAATAGAAGGTTGTGTTTTGGGTCGATGACTTGGAGGCCTTCTTCTTACTCCGAGGCTCTCGAGGGTAAATGCCTGTCAATTAATGAGCGTTAATGTCGCTCTTGCCAACGATTCGGTTCAATCTAGTGGGCGGAGTCGACGAACCTTTAAAAATGCATAGTCGACGGAAATCTGGCAGAGAAATCTGAAGTTTGCGCACCGCCTGGGTTCTGGTGATATAGTTTTTGGCCTGGCCAGAGGTTCCTGTGAGGTGTAAGTGAGAATGAAGCGCTTGACAGAATTTAAAAAGGATTCGTACCCTTCTTCTTAATTTTCGCCATAATTGCAGCCGGTTATGTGGAATGGATGGGAGATGGGAGGAAAACTGTTTCGACCTCCCAAAAATTTGAACTTTTTTTCCGCTGAGAAAAGCTCGGGTGGCCCGTGCGCCGAAGGCCGCGGAGGCTTGGCACGTGAGAACAGTTAACGGCCAGGTGGAGGAGCCGATCAACTTGCTCCACGCATTGAGCAGCCTCATCCAAGGGGCTATTCTTGCGCTGCGTTGCTGTTCCTTGACGGCCAGTCGAAGTCATCATGCCTATCGATCGTAGGAAGGCTGTTGTGTTCGGTGGCGCGCTCGCCCTCCGACTCTTGCTTCTGCTCTTGTTTCCCTCCCTACCAGACTTACTCACAGGCCGGGTGGAGGTGTCGACGCCTGTGACCAGCTTCAAGAGACGTGAGTCGCCCATTGTGCTTTCAGCGAGGCTCACTTGACTAATAATACATGTAGTCCAAGAAGGCCTTTTCCTCTACAATCGCAATGTGTCACCCTACGACGGAGGGGTCTTTCATCAAGTAAGTTGCGCAAATCAAGCACACCAGAGAGTTATGCTAATGTATGATGTGCAAAGGCACCGCTTCTCCTCCCGATCTTCTCGCTGCTACCCAACGCTCAAGAGTATCCGCTTCCGACCGCCCTGTTCTACTCCCTTGTTGATTTACTTAATGCGAACGCCCTGGTCACCATCTCCGACTCCGCTCAGGCCGTGTCGGGGAGGTTATACTCGTCAATTAGGAAAGACATCAAATGGGACGGGTCTGTAGTCGTCGCATGGTAGGAGATTCCGCGAACACGAAAAGTTTGAATGGTGCTGATGCGAATTAGGTTTTTGTTCAACCCCTTTACCATTGCAACCTGCCTCGGTCGATCAACTGGAGTATTTACTTCAACCGGAATTCTATATGCCCTTTCAGCGGCGGTCCAAGGCCAAACCCTCAACTCGATGCTCGCATTGGGGCTCGCGTCGTACTTTTCCATATATCCTGCGCTTTTGTTCATCCCTCTCGTCCTTCTGTGCTACGATCGACAGGCCGAGCGTACAGGAACCACTCCCTCAACCGCTGTATTTGTTGTAAAGCACCTTGCGGTGTTTCTTTCCAGCACCGCCGGGCTTCTTGGAATCTCTCTCTTGATTATCGGTGAATTTTCAACACTCCTCTCCGCGACCTACGGCTTCCAACTTCTCGTTCCGGATCTTACTCCTAACATCGGACTTTGGTGGTATTTCTTCATTGAGATCTTCGACTCCTTCCGGGACTTCTTCCTCGGCGTCTTCTGGCTTCATTTGACGGCATATGCCGGCAGCCTAACTGTACGCTTACGGCGACAGCCGCTCTTTGTCATCACCTCGTTGCTGGGAATTTTTGCTGTCTTCAAGCCCTACCCGAGCATCTCGGATGCCTCGCTATATTTTGCCCTTCTTCCGCTGTACCGACACTACTTCCCTTGTGAGATTTCTCTCCCTCTTTCTCCGTGCAAGGTTCAAGCTCCACTAACATTACCAGTGATGCGCTACACATTTTTCTCAGTCTCAGCCCTTCTCTACGCCTCATTACTTGGTCCCGCGTTCTACCACCTCTGGATTTACGCCGGGTCCGGAAACGCCAACTTCTTCTATGCAATCACTCTCGTATGGAGTTTGGGTCTCTCTCTCATCATTGCGGATACTGTCTTCGCTGCCCTCCGCGACGAATGGGAACAAGAGAATCCCGACAAGCGCGGCAAGACCGTCAAGCAAGTGTAAAATGTAAATATACTCATCATCTACAAAATCTTCTTTATCACTAGTCTCTAGGTAGCCACTATCGCAGACTTTTGGACATAATCATATAATCGGCCTCCTTCACTGTCCCATTCCGTAACTTCCGCGGCCTCGGCGAGCTCTCATCCTCCGTATACCCCACCTTCTCATAGAACGTAATGGCACGCCAATTCGACTTGAAAACCGTCAACATCGCCTTCTCAAGCCCAATGCGCGCTCCCACACGCTCAAACCGCGCCATCAGCTCCTCGCCCAGTCCTTGCCCTTGCGCCTCCGGTGTAAGATGAATTTCGTAGCAGTAGAGCACCTCATACCCGTCTTCATACGTAACCATGTATTCTAGGAAGCCTGCAAAGCCTCCGGGGCCCTCACTTTCACCACCTCCACCACTAGCAGCAGCAGCAGCAGCAGCAGCGACATCACCATCGGGCCCAGCCCATCGTAGAATTATATATTTCATATCCGGCAGCTTCATCTCCTTCCTCTTTTCCTTAGGTGACCAGCCCATACTCGAGCTCTTATATGCAGCTAAGGAGGTTAGCTCGATGAGCTTGAAACATGCATCTAGGTCGGCGGCGGGGATTGTTGCTGCTGTGTAGATGTCGAGTGTATAGGTGCACGCAAATGTATATGCAGATACATCTGATTTTACCTTTGCATCTGGCTCTTTCTTTAAAGCCGGAAGGTTCTCCGCTTCGGTGGGAACATGTTCGGATTCGTCATTCTGGCGTGATGGGGACGAAGTAGAAGAGACTTGTTGCTTCCGCGCTGATTTCTGGAATTTCAATTCCGAGTATGGCATGTATAAAGATACAAACTCCTCGAGGGATAGTGCATTTGTGCGCTCGATTAGTGGGAGCGGTTTCGGTTTATCTGGGGAGCTGTTAGCTTGGGCAAGACACGCGACCAGGTCGAAGCAGAAACAAAAGAAAATCGCATAGAGGTAACTTCAGACTGACTGGATTGGCGCTTTTCAGATGATACCCCGGAATTCGCGCGAGACTTTTTTGTTGAGCGGCTGCGATCTGGTGGCATTACTATGTACTGGCTCGGCGCGAGCTGAAGCTTCGGTGTTTTCTGAGGGGCGAAATTGGAGACAGTGAATTGTATAGATTTCTGTAAGGTATTTTTACGGGATGTTGCTGTTTGTGAAGATAAGCGTGCGTGTAAATAGGTGACAGATTGAGGTTTTATTTCGTCGAGGCTGTTGATGGTGAGGGAAAGCTCGCGTCCGCGTTTCCGTAGCAGCAGGGTTTATAGTCCAATATACAGTGCGATTTTACGTTAGAATTGGAATTTGATATAAAAATCAAACTAAAACCAGCTATGTCTCATTTTTGTTGATGAAAATAAATTCTTGGTTCATATAGAAGGGTAAAAGTCCATGAGTTGTTACCCACAGGCCGGAGATATATATATGAACTCAACGAGAAACCCTATATAGTTGGTGATAAGTTTTAACGTTAAACCCTTTGCAAACTCTGCAACATAACTTTAATTAGTATCAACAACTATACACTAATTAATATTCCCATACTAAGACCAGAGGCTAACCCTGGATTCTCTAGCTACACTTGATTTGGAAGCCGGAATCTGTGCTTTCGAGGATGGGTGCAGACTTAGGCAGCCTCGCGTTTCTTCGCAGCATCCTCCTCTGCCCTGCGCTCTGCCTCGTCAGCTCCCAATTCCCCGAAGACATCGACTCCCCAGCGGAATGGATAGTTGTACCGCTGGTTCCTGTCGAGCTCGTTTAGGGCTTCGAATTCGGCATTGGGAATGACAAAGTCTGGTATCATTAGTGAGCTATATAGAGATAGGGGTTGGTCAAATCAAATACCTTGGAAGTTGCTTTCAATGCGAGATGGTGTGACGCTCTTTGGCAGGACAACTGTACCGCGCTGCACGGCCCAGGAGATCAACACTGCTGCAGGGTCTTTGCCAAGCTTGTTGGCGATATCGACGACGAGAGGATCGTCGACAACACTGACATAGTTAGCACCGAAGCTTACTAGACGGGCAACTTCCCTTTGTTTGACTGGACAGAGATAGGAAAACATACCGAGCCACGCCGTAAATATTGTTCCCCAACGGACTGTAGGCGACGGTAAGGATGTTCTTATCTTTTGAGTACTGCGTAAGCTGGGGCTGCTGGAGGTACGGATGGGCTTCAATTTGGTTGACGGCAGGTGGAATTATGGCGACTTTGAGAAGATCGTCAAGCTTTTCGGAGGTGAAGTTGCTGACACCGATGCTTCTGATCTTGCCCGCATTGACGAGTTTCTCTAGAACTTTCCATGTGTCGGCTATAGGAACATTTGTTAGACGAAATCGCTTGGTTACAGGGTCAATGGGTGTGAGAGTCTCGTTCGTATGCTCGAACGCAACGGGCCAGTGGATCTAAGGCTGTTAATGAGACTCCAAAAGAGAACATGGACCAGACATACTAGATAGAGGTCAAGGTAATCAGTCTGGAGGTCCTTCAACGTCTTGTCAAGTGCTTCCTCGATATTATCAGGATGGTGATGGGTGTTCCACAGCTTGCTAGTTATCTTTTCAGATGGAACTCATCGTTAGTACAATGCATAGCTTGAAAGCGAAAGAAGGCGCTCACGAAGATCTGCTCTCGTGGTACACCGGACTTCTTCCACCCATTGCCGACCTCGGCTTCGTTTTGATAGCATGCAGCGGCATCAATATGGCGATAGCCAACGCGAAGGGCAGTCTCGACGGCTTTCTCAACTTCGTTTGTTTTGGAGAGCTAATGCCGTTAACATCGACGATCTTAGCAATGTCTTAATAGACATACCCATGTGCCTAAGCCGACCGCGGGAATGTCATAGCCCGAATTGAGCTTAAAAGTTCGCCCTAGAGACATGGTGTTCAATGTGAGGGTTGAAGTATATGCTGAAGTTCCTGAGAGTTGTAAGATGAAGAGGGGAAAGTCCACCCCTCATCAGCTGGGTTGGTAGATCTTCACAGGGACTCCGGTCATATGTCGCCATATTATAATAATGGGGCGCTCTGTTCTAAATCCACCTCCTCCATCGATTGCGCAATAGCATGCTGCGCCCTATATTGGTTTCCCATGTCCGCGGGGGCATACTGGAGGTGTTGCCAAGGATGAGATTGGGATTGCGGGAGGTAAAGGTTCCATTTGATCTAAGCTGGCAATATACATATGGTATGAACATGAAGATCTCGCATTCAATTCGAGAACCTTGGCATCTAGAAAATGGATTCGAAGCTCACCCCTGAGGATGCACAGTTGGCTAGGAAATGGCGGGGTAGATAAGCGGTCACGTGAAGACTCACTTGGTGCTACTGCCCCGCCGTAGAACAATGAGGGCCCGAAAAAGAAGTGGGCGGGACATCTGAGTCAAGGAATATCTTGAGTGCAGTTCGAGTTTCCGCCAACACCCTCCGCGAATTCCCCTGCTTTCCGGTCTTTGCACCGTGATATACGATTACAACCATGGCGGCCGACCTGACAAACCTCACTCTGGACGCCCTGTCCAAGTCCGACGGGCCAATTCTCTCGACCGAAGTCTTCCCCTCCACCCCCTCACTAAGCCTTAAAAGTGCGCTCGATCGGCTCGGTTCGCGACAGATGGTCGAGTATGAAACAATTGATAAAGAGGTCGTTGTCTTGACAAAGGAGGGAGAGGATATTGTGGCCAATGGTAGTCATGAAGCAAAGGTCTTCGAGGCTGTTGTCGCCGCCGTTGAGGGGTTGAAGATTAGCGATTTGCCTGGCATTGTCGGAAAGGAGAATGCTAGCGTTGGGCAGGGAAATGCTTTCAAGAGGGGTTGGATCAAGAAGGACAAGGATACCTTGCGGGCAACCACCGATAAAATCGTCGACGAAATCCAGGCCCAGCTGCTAAACGTCAAGCAAACCCAGAACGTTTCGGATAAGAAGACGCTCACTGACCTGAAGCGTCGGAAGCTGGTCACCATTCAGAAGGTCATCAGCTTCAAGATCTCCAAGGGTCCCAAGTACGCCAAGGAGTTCGTCAAGGAGGAGACAGACTTGACAGCGGAGATGCTGCAAAACGGATCGTGGAAGACTGCCCACTTCAAGCCTTACAACTTCAAGGCAAAGGGTGCCCCTACCCCTTCTGGTGCTCTGCACCCTCTCAACAAGGTCAAGCAGGAATTCCGGAGTATCTTCTTTGAGATGGGTTTCGAGGAGATGCCGACCAACCGCTTCGTCGAGACCGGCTTCTGGAACTTCGATGCGCTCTACGTACCTCAACAGCACCCCGCTCGTGATCTCCAAGATACCTTCTATATCTCCGACCCTCCCACGGCCGATCCTCCTCGCGAAGACCCCGAAAACGACCCCCATGTCCCCAAGAGGGCGGTCCAGTCCACGAATGCGGAGACGAAGCTCGACTACAAGGAATACTGGGAGAATGTCCGCCAAGTCCATGAGAACGGAAAGTACGGGTCAATTGGCTACCGCTACCCATGGAGCCCGGAGGAGTCGCTGCGACTTGTCCTCCGCACACACACCACGTCGGTCTCAACGTACATGCTTCACAAGCTTGCCGCCAACCCACGACCCGCCAGGTACTTCAGTATCGACCGTGTCTTCCGTAACGAGGCTGTTGATGCCACCCATTTGGCCGAGTTCCATCAGATTGAAGGTGTCATTGCCGACTTCGGTCTCACCCTGGGTGGCCTGATCGGTTTCATGGAGGTCTTCTTCGCCAAGATGGGCATCCACCAGCTGCGCTTCAAGCCTGCATACAACCCCTACACCGAGCCTAGTATGGAGATCTTCGGTTACCACGAGGGGCTTGGCAAGTGGGTGGAAATCGGAAACAGCGGCATGTTCCGACCGGAGATGCTGGAGCCCATGGGTTTACCCAAGAACATGCAAGTTTACGGATGGGGTCTGAGTCTGGAGAGACCGACCATGATCAAGTGAGTTTTCCGACTCCCTTTCTTTTCCTTAGACTGTGCGCTAATGCTTTTTTAGGTACGCTGTGAGCAATATTCGAGAACTCCTAGGGCACAAGGTGGACCTCAACTTCATCGAGACAAACCCGGCTGTCAGATTAGAAAAGGAGTAAATGGAAAACGCGGAAAAGAAGAAAGACATGTTGGTTGCGGTTGGCGTTTCCTCCTTTCGTGGTTGAATATAGACCTTTTGAAAAAAGAATATATCATGAAATACCCATTTAAACCATCTAATGAGACTATGCCAATGACGACGACGGTTTATAAAATGAAGAAGCTCTATTAGCCTACTTTTAATCTCCGCAAATGGATCGCGCTGCACTCTGCCTCCAACTACCCCAGATGGAATGCCGGCGGATCGCCAACCCATTGAATACTACGCATCTCGACGTTACCACCAATAAGCAGACAGAATAAGAATAAAGGCATGTCCCACCCGTATCTGTGCCCCAGCGCGTGTCTTTGCAACAGTGGCTCTTCAGCAGGCGGCAATGTAGTGATCTTCGGCATGAAGAGAAAAAAAAAGTTACGAGTCTACCCCCTCGCTCATGGAAGAGGAGCAGATGATTGTTACAAGAACATTCAATCCGGCCCTCGGGGTGAGGAGGTATCGAGTGCCGAGTCTGACATAGGAAAAGCGATTCTCCAGCACAACTGGCCGAAAAACCAACGCACGACAAGCCATGTAAACGCAAGAACAAGATGGAGACATATGACGAGGATTATTTATAGAGGACGAAATGAAATGGATTGAATCTTCGAGTTTTAATTGAAGTCTCTTAAACTGAACATCGTAACAGGCGTAGGATAAGATCACAACAAGTGACGGTTCATCATATCGTGATCTCCCATTTCATTCCTAGACAGAAGAAATCGATTAGCTTCTGCTCTCAAGGATCTCGGCTTGAAAGCCACAAAAAATATGAGAGTAACTCACCAACCCCTATCACCGTCTGTCCCATTTTTTTTCTTTCATAAGAGAAGAAACGGATTTACCGCTGGCTGCTGGCGGCCCAGACGTTGCGGATGTAGCCGTCGCGCTGGGCGAGACGGTTCAGAGAGTCGTCGCTCTCGCCGCGGGCACGGATGAAACCGCACAGGGCATAGTTCTGGTTCTCGCCGGTGTAGCGGCCGTTCTCGTCAACCTTGCCGATGGCAATCTGGACGGAGGCGTGGTCGTTGGCCTTGATGATGCGGTTGGTGGCGCTGCACTTGCGGGGGACGTAGCTGTGGGAAAAAAAGAGTTATTAGTATCCAAGTGTTGAGTGTGGCTTTCGTTGCTTCCGCCCTGAGTTTGCGATTCTCGAATTCCAGCAGGTCGAGGGAAAAGCTGAGCAGGAGCGGGAGAACGAGCGAAAAGTTCAATACAGCCCGGTCCAGGTATTGATTGAGCCTTCTCTCTGCGATAGCCATCCTGCCTTTCCTCCTCCGAGCGAGCTCGAATTCCCTCTCCTTCGTCCTTCAAGACCACGAAACCCAGGGCAGTTGTAGAGAAAAAATGGTGTAACGTACAGATCGACGATCTCTCCCTTATCGTTCTCCATTTTGGCGGTTGTCTGGTTGAGGTGACGGGACGGTGAATGAGACGGAGGTGCGCTGGCGGTTGGACTGGTCGGTCGTTGTCGAACTTTTGGCTTGCCGCGAATTCGGCAGGGCGGGCTTTGTGGGTCATGTGATTTTTATCGAGGGTTTAGTGCGACAATTTCTGCCTTGGCCGGAGAGCTGCATGCCTTATGATTTAGGTGTCTAGATTAAGGTGTCGAGGGTTACTTGTGCTGAGGGTGAATTATGTGTCTAGGACTATGTATAGGGAAATTCTATCTAAATGTTAGCCCTCTTTCCAGCAAATATATCCTTCTTCCATCCCAGACTGAGCTCGCGAGCACCTCCACCCTCGAAGCGCACGAGAACGACCCGTTCGGACTCTCCCCGGCGATCTGTATCCTTCAGCTCTGGACCAGGATGATCGAGCAACATAACTGCGCGTCCATCTTCTACAAACTTGCCGACCTTGGGTGAAATACATTTCTCCGTCCATGGCGGGTTACCGGAATGTGCAAAATCGATGAGCTGTGTGCGCCTGCGCTGAAGTTCATCCAGGGACGCTGTCCGAGGCTCCTTATCTAGGAACTGCGACGCCATGCTCAAGAGGACAAACTGCGGTGGGAATAGAATAATCTCTCCGGTTTCAGCCTTCCGAAGCCATTCGGATGCGGGCAAGAACTGGGCCTCGGAGATCTCGATGCCTCCGTCGCTAGTGGGGATTTGAATTTCTTCACGTTCGCCTTCGGCGGGGATCTCATTGAGCAATGACTTCTCCGACTCGAGTGGCAGTGGCAGGAAGTATATATACATTTGTGTGCTGTAGCGCTTCGGAACGTTTGTTGGAGTAATCCATCGCGTGAAGGGAGTTAGGTTACCTTGATGCATTCCTTGTCAGCGCAATGCTCTTCTGGAGCATGAAGAGAAACTCACCAATATCTGGCGCAGCTGCCGGATTTTGGTTTTTCAGCCATTCTGCAAAAGTCGTCTTCTTCTGGTGAATCTCTCGTCGGCCCTTTTCGCGCTCTTCCTCTCTTACTGCGAGCATCTTCCCGGAACTCGTATCCTTGGCCAGGAGGATACCGCTCTCCTCAAACAGCTCACGGAGAGCGGCATGCCGATACCAGGACGCATCTTCATGTCGCTTTGGATCGCCAGGAGGCGGGCATCGTCCGTCTTGAAGCGAGAGGTTTCCTCCGGGAAAGACGTGAGCGGAAGCAAAAGATGTGGATGTCTTGACGCGATGAAGGAGGAGGATTTCGTTCTTCGGCGAAACCAGGACGACACTGTAGAGCATTAGCTTCTGCCACTCCAACTGGGAGGAAAGCTGGTATTTCACGAAGAACACATTGCGCGCTCATGCTCAAATATCTATTTTCGCAACAACTCACCTTGAACTAGGCCGAGGATCGGCCGGCGGTCCCTTCTGCTTGGGCGGCATCTTCCGAGTAGATGACTGTGGCTGTGTGGTGGATGAGCTTGCTCTGAAGAAACAAGGTCGCGTAATACGGATCGAAAAGCTCGACGAAGCCTGTCGATGTATACTTGTAGCAGATAGTCTGCTGACGGGGCCTCGGGCAAGCTCCAGCTGTTGGAGGATTAACCGGGCGGCTGAGGGTGGAGGCACATGGGGAATTGGGTGCATGTCCTCCGTCAGAGAGAGCCGAGGCGTTTTATGGGAGGACCCTTTACTCAATTAATAAATAATGAGAGCGCAGGAACGCAGCAGGGACCATTTGGTCCACGATTCGTCGCGCGTGTTGGATCTAGTTTACCGATGGGGAACCTCGGGTTTACCCCGCGTTTAACCGGGGTCCTCGCACAAGGAGTATACTGCTGATCTTGTTGATTTTATGCAGTCATTGTACTGGGGTATGGTCATTCAGATTATATTTGTCATTTCATGGATTTTTCTTTTTACCTAGTGTTAGAACACCGCAAGCTTAGAACCCTGCAAGATTTTAGCACAGGGATTTGAAGTCTATTGCGATAGCTATGCTAGCAACTTCATATTGACTTAAGGAATGGGGAGTGAAGACAACGAAATCAACGATATTCTCTTGTAACACGATCACACCATTCCTCGAACGCCTTCGCATTTCCTCGCCCTGTATTAGTTTCCTCTTCCTCGCCCTTATCTTCCATTGCCTCTAGCAAGTCCTTCCGGGGATACGGATGCCATCTCCCAAAAGGAAGGGCATACTTGCCACCATCCTCCACAGTTACACTTTCATCGAATCCCGCCCACAACAAAATGTTGACTCCCGTACTAGGCGGGTATCTAAAAGGCCGAAATATCCAAGCAAAAATTCGCGGCATGGTATCGTATGTTGGCGTAGCAATGATCCCCGGATTTTGCGTAATGCTCACAACACCCTGACCACCTAGCTGCTTGGCCAACTGAGAGGCTAAGAACCAATTCCCGGTCTTGCTGAGGGCGTAGTTGAAGTTCACATCCGAAGAAGGGTCCTCGATGTCGCTGGACCGGATTCCGTATTTCGGGGCATACGCGTCGACTATCATGCTGCTGGACCAGATTACTCGGACACTATTCGGCGTGGTTACCAGGCTTTTGGCGGTGGAGACCAAGGTGGGCGCGAGGAGCTGGGTAAGGAGGTACGGGCCTGCGCAGTTGATGCCCAAATGAGGCTCCAGGCCTTGAGCGGTGCGTTGTGAGAGCGGCACTCTGGCACAACCGGCATTGTTGAACAGGATGTCGAGGCGGGATTCGAGAGCAAGGAAGGCTTCGACAAAGGGTTTGATGGTGCGGAGATCGGAGAGGTCGACGTGGAGGAAAACCAGTTTGCCGACAGTGCTTGGTTTCACCTTGCTGGCGGTGATGTGCTCAATTGCTGCTTTGGCCGTGGCTTCGTCGCGCGCGGCCATGTAGACCGTGGCGCCAGCATTGTAAAGGATACGCGAGAGCTCAAGCCCTATACCGGAGGTGCTACCTGTGACAATGACGACTTTGTCGGATTGAGGAGGGAGCTTTGCGGATGTGAGGGTGGGCTTGGAAGGAAATAGCTGAACCCAGGTACGTCTGATAGCCATTTCGTGTCAAAGAAACAGCCTGTAACAGTCCAGAAGCTGGTAGAGACGGTACAACTTAAACTTGTGCTGTTCCAGGTATTTATGCCAACTTTCCTGGCATGTCTTCTCTTCAAGCGCTGTTTTTGTCCCTGGACATGCGTTTGCGCCTGTGCTACCATGATCTGGCTTTGAGGATGTCAGGACCTCGGATTAGTGTGCCACACCTAAACTTGGTATCAACGCGAGAAGATGGCCATAGTGCCCTAGAGGCGTTGGTTGTAGAGCATCTGATATGCTTGGTCCAATGTGTCAGCGTACGCGATCGGGCAATACCGTGGACCCTTTCAGGTTCAGTTCAAATAACTCTAGGGTTGATAACCCCTGGCTTCTGGCTCAATTAGAGAGGGTCCCTGATTCGCCCACAGTTACTTGGGCAGAAACGCATGTTACCATAGACAGCACATTCAAAGGCTACTAAAAGCATTCCAAGTCAGAATATGTACTCGCCTTGCAAGAATTACCAACCCCAGGAACCACTGGCACTTTTCGTGAGGCAGGTTATGGGTCGGCTGGCGCTGCATGTGTACACTGGCCCGTGCCTGTCAAACGCGTGCGACTGAGAGGGCAAAGAAATCCAGACCCTCTGCCAGCTATAATCTTTGCTGTCTGTATGCATATTCTGCAGTTCTGTTGGCGGAGATTTTTTTTGTCTAGGGAATAGAGAGAGGCCTGACTGGTGCGAGGCTACCTCGGCGATGCAGTCCTATTAATCTGTCAATACTTTGTAGAATACGACCATAGAGGACAGGGCTGAGCGTGTTGATACTTGAAGCTGCTATATGCATCTTGAATGCCAATGGCACCTAAAAGAACCACTACGCACTTCAGTACTCCGTAACTGCGGGCTTATCAAGTAGCCAGGTTGAAATTCAAAGATTTCTTTACGAATATCCCTCGGGTGGGCATTTTGAACTCGACTGGGTGAGTTGCCTGAGTGGCACAGGAAGCTGAATCTAGAACCATTGAAGTGCGTGCCAGGCAAAATGCAAGCTTACCATACTATCCTACTTAGACATGCAACACGTGGTCATTCTTTATGGCGATGCATTTGCATTACAAGACCGGAGAGCAAATCACCCGCGCCAACATATAATAGTAGTACTACAACTTTGGTGAGCTTGGAACAAACATACTGGGAGAATGTACTTAGCTTGATATTAGAGATCAGCTCTACTTTCTCTCCAGAAGCATCCATTCATGTGCCTTCTAACTTTGTGTTAATGAGGTTAGCTTTTACATAGGTAGCCATCTGCGGCAACAACAGTTCCGATTCTCTGGAGATTCAACCCCTTGCCCGGTGAGCGGCATTTTGACATTTAGCAAAGACCAATCTGCCAGCCGCGCGAGGAACTAGGTCGGAAAAACTCAGTGTTGCCCTACTACTTGCAGGCTTTCCCCCTCGACTCTGCAAGACTCTCTCCGAGCTGTAGACAGATATCATCTCAAGCTGCTTGGGAAACATGTTAATGAGCGTCCTTGATCAGCAGAAGGTACCTAGGTATGGACAACCTTGAAAGACAAGTCTTGGAAAGAATGCCCAGTCTGCAAGGCAGCAGTGTAGAGAGCCTAACTTATGTGATATAAAAAACTTTTCTCTCCCATAACCACTAAATCCACCTCCAGCCCTCTTGGTGGTATGAATGACTTCCCATCTGCTCTTCATTCATGCAGATATTAAATTAAAGATGCATTCACTGCTCCTTTCCTCAGCAAATGCTGCAGCAGGCCCATGGCTAGCCCTTCGCGAAAACCCTGTTATTATTATTGTCTAAGACAAGTTAATGAAGGCGAGCATTGCCCTAGTCAACCAATGAGACTCCACCTTTGAAGGACCTGGGGCAATTCAGATTATAGTGAATATGTTCAACTTTTCCCAGTTAATGTTTTGAGTGAATTTGCGTCAACACAGAGTTTTCTCTGCCAGGGCTACTTAAGCGATCCCACTTCTTTCCTCCTCTCTCTTTTCTTTTCTTCTTTTCTCCCACCAACTCGTCCTCGTCCTCCTCGTCCTTCCCCCCTCTCAAGCTGCACCCTCGCATATAACAGAGACTCGATATTTGATAGTGTGAAGCTTACCGTCCTTGTCTCTTGAGGCTGTTGGTTTGCTTTTTTCTTCCTTTGTCATTCAGTCCTCGTTGTACTCCCCCTACTCTGGTGTTGCTTGGTTTGCGAGACCACCACAACCATCCAGCGTTTGTCGAATGCCTCAAGGCGAGACTCACTGTTGTGGGCTGATGTTTGAGAGCAGTGAGTATTCTATCCCTTCTCCTTCCAGCTTTCTGACTTTCAGCAGCCTCGTGTGTCTACTCAAACTCCCCAGTGTGTTGGAAGTGGAGGTCGAACAACCTTGCAACCTAGGGTTGGGTGCTGAGCGATCATCGGTAAGTTGTGTTACTTGTCTGGCTTTGACTTTGAGGGCTTCTGATGATGACATTTAGAGAGGATCTGGTGACAGATGGTGTGTTTATACGAACAGCTGCAGCCGACGACCCTTCGAACGATGCGACACCGATCCCGATTCCGACGCCGCCGACCGAAACGCCACCAGGCTATTTCAACTACGATATTCCGGCTTAACGACATCTGCACCTGCATCTACGACTTCGACATCGCGGACCTGGCCCACAACACATCGAGTGCTCCCCGTGGACGCATGGTTACTAGTATGAGCACCAGTGGTAAGTGTCGGCCCATTCCTTAGTACTCTGTGACTGACATGACTGCAGTATGGGAAGTGCTACTTCTCTTGGGCTTGGTATCGCTAATGGTTGGGTGGTTGGTCAAGTCTACTCGCGAACCTGTCCCGCAACACATATGAAGTGCATGCCGTGGACGTATGGCCTAAGCGCCGTGTGGTAAGTACCGTCCCATTCTCTAATGCTTTGGCTGACATGTTTGCAGTTGGAAGTACTACTTCCCTTCGGGCTGGGTATCGCACCGAATTGGTTGTGAGAAGGGCTTTAGATCTTCTATTTGCCTGGACACAACAGCTGCCTTCTTTCTTCTTTTGCCACACTCCCTTTCCCTCTCCTCCCCCTATCTGATCTCCCGTTTTGGTATCTTCGCGTCCCACTTACCTTGAAGACCCATTGGAGGCATCCTTCTATCTAGTTCCTCGTTCTCTTCCGGTATCTTCAAGTCCTGTTTATCTTGAAGACCCGCTCGGGTTGGCGTATCTATTTAGCCTCTCCTCTCTCCTCTCTCCTACACCTCACCTCTGCTCCATTCACGGCATCTTCAAGCACATGTTATGTTACCTTGAAGCCCCGTCGGAGTTGCGGTTTCTACATAGGGCTTTTGCTCACCACACTCCTTTTCTGCTTCTTACTTCGACTCCATGCCAAACTCCCTTCTCTGCTTCGGACTTCAACAACCATCCGACTTGAGCCCTTTCTCGGATCCTGATATCGGGATCACGACTTCGCAACTTTGCTCTTTCCTTACTGACACCTTCTTTCTTTCAGATACTTTTAGGCACCGACACGTTCACCTCCGATATTCCTCCCCGATTCCCTTTTCGAACGATAACTTCAAGCCTTGGTGGGTGGTCGGGTTGGGCCTGGGAACATTTTTCGTACCCCGAAAGGGGGTGAGTGGTCCTTCTTTCTCTTCTGCGCTGGAGCGGATGGCTACTAATCTAATCTCTTCTACATATAACTCATCTGGGTACATGTGACGCATTGGGGTTGATGGCATTGGGGTATATCATGTAACTAGTTCCAGATTGTTTGACCGTATTCATCACTTCTTCCCACTGATTTCTCATTGTAGATATTCCCGTCGTATATCATCTCAGACAATCGAAGAAATGGACAAAAGTATACTAGTCATATTAACACACAAAAGCAACACAGAGTACAGATACAACGACCTCCAGCTTATTTATCTAATTCTCTGACCCAGACGCCTAGCGCCGCTTCCTCTCATCTAGTCAACTTCGTTAAACGCCTTACCCGCCTTAACCAGCGCCATGATTGGGAGCGAAATGCTCCACGCCCACAGCCCTGTTCGCACATAGCTGATCGCCTCCGAGCGCGCACCCATGTACGTCGCCATGTAAAGCAGACGAACACCGAGGTACTCTAGAGAAAGAACGTTGAGTTCGCTCGTGGGGAGCTTTGCGACGTTTCCGGCAAGCTAGACATTCTCGTCAATATACGACACATTTCGATATTAAGAAAGGCGAGACGAAGGCACAGAGGATATGTGTGGTGTGAGGTGGAGTGCCATACCATAGCAACAGCAAAAAGAGGCAAGTTCTCCATAGCGTTGAGATGGGCGCCGCGCGCCTTGGCGAGTTGTGTCCAGACTTTGTCGCTGACTTTGCCTTTGAGGGTTGTGAGGTTCTCGCGGGGACTGGGTGTGGTCAGTTATTGCTTGCCTCTGGAGTCTGGGCTCGAGTAGGTGAAGGAGAGAGCGGGGAAGGTAGAGGAAGGATAGAGGAAGATAATACAGGATGTTCGAGGCGAGACCCTTAGCGTTGGCCATCATCTTGACGAAGTAGTACCCATGAGGTATCAGGCCGATGCCGTATGCGCCGACGATAGAGTACATCGAGTAGTTGGTGGGAGTGAGGGCCGACATGATTCGGAGTGAGTTAGGGCTAAGCTAAGGTTTGTATTGGGTTGAGATAGAGACGGAAGTGTTTATCGAACAAAATGTAAGAGCTGAATGATTCTACTTTTTGTTGAATCGATGACCTTTTTATACACCAATTTCACTCTGATCCCTCGGAAATGCCAATTCAAGAGCCTCACCATCGCATAACGAGACTGCCATGACCCCCTCACCCACGAACCTTGCAGCTTAACGACAAGCCTGGGCAGCAGCTGCCAATGAAACAAATCTCGTATTCGGGGCTTGGGCCCGACAATGTTCCAGCAATGTTATCTTGAGGGCGCATACATAACTTGGAAGGTCCCGTCTGACCTCGTATTCGCGCAAGCGTGGGGCTCGCGGGGAACATAACGTTATGCTCGCCCCAGCACCGCTTCCCGTCAACAACCAGCCCAGATCAACTTTTCTCGTTCATTTCACGAATTTTAGTCTGGTTCTCTGTCTGTGTATGCTATTTGCCGCTATCTACCCCTCTAATCCAAACACATCTCCGCCGTAATGCCGGCTAAGCGTGGAAGCGGGAACATGGCCGTCCCAGACATAACGGAGGATGCGGCCGAGAGGAAGAGGGTGTTGAATGTGCTGGCGCAGCGTCGGTACCGTGCGTATTCCTTTTTTGTTGCTTACTCTTTTTTCTGTCTATTGCCGTTCGCGCTAACATGCCTGAGCGCAGGTAAGCGAAAGAAGGATCGCCTGCAGAGTCTCCAGGCGCAGGTTGAGAAACAGACAAAGGCCGCGGAGGGGAAGATGGCGGACCCCACTGGGAGCCCTCAAATAACCCTGACAGAGACCTTGCAGCCTTTATCTGATGGTCTAGATTCGTCTGATATGGTGTTTGATCCGTCTATCTTGGATGCATCCTCAAATCTGGACTTCGCTGTCCCCGATATAGTACCCTCACTAGGGTTCCTTCCAATGATATCGACGCCGGATCCATCACCGGCTTTCGCATTGTCACAGATACCAATGGCCGATGACCCTTTCACATATGTATCGTCTTCGGCAGTCCAGTTTTCTGAAGATCTGAACCCAGCAGATCCAGGCCAACTCATGTTCTGGCCTACCCAACCCCCAACCGGCAACAATGCACCTATGAACCTCTCCGACCAGCTGCAGACATACCAGTCCTCGACCTTTACATTCCCCGATGACCACACGCTCGAAATCCCTTCTCTCAAACTGCTCAACGCCGCAGTGAAGATCGCTCTTCGTCTCAACGTCGCACACCTGCTCTGGGACCTCACGGCCACAAGCCCCTTCTATAGATCTCGGAACCAGAGCCAGAGCCAGAATCCTGCCAGCCTCTCGCTATCCCCTCCTTCTCTGACATCCGCCACTTCATCCTCTTCCTCTCCATCTGCATCAACCCCTCCACCTCCCGCCCATGCCACAATCGACCAGATCGACACTCAATCCCTCCCAACCCACCTCCGCCCAACCCCAACGCAACTCCTCCTCCCACATCACCCCCTCCTCGACATCCTCCCCTGGCCCAGCACGCGCGACAAACTAATCCAGATCTTCAACCTCCCCGTGGAATTACGCCCGGAGGCCGCGCAAGACCCCATGGGCCTCATGCATCTCGCGTACGACATGGAGGATGAGAGCGGGGAGGGGGTGCGGGTTCGCGGGGACGATGTGTTTGAGGCTGGGGCGTGGGAGATTGGGAATGTGGTTTTTCGACGGTGGTGGTGGGCTTTTGACTCGGTTTTGGTTGATAGGTGGAATCGGGCGAGGAGGGGGAGGGGCGAGAGCGGGTTGGTTGTTGAGGTTGGGAGTGAGGTGTGACGGTTCATGGGTTGAGGGAGTTATAGGGTTGTGATGATAGTGATAGTAATACGGTGTAGTTCTACGAAGCAAATAAAGACATCTCGACTCCAGTTGTTTAGCCAAGTTCTAAACATTGAGATCTCATTCCAGTCAAACTCCTGTATACCTCATGCCAGTACTTTTTTTTTCATGAGAAAAACATATCGTCGTGAATCAGTCAAGTCAAAAGAGGAAGCATTAACAAGAAACAGAATTATTAGTTACTCCAAGTTGTCACCACTAGGAGTAGAGCTTCTTGTCGTAGCTGTGCAGGCCGTGGACGTTGCCCTCGGCCATGGCGCTAGCGCTGCGCACCTCGAACCGGACGGTACCCTTGTTCACACTGTCGTGGAGAGCCTGCAGACTCGGCACACCGATGTCCTGAAGAGAGTGCTGGATACCGGTGACGAGGTAAGGAATGAACTTGGTGACGGAGCCACGGTCCAGAACGGAACCAGAGACACCCTGGGCAACGAGCACACTGCTCTTCTCGGAGAAGTAGCGCGCGGTACCGGCGTTGCTGGCCTTGTTGTCCGACTTGCCGCCAGCGGCCTTGCGGTCCTCCATGGCGGCGATACTGCCCATACCACGGTAGGCCTTGACGAGCTGGCCCTCGCTGCTGACAAAGTACTCACCGGGGGACTCGGTGGTACCGGCGAGGAGGCCGCCCATCATGATAGTTGAGGCGCCCATGGCGAGACCCTTGACGATGTGGCCGATGTTCTGGATACCGCCGTCGGCGATACAGGGAACGCCGAAGCGGGCGGCAAAGTGGGAGACGCGGCGGACGGAGAGGGCCTGCGGGCGGCCGACGGCCATGACCTCCTGTGTGATACAGGCGCTGCCGCTACCCATGCCGATTCTCAGGCCATCGACACCGGCAGCGATCAAGGGCGCGGCTTGGTCGCGCGTCACGACGTTTCCGCCGATGACGTCGATCTCGGGGTACGTCTTTTTGACGAACTTGATCATCTCAATCTGGTACATGCTGTTGCCTTGGCTGCTGTCGAGGATGACAATGTCGAGACCGGCCTCGACGAGGAGCTTCAGTCTGTATTTGTCTTCCTCCCGGGTGCCGATGGCGGCGGCACAGATCAGCTGCTTGGAGGCGGGGAGCTTGGAGGCGAGGGGATAGTGCAGGTTCTTCATCAGATCGCTGCGGGAGAGGAGAGAGACGAGGTTGCCGTTCTCATCGACGATTGGCAGCTTGCCCTTCTTTGAGCTGCGGAGCACGTCGTTGGCTTCGGCGAGTGTGGTGCCAGCAGGGGCTGTGACGAGGTCGGTGGACATGATGGCGGTGACGGAGTCATCGAAGTTGGGGTGGAATTGGATGTCGCGGGTGGTGACAATACCAACGAGCTTCGAGCGGAGAGTTCCATTTTCTGCGAGTAAAGCGCGTTAGCAGCTGCTTTATCCATGACGATGAGAAGATGAATCGAAATCATGTCAAGTGTCAGATAAAATCTGTTTCTCTACACTACAGCTCTCGCCGCTTCGGTGGAACGAAAGTTATAATAGAAAAGAGTGGAATCATCATAATGAGGGAGAAACGGAGGGAAGAAAAGTCAGACTTACCAGTCACTGGGAAACCGCCGAATCCCCACTTAGCCTTGAGCTCCTTAGCCTCTCCGACAGTAGCCTTAGGAGAGAGCACAACCGGGTCCAAAATGAAACCGTTCTCGTAACGCTTGACCTTCCTCACCATCTCGGCCTGGTCTTCCGGAGAGCAGTTGTGGTGGATGACACCGAGACCACCCAGGAGAGCCATGTGGATGGCCATGTTGTGCTCGGTAACCGTGTCCATGGGGGAGGACAGGAGAGGGGCCTTGAGCGTCACACGCTTGGTGACCGGTGTGTCCAGTGTGACGTTCGATGCAGGGAAGCCTTGCCATCGATCTCAGTTATGAACTTGAGTCAAGCGTTGAGCACGGCGGCTTACCGATATATCCCGGCAGAACGAGGAAGTCATTATAGGTCAGAGCACCGTGCTTGTCAGAGTCAAGCAGGGTATCGACGTCCAGACCATCCTGGGTGTAGTCCTTTTCCAGGACCTCCAGAGCCTTGGTGTGGTCCTGGAACTCGGCGTTCATGGCTCTTCCCAGAGCGTCACCGTTGGCGATCGGCATGTTGGACGAGAAAAGGAGTCTACGGGTCTCTATCAAAACTCGTAGATGTGGATAGATGGCAATGAGAATAATCAACAGATCGACGAAACGTTCTGTTGATGGAGAAAGTTTTCCTTTCCCAAGGAAAAGAAAGAAGAAAGAAAGAGGGAAAGAAATTCGAGCAGAGTTAGAAAAAGCCGTAGCTCCTAGGCTAGTGCAAGGTCTCGCCCTTTTTGATTGGACGGTAGACGATTTTTTTTTTCAGGCGGTGAGTCGCTGACCAATGCCCCCACTAAGCAACGCCGCAGTTTGAGGCGACAGACAGTGTCAGACACAGCGAGATCGGGCGGGGTTCCTCAAAGGGTTCACTTGCAGTAGCATGAAGAGAATGATTATAAAAAATCAATAAATGGTTCTTCTTGGAGAGGACGAAGTGGTACAGGAAGAAATCATTCACAAAATCAAGCTTATCATGAGGCGCAGCTCTCTTCCGATAAGCTTATCCATGCAGTCATGCTGCAGGTCCATGGATGCATCAAGCAGCGAGTAGCGTGACCATGCCACCGTATCTCAACGGCGGCAATATAGACCTCATTAAGTAAAGGGCTTGGACGGGCGCAAGAAAACCCAGCTCTGCTATGGTGCTTGAAAAAATATGTTTCGAAATTGCTCTTCTACCAGCAATTAGTAAACCAAGCTATGCAACATGAGTTCCGAGGCGAAGAATCAGGGATATCTAGGACGCAATCAAAGTCGATGTAGCATCAACGGAAGACGCTGACGCGAATCACCATGATCAATACAGTAGCCAAGGCTTCGCCCCATTCAGCGCTTTCTCCCATCCACCCTCGTTCGACCAAAGGCTCATGCTCTCGACCTCGTCCTTGCCAAGCTTGAGGCCATTGTAGAGATGCTATATCCGCATCATTAAGCGAGCCATATCCAGTCGATTTCTAGGCACACTCACAGGAAATAGACCCTCATCAGGCCGGGGTCCGCGCCTGCCCGTGACGTCCTCGAAGACAATGTCCTGGGCCACGCGGTCATACGGAATCCTCAGCACATAGACAAGAGGCTCGTTCTCGAAAAAGAGCTTGAGCGTGTTTGGGACTTGAAGTGCTGTCGAGAGGTGTACAAATCCAGACTGCTGGTCAATGAGGCTGACGGGGAGTCGCTCTGGGATGGGCTCCCGGACCGGTGCCGAGGAGGGCACAAGTTTGTAGAGATAAGCGGGCTCTTGTCCAGCCATTGTAAGGACATTCGATTCGACTGTTTGAGTTGTTGAGATAATTGTTCTGAAATGAATGGAGGGGGTGGAAGCGTATTCCAAGATCATGGGGGTGCCAAGTCTAGGTAGCCTTATTCATCGAGTTCCGTATCCGAAAGGTCCTCGACTTTCGCAGCAGCCTCTCGTCCTCTCATTTCAGTAATGGCTTTTACCTAGCTATCTAAAATATGCGAAGAAGAAAAAAAGATAATATGTGGCGCATTAGAAGAGAATTATTGTGTAATATAGCTAGAATAATGCTTCCCTTTTTTAAAAGCTTGGTACTACGTATTTTTAGGAAATTAAGGCATGGATGGATAGATATATAAACTACTAAAACTGCTAAATAGTATTAGATAGAGTAACTTGCTAGATTAGTATACCGCTTATACCCGGGCACCAGCATGTCTATTAGCCGCGCAAGCAATATTGTTGAATCGATCTGATGCCCAATAGCCAGTCGCCTCACCCTATCGCCTTGAATAACCTGATTCTGGGCCTCCAGGAGCATGGGTGTTGAAGCGATCTGTGCCGGTGGCTGGGATCGGCAGTGAGAGCACACGCTGACGAATGATACCTCCAGACTAGCCACCATGCCCGGTCGGGAAGTTTGTTATGAGGCCGGGGAGGCTGGGAAGGGCTGGCTTCTCCTTCCCCTCCGAATTGGACTTGCGATGACTCTTCTTTCATCATTCCTTCTTGATCGCAAACGATAATTATCAGAGTTTGAAGCTACTCGACAACATATTTTCTTTTCGTGTTTTTTTTCTGTCTCTCTTTCCCCTCGCCCCTTTTGCGAGCTCGAATCTGGACATCTCTGCGGGACGGAGACCACCCGTTTCTACATCAACCGAGTGTCCCCGCCCAGTTCCTCCCGTTACCTAGGAGCTACTACCCTATGCAGCTCCCTTGAATGCGCATTCCATCCAAGAATCAGCACTCTCCGGCCAACACCTGCGCCTCAGGCCGTTGATAGACTGCTTCCCTTTGTGAAGCCGGTATGCGCCCAACTGACTTCGCCTGCCCTCCGTTTCATTTCGCATTCCTGCCCTCGATCCGACGCCAGTGATGTCAATGCATTCAGCTCCGCTGCGTCGCGCGCAGACCGACCTGCCGACACCAACACCAAGCCCTCTCCGCCATGGCTCTACCGCATCCACAAACTCATCGATCTGCTCCCTCTCGTCAAATTCTGCAACCCCGAGTCGAACCAGTACAGTATCCTCAAACGCATCCATCGGGTCAGTATCTGGACTTGGACACAAGCGAGGCAAAAGCGAGATAAACACGGCGCATACTCCCCAAAATATGGGGCTGGAAACATCGTCCGGATGGCCAAATGCGGGCGCAACATACGAAAATGTCCGCCGTTCATTGCGCCCGCTCCCCCAGACCCCAAACTCCTCTCCCCCGTCAAGCAAACACGTCGCGTTTCGTCATTCAAGGAGCCAAACACTCGACAACCCTCAGGCCTGGAAGGAGAATCGCCCACGAACACCCGAAAGTCGATATGGCCACAGTCAAGACATCCAACCCCTCAAGGAAAGGGAATCGCCCAATATTATGACACCCCCGAAGCCTGGCTCTCCTCACTCGGGGTCGCCACATACAAGGTCCCATGTCAGGTCACATCACTCCCATAGCTTGTCCAACCCTCATCCACCTCCTATGACCGCGGCACTCTCGGCCCCGGAGTTGGAAACATTTCAGAAATCATCCACTGGCCACCTGCGTGCACTGTCAAAGTTTGCAAAGTCTGGCGCAACGGAAGACTTTTCTATCGACACATACACTCCCTCCGTGGTTGGTCTACAAGGGCGACGGCGATTGAAGAGATCGGGCTCGGTAGCGGGTAATCATGGCTCAAAAGCCGTCCAGAGGCCTACCGCATCGGCATGGGCTGCCGGAAATTGGATGGATAAACAGCGGCAATTTTTGCAGGCATACGAATATCTCTGTCACATTGGAGAAGCTAAAGAGTGGATTGAGGAAATTATCCAGCAACAGATCCCTCCCATTGTGCAGCTCGAGGAAGCCCTGCGTGACGGAGTAACACTAGCAGAGGTTGTACAGGCGATGTACCCTGCCCGAAGCTTGCGTATTTTCCGAAACGCGAGGCTGCAGTATCGGCATTCCGACAACATCGCGCTGTTTTTCCGATTCCTCGATGAAGTGGAGCTTCCGGAGCTTTTCAGATTTGAGCTCATCGATCTGTATGAGAAGAAAAACATCCCCAAAGTCATTCACTGTATCCACGCACTTTCTTGGTTGCTATTCAAGAAAGGGCTGGTGGACTTCCGAATGGGCAACCTCGTTGGCCAGCTAGAGTTCGAGCATCATGAGCTCGAGCAGACCCAAAAAGGTCTTGACAAAGCGGGCGTCAGTATGCCCAGCTTTACGGGGATGGCTGCCAATTTCGGTGCTGAGCCGGAACCTGAACCCGAACCTGAGCCGGAGTCCGAGGAGGATCGAATTCAGCGTGAATTACACGAAAACGAGAACTCAATAATGGACTTTCAAGCACAGCTTAGAGGTGCCATCCTGCGGTTGAAGTTGGGAAACATGATGACCGACTTGTGGGACTTTGAACCTTTGCTCATCGAGCTTCAATCAAGGTTACGAGGTGATTGGACAAGGCAGGTTGTTCAATATCGCATGGAAATGCGTCTGTTTGCGGTCAACCTCCAAGCACTCTGCCGCGGGTTCCTCGCCCGACACCGACAAATGGACGCCAAACAGAACTACCAAGCGCTCGAATACGATATCCTCGAACTACAAAGCACCATTCGGGGCTCGAGAGCGAGAGTGCAGACTGACCATCTCCGGAGCCAATTGCGAAAACAGGAGTCGGGCATCAAGCAGATCCAAGCGGCTCTAAGAGGTGCTCTCCAGCGCCGGGCCATTTATGATCTTTACGATGCTACCAGGGAGGCAGAAGACAGCGTCCAGTTGCTTCAAGCCGCTATTCGAGGAGCTTTAGCACGATCACAGGTCTCGAAGCAGTACGAGGAGACGCGAGATGCGGCGTGCGAAATCCAAAACTTGCAAGCTGTTATTCGTGGTGCACTGCTTCGGCACAGTCTGACGGCTCAGGAAGAGGAGATCTCACAGACTGAAAGCAGTGCGGACATCATCCAGGCGGCTATCCGAGGCATGCTCGTACGCCGAGATATCGCGCATACACAATCTTTGCTCGACGCGGAGACCCCGTCTGTGATCTCCATCCAAGCTCACGCTCGTGCATTTGCGGCTAGAAGAGTACAGGCCGCTCTGCTGGAATCTCTCGCCAAGGAAGTACAGGGGATCGCTTCTCTCCAATCTCTCATCCGTGGACGCGCTCTTAGAGACGACCTCAACTCCCTCCACAAAGAACTCGCCGAACACACCCCCTCGGTTATTGACCTTCAAAGTATTGCTCGGGCAGCGGCCACGCGATCTTTCATGGAATCCCAAAGGAGCGCACTGATGCGAGAAAGCGACTCGGTTTTAGAAGTTCAATCCATGGTTCGTGGCATGATTTTCAGAAAGCGGTTGGAGCATGATTTGGAGCTGCTGCAACAGCAAGAGACTGCCATTATAGAACTTCAGTCGCTCGCCCGGGCGGCTGTGCTCCGAATCCAGGTCGGTGGTATTCTGGAAGAGCTTGATGACTGCGATGAGGAGATCAGTCAACTACAAGCGCATATCAGAGCAATGATAGTTCGTGTCGACGTTGACCAGACATTGGCTGAGCTTGCAGCTGAGGACGATGTTATCACCGATCTTCAGTCTCATATTCGAGGCCACATGGTTAGACTAAAGTTTGAGGAAAAGCGTCGTTACTACCAGGAGAACATGGAGAAGGTGATCAAGGCGCAAAGCTTCGTGCGCGGCAGAATCCAGGGCCAGGCGTATAAGAGTCTCACCAGCGGCAAAAACCCTCCCGTGGGCACCGTGAAAGGATTTGTGCACTTGCTCAACGACAGCGAATTCGACTTTGACGAAGAGGTTGAGTCTGAGAGGACCAGGAAACAGGTGGTCCAGCAAGTCCGGCAAAACGAACTGGCTGAGCAGTATATCAGTCAGCTGGACATCAAGATTGCCCTCCTTGTAAAGAACAAAATCACACTTGACGAAGTTGTCAAGCACCAGAAGCACTTTGGTGGCCATGTCGGAAATCTTCTGTCCAACACGGAGATTTCGTCAAAAGACCCGTTCGATCTGAAGGCCTTGAACAAAACTTCAAGAAGGAAACTGGAGCAGTACCAAGTTTTCTTCTTCCTCCTTCAAACCCAATCTCAGTATCTTGCCAACCTTTTCAGGCGCCTGCGTGAGGTCAACACGCCAGAGAAAGAGTATGAAAGGATCCGGCATTTGATGATGGGTCTCTTTGGATATTCCCAAAAAAGGCGCGAGGAGTACTATCTCATCAAACTGCTAGCCCGTTCCGCCCGTGAAGAAATTGAGAGCTTTGGATCCCTCGCTGAGTACCTCCGCTGCAACTCTTTCTGGACCAAACTCTTTGCTTCATACATCAAATCCCCTCGAGACCGCAAGTTCATGCGGGACGTTCTCAGCACCACTGTGAAGGATAACATCATTGATAACCCTGAGCTCGATCTGGAGAGCGACCCCATGCAGATCTACCGATCCGCCATCAACAACGAAGAGCTCCGCACTGGGAAGCGCAGTCGGCGCCGACTCGATATTCCCAAAGAAGAGGCAATCCGTGACCCTGAGACAAGAGCTACATTTATTCAACATTTGCAGGACCTCAGGGATATTGCCGACCAATTCTTCTCCGCACTGGAGGAGCTCCTGTACCGCATGCCTTTCGGAATCCGATATATTGCAAAACAGATGTACGAGAGCCTCCTCGCTCGATTCACGAACGAGGACCCCGGATTTATTCTTCAGTCCGTTGGCCATTGGGTGTGGAGAAATTATTTCCAGCCTGCCATTGTTGAGCCTGAAAAGTACGGAGTAGTCGACCGGGGGTTGACCCAGGAGCAAAAGCGCAATTTGTCGGAGATTGCCAAGGTGGTCGCCCAAGTGTCGTCTGGAAGACTTTTTGGTGCAGAAAACGTGTACCTTCAGCCTCTGAATACCTATATCGCGGAGTCAATCCAAAGGCTGGGGCATATCTGGGGGGACAGTGAGTTAAACGATGCAAAACTACCTGAGTTCGAGGCTAACCGTCCTATAGTGATTTCTACCCAAGACGCCGAGAGCTATTTTGACATTGATGAATTCAACGACCTCTACGCTAAGACTAAGCCTACTCTATACATCAAGATGTCCGATATCTTCTCGATCCACCAGCTTGTGGCTTCCAATATCCACAACATTTGCGCCAACCCAGACGACATCCTCAAAGAAGTTATTCGGGACCTGGGGAACGTCAAATCGAATGAAAGCGAGTTGATGAGTGTCAACTCCTCGGAAATTAACTTGACATTGAACCCCAAGCTCGCGCAAGTTGAAGGTGAAACAAGAAAAGTCCTATTTATTACGCAACAACTGCTGATAGACATTCATAGACCCTGAAGCCAATGTCAAGGCCTTGTTCATGGAGACGAAGAGATGTGTGCTCTACATTATTCGTGTGCAATCAGGGGCAAACCTGATGGAGATCATGGTGACGCCGCCAACGGTGGAAGATGAGGAGAAATGGATGACGTTTGTACGAGACGAGTTGAATGCACACAACACGCAGCGAAGTGCATACTCCGAAGCCAACAGCCTGGTGGACATTGCATCCATGAGCTACTCCGAACTTAAGCGTACGGCACTGGAGAACATTCTGCAGCTCGAACGCACCGGAAAGATCAGTCGCAACAACCACTACCAGGATCTCTTAAATGCAATCGCTATCGATATTCGGACAAAACACCGCCGAAGAATCCAACGCCAGCGCGAACTCGAAAGTGCCCGAATGACACTCACACGTCTCAACGACCAAGCTGTCTGGTTAGACCAACAGCTCAAGACATACAACGATTACATTGAGCAGGCGATGATGACGTTGCAAAACAAGAAGGGCAAGAAGAGGTTCCTCATGCCCTTCACCAAGCAGTGGGACCACCAGCGCGAGCTCCAGAAAACCGGCAAGGTGTTCAAATTTGGGTCGTACAAATACTCGGCCCGGAACCTGGCAGACAAGGGAGTCCTCGTCTATTGGAAGGGCTACAATGAACGCCAGTGGGACCGTGTTGACCTCACCATTTCGAGTAATGAAGTCGGCGTCTTCACACTCGATGGAAGCAGTGGCCCAATGATGGTGCCGGGAGCTAACGCTCAGGTGCCGCTGGACGACCTGCTACAGGCCCAGTTCAACAATATGCAGTTCCTTGATTTCTTCGACGGACACCTGCGGGTCAACGTCAACCTGTTCCTGCATCTGATTATGAGGAAATTCTATAATGAGTAATCGCCTCAGGTGTTTGGGTTGCTATTTGGGGAGGTTGTTGTCCTTCAGTACCCTTATGAGTACGCCTTGTTTATTCCCTGCATTTTTTCTTCTTGATGATATCCCCAGTTTTTCTTTTGCTTATTATATGTTACAAATGACAAAAGCGCCCAGCTAGATAGCTTTCTTTCCTGATTGTTGGGCCCATTAGCGATCTTTTGCTTGACTATGTTTTCGTTCTCTGCGTGCTGGCCATCAGAACACTCTGATACAAGTCCTTACCTTCTCTGTGATGATTTCAACGAAACAATGTATGTACTGTATGCATGGAATAAGAATGATATAATGTTATGATCCAACGTCTTGTTCAGGGGGTGCACGTGACCTGAGTCTTGGGGCCCGACGGTCTCAAGGTGAACTTCCCGTTGGAACCAGCGGCGGCCAGCTGGACGTTCAATGACCGAAGCCACCGCTGCTTGATCCTCGAGGCCAACCCTCTCTTCTCCTTCTTCTGCACTACGCAGTCTTTTCTCTATTCAATTGCACTTGAGCGCCAGTTTTTTTCCCTCCACAACCGCACAACATGGATTTCGATTCTCTCAAGAACCAGGTCAGCAACCTGACCTTGTATGATCTCAAGGCGGGAGTGCGCAAGGTCCAAAATGGTAAGCCTGGCTTCAAGAGCACGACCCCTCCACTTCAGGCCCCTTTGTTAGGATAAAATTTTGGGAATTGTGTCATGATTCCGCTAATACTTCTGACTCTACCAGCTGTTATGAACTACACGGAAATGGAGGCCAAGGTTGGTTGCTCTCCCCATCCCCCGTTGCGATGTCGGAAACACTCCGCTCTTTGGTCGCGGGGGGTGGGATTGCTATGGGACCCGTCACTCATACCCGCTAGGTCCGAGAAGCTACAAATAATGAGCCTTGGGGTGCCTCGACAACGTTGATGCAGGAAATTGCCACCGGAACACACAGCTAGTCAGTTGCCCGGCCTTCCTTCCTCATGGATGGTGTCGCAAAGGGTCTATTGGAACATTACTGACGCTCTGCGGTTTGTACATCATAGTCAGCTACTCAACGAGATTATGCCCATGATTTACAAGCGATTCACCGACAAGACATCCGAAGAGTGGCGGCAGATCTACAAGGTACGGGTCGGCAACAGAGATCTTCTCACCAACATTAGCTGACGGAGAGCGTTGCCGATATTAGGGTCTCCAGCTACTAGAATTCCTTGTCAAGAACGGCTCGGAGCGAGTTGTCGATGATGCCCGATCCCACCTTTCCCTCCTTCGAATGCTTCGCCAATTCCACTACATCGACCCCAACGGGAAAGATCAGGGAATCAACGTGCGTAATCGCGCACAGGAATTGGTCAAGCTCCTCGGCGATGTCGAGTTGATCCGATCCGAGAGAAAGAAGGCTAGGTCAAACCGCAACAAGTTCCGCGGGTTCGAGGGCGGAGCGGGAACCACAGGGGGCATGGGAAGCTCAGGAAACCGCTATGGAGGCTTCGGCAGTGACAGTCTGGCCTTCGGTGGATATAGCGGAGGAGTCTATGGTGACGGCGGTGGTTTTGGAGGCAGCACCGGCGAATTCGAGGAAACCGGGCGACGCGCCAACCGATTTGATGAATACGACGAGTACGATGAGGCAGATGCCGCCCCAGCTCGAAGACAAGCAGCGAGCCCTCCTCCCCGTGCTCAAGCAACGAAGAAGCCGGAGGCACCGAAGGCACCCGAACCTGACCTGGTCGACTTCCTCGACGACAGTCCTGCTCCTGCTGCACCCGCGCCAACGACTTCTGTTGCAGCTGGAAAGCAGCCTGTTGGTAGCAGCAATGGCCTTAACATGCTTGATCCCACCCCGGCCGACGACGACGATGACTTTGATGATTTCCAGTCTGCGCCTCAACCAGCACCAGCTTCGTCCAACACATTTTCTATCGCACCGCCCGCATCGACTGTCAGCACCACTTCCAGCACCCAGTTTGCCGCACCAAGACCTGTGTCAGGAACACAGGGGTCGAACTTGAACGGCATTGTCGGCTTCACCTCGATGACGCCGACTCCCACATCCAGCGGTCTTACATCTCCCACGCTCTCAACCCAGGCTGCCAAACCCGCGCAGCCTAAGCCTACCGGGTTCCAGGCCGCAACTCCCAACTATTTCACGTCCGTTGCCCAGCAGACACCTACCGCCCCGTCGGGTAACCGACCAGCGGCGCCAACTACATCATCTTTCTCATCTGGCATGAGCGCTTCTACTCCTTCCCTGGGAAGCAAGCCTGCAGCTTCAAAGCCATCTGGCGATGCGTTTGGATCGCTGTGGTCAACAGCCAGTGCGACCGCTGGACTGCAGAAATCTTCATCCAATGCCAGCAAAGGCCCCAACCTCGCGAGCATGGCCAAGGAGAAGGCAAGTGCAGGCATCTGGGGAGCGCCCGCATCGTCCGGCCTTGCTTCCCAGGCGCCGTCCCAGCAGCAGCAGCAGTCACAGCAAGGGGCGAAGACGAATAGCTCCGCGTTCGACGACCTCTTGGGTTAGATCTTGCTTTCTGTTCTTCTACCTTACCTCGCACTCTGCAGAATTCTTGGCCAAAGTTGTTTTGTTGCGCGATATCTTTGATCCTCTGTGTGAGTATGTTTGCTGGAGATAAAACTCGCTTGCTTATCCACTTTTCCGTGGTTTTATTGATGATTACTGGACAATGTCATTCTTCAGCATTGCTTTTTAAACAAAACGAGCTTCATTTTCTTTCCCATCTTGGTCTAAAAGGAGGCTTACCCTTGCTGGTGCATTATTCCGCTGTTATATTATAGCATGAGATATATGATCTTGTAGCATTGCGCCGAGACCGAGACCCCAAACTGATCATCCCTTGTCCTGCCACAATCGAATCCTCCACCCTCGAGCCTTCTCAAGCAGAGACAGCAAGTAATGCTCAACCCCGCAGGCCCTGAGTAGCAGCCGAAGAAGTCAGGACAACACACCCTGGCACCTTTCTCCCAAACAGGCACCACCCCCATCAAAATATGAGTACCGACAAGACTTGCACAACTCAGCCGCACACTGTCAACGGACCACTCCAGGAGCCCAAGACCTCGTATTTCCTCCTCGGGCGCCGCAAAGATCTGCACCCGCGTCGCCGCCATAGGGACTGATTGGCGCCGCTCCTGTCTCAGCCTACCGGGGTTGAACTTTGTGTCCGAGAGATGCGCAATTGTTGCAGTCACAATTTGCGATGATGAAGTATCATTGACGGAGAGAAACAAACGCACAGATTCAGTGATCTGCGGAGGGTTACTACCGCGAGGAGCGATGGAGGGTACTCTGTGTCCACTGTTTCCACCATGGAGAGATACCTTATATAGACCTCGCACCCTTCCTTGCTTCGCTCATACCTGTTCCTTCCTCGTTCTTCCTCATCATTGGGTTTATTTCGAATTTCCTCCACACGCTAGAAAATACTTATAATACAATTGCAATGCGCCTCTTCAACCCCGTCGACTCCTTCGACTCGTTCTTCTCGATCACTCGTCGCCAGACGGGCACCGATAGTTCGTGCTGGGGCGGATTGGGGGCTGGGGAGTGTTTGTCTAGATGTATGCTGTACATTTCATTTTGATTCTTTCTCTTGTTTATAAGCGATACTTGTGTATTCCTATAACTTTATCTATCTACTCATTCTCTATACACTGTGTGCGAACGTAGCTAATATCTCGCTTGCCTCGACCACAGGTGCCGGACTCGTATACTCGAATCAATGTCGTGGTACTGCTGGAAATGATGTATGCTCTACCAAGCACACCCCCAAATCCGCAAAGCTGTAACAATCGCGAGAAAGAAAGGCGCAGTCGCTAATATCCCCATGACGTATATAGTGCTGCCTCAACCGCGAATGCTCCACAGACGTTGGCGACGGGTACTGTCGTAACAGGGATAACCAGACGTGCGAGGGGGAGTATGTCGTTGGGTCTCCTGTATGTCCCAAGTTTCCTTTCAACCCCTCCAACCCTTCGTTCTCCACCTTCTCCGTTCGATGAACGAAAGGATTAATCAGCCCCGTCTTTCCTAGCCCGACTACCCCTGCCCAGGCCCGGGTTATATCGTCTGCTGCGTGCGGTGGGAGGACATGGTGAATGGAACGGATACGTCTTCTTCGAGTACGAGTGCGCAGACGACGCTCACGTCGAGTTCGAGTTCAGCGCCGCCATCGCCATCATCATCGACGACGGATGGATCGTCCCCGGCGGGGACGAACTCCGCTTCTTCGAACTCATCCTCCGGTTTGACGGCTCCGCAAAAAGGTGGGATCGCTGGTGGGATCGTGGGTGCTGTTGCGGTGACGAGTCTTGTGTTTTTCCTGGTTTGGTGGATGCGAAGGAGGCGCCGGCTGCTGGGGAAGGGCGAGGATATTGGTGATGAAGGCGGGGATGAGAAGGGTGATAACCGAGCTGTCACGGAAACCGCGGCAGGGGTGATGAGAGGGACAGGCTCTGTTGAGCGAGGACACGAAAACGAAGAAGATAAAGGCGCGGCGATGCTGGCGTCAAGGGAGAAGCAGGAGCTGGATGGCTCTGGACGAGCGCTGCATGAGATGGATTCGGAGACGGCTGTGACGCCGACGACACCGACAGGGAATGAGAAGGGCGCGCCAGAGACAAAGATAAAAAGGATGGCAGAGTTACCGGGCTCGTTGGCTGCGATCGCAGAGATGCCTGTTCCTGAAGAGAGACGGGGATGATTGCTATGAGTTGGTTTGTGGTCGGTTGACCTGGTACTAATACCGCTACCCAACGCGATTCCTAATGCTTGCCCTGGAGATGGAATGACATGATAATATGATGATATATTGATGACCTCCCGACGCTGGCGCTGAACAATACTCCAAAGATATAATGAATATGTACAATCTCTCACATCATTCTCGTAACAAGCGTTGCGTGACCGCAGGCTGGCTCTGCGGATCCCAGATAATATGATATGATATGCTATTAAGCACAATCCCACCAACCAGTTCATGGCCTTCCCAGCCATGACCATTCTATCGCGGTTTATGCAAGTGTGTGAGGTTCCAACCGGGGAACCTCAGAATCATTAAGGAAATCACATCGATCGATAAGTTGCATTCGAGGGCCATGTGTTCCACATAGGTCATTGTTTCTTGCTGGGCACTTGCTCCGCATCTTGCAAGGCCCTCGTATTTTCTTTTCCATTGCTGTCCGCAGGGTCTGTCATGGGAATGTCGGCCGGCAGCCCCCCGTTGGCTGCCGAGTGAGAGGTAGGGGTGATCTCTTGCTGAGAGTCGACCGAGTCCGGGCTAACACAACCATCCTCTTCATACCCGGCTTCGGCATTCAGCGAGGTCAGACCGCCTTCAATGTCACGGACTAGACGGACAAATTCCTCCGGGACCAGTCCGCTCTCGCCGGTGCGGGGATCCTCCGCGACCAGCCATCCTTGACCGTGCCGATAAGACACAAAAATAACCTGACCTTCAATCAACGGAAGCTCATTCTCATGCTCCCGGGTGAAATCAAAGAGTGCAACCGCTTTGCCGTGCATCTCCTCGTCAGGGCATCCGACGGAGAACTGGAACTCGCGCGAGTACCGATGAGCTCCGCTGTAGTCTTCTTCAGACTCGAATCCCGCATCATGCGTGTAGCCTTGGTGATCATGATACGTGCCGATATAGGTGTATCGGCGCTGATCTGCTGGGTATGTGACAAGATCGCCTCCTGGTCCATCCTCCGCGGCGTCCTCGTCGTTCACATAATATGTCTCGCTTCCATCAGCGTTCATGCTAACCAACGTCCCACGCTCGTTATCCGGAAGGTGACTCATGTGGCCTGTGTAGTTATTGCCGCCCGAAAACCTGTCCCCTCCATTCAAATCAGTTCCCGTAGACTTGTTCTTGCGATGGCGCGGTGCAGAAAACACAGGGCTGTGGAGGTCTTCGTCTTCGCTATATGGCGGTCCATCACCGAACGACATTGCCGGCAGGGGTTGATGCCCCTGTCCATGATCAGTACCCCAGGGCGCCGTTGACCATTGGCCACGTAAACTGTCCCATGACGCTGGGGGGTCAGACAATCGCCGATGCTCGCTCACAGGGCTCGAAAGCCCAGACGCGGAAAGCGGCAGCGGGCCGTAATGGAAGGGATGGGTAGGCGGATATGCGAAATCCCGAACCAAAGCGTAGGGTAGGCTAGAGTGGAAGATGGGGAAAACATGTGATCCAGGCCGTGAGCGGTTCTGAGAAGCTACGGAGAGGTTTGAGAATGTGGAGAGCCGGTCTTTTGCGTACGAGGATGATCGTTGGCGACTTGACAGTCTGACTGGAGTGTCCGTGACGAGGGGAGGTAGAACCGCGAGGCTAGAGGACGAAACAGCCTGCTGTGACGAAGGGACGGAAGTCGTTGTAGTCATAGTGGCAGTCATTGGGTTCGCAGGTGGCAAAGGAGCGCACCAGGAGCCGATGATTGCGCGTTGAGAGAAATTGGAAGGTATATTATCAATTCAGGCGACGGTGGTTGGGGGGTTCACCCTAGATTCGCATCGCGATCCCCAGCCCACAATTCTGCAAGTGTTCCGACTCTTTCTTAATCCAGACTGAGACAGCAAAATTCCGCAACCTGTACCAAGAGAATGAAACGCCCTCGCAGTCAAGGGTTGAGGAAACCGCAGGACGGGATTGGTGATCTGAGGAATATGCGATTCGGCGAGGGTAGTAACCTGGCGGGCTCCTTACGTGAACGCACGATCCAACGCTTGGTATTTATCGCGAGTGGTGCGAAGCCAGGCAGTTCGAGATTCGGCGAGAGGCAATAAGCACGAAGGCAAGCGAGCCGCCGAAGAGGAAGGACGAAGCCGCCGATGGGTCAGCGTTGCAGCAACGAAGTACCCAGGTGCACAGCTCAGGGCAACCGATCTCGTGGGAACAGCAACAATGTGGCAGTTCCTCCGGGCGGGTAACTGAGAAACCTCAAAGACCCTTCTAGGTGCAGAAGGCCAATGACAGGCGTTGTTTCGGTCGGTACAGTGAGATGTTTCGGATTGGATTTTCTTCCGCGGTCGAGTGTTCGAGGTGGCCAGGGTAAATCTAGGTTCTAAATATAGCGTCAGTACGCGCCGGCAAATGTCAGAGACGCTGACTACTCCGACCAACTCACGCAATGCAGGACAGAGGTGATGAGGGAAAGAAAGAGGGAGGAAGAAAGCGAGAGGGGGCAAAAGCACGACAAGTGGGAAACGAGGGGATGGGCGTCTAATTGCACACACAGTAGCTGTAGCCTGCGTCCAATTGACAGCACTTGCAGAGTTTCGGCGGGGTGGCGAAGGATTGTTTCCTTTTGCTGGGCTAAACAATAGAGGTGCTCACCGGGGAATAAGCCGCCGTCGACACAAGGCAGACGACCTCTCTTCAGCTTCGATCTCGACGGACTGGGACACTCTGGAGAGACGAAACGCAGCGGTTAAGGGACCAGCGAGTGACGAGGCGCAGTCGGGCCTTGCGGTGGAGTTCGCTGTCACTCGAGGTTTCGCTTGTGCCAATATCTATTCCTGCCCTGCAGGGGTGTTGTTATGCAGGGCGCTTAGTTGAATGACAACAGCGTGCACTGGACAAAGGAAAGAGGTTACCACGGCCAGGGGATCGAGCAAAGATTCAAGAAGGGTCGATCTCCGATCTCGCTTTCTGATCCCCTCAAATGGTTCTTTTGATTGTGCTCCTCGCTCTGCTGGACGAACTGCACGTGATGGCCTGTTCGAGGTTAGTGTGTTTCAGATTCCCGCTGTGACGCGCCAGAAGGACAGAGCGCTGCACGTGATCACCACCTGTTCCTCCATGATGGAGGATTTCAGTTTCTGCCTCGGTGGTATCTTCGAAACAAGCTCGTCTTCAATATATTGTCCGCAGAAATGCAGCGCCCCAAGGATCGTCGGCCTAACGGAGCCAACTTGAAAGACACGAGGAATACTCGTCGAGTTATATTTCATCCTGGCCTCCACTGATTCTCAGGAACGCATCGGCCGAAATACTACTTCTAATCGCAAAATATGTCAGAATAGTGATGGTTACTAACTCCAGACATGTTCTATGGGCATGGATTTAGAGTAAATACTCTCGAGAATGAAGTACAGACCCATCGCCCTATCGAGAGACGCACTTCTTGGCCAACAAAATGCCACTATCATTGGAGGATTCAACCTTAAGAAATGGGCTTTGGCGATGACAACTCAAGGTCGTGGACCTTGAAAACAAACCAGAGCAATCGTATCTGATCGGGCAGCCCATTCGGCTGCATGTCTCGGCACAGATCATTCAAGAGACTCCAGCTACCTACTCCAGCTTGAAGGATTCCTGATCCTACCTGTCATCTGTTTTCTCAGGAATCGTTTCCTTTTATACGCCTAGCATCGACTTAGAATTAGGCCTGCTATACCATTACGGCGACCATCGACAACGTTGGATTCAGCCGCACGGCTCAGCTCTCTTGGGACCCACATGCTAGAATGCCCAGCGCGCAGCTATAGGGAATGATTTGGGGATGTTACCAAGTGCAAAGGCAATGTCAGGCCTCCCAGCATGGGGTTAAAAATTATAAATTCGGTTCTCACCACCAAGGTGTATCTCACTACCTACCTTCTCCGTGCTCAGGGCACACTTACACCACCCCGTTGTTAACCACATACACACCGATCGAAATGACAACAAGCACCTCCAAGCGTCTATTGACTGCTCAGAAGCTTATCAGCTACTTTGCCTCCCTCGACCAAACCATCCTCGAGCCCCTTCTCGCACCCAACCTTTACCATGAATTCCGCCCTGGCTCACTCGAGGTCCCACGCGGCCTAGACAAGACCTCATTTCTTGGGTTCTGCAACAACTTTGGTAGCATCATGACCGGGTTTCCCTTTACAGCGAAAGAGTACACCGAGAGCGAGGCCAGCAACCAAGTCGTCGTCTGGGCGACGAGCAAAGCCCAGTTCCGGGAGGAGGTCAAGGATTATGAGGGAATGGAGGCGTCCGACTGGGAGTTTGAAGGAGAATACGTTCTGATTCTGACGATGGATGAGTCTGGGGAGAGGATCGAGCGGTATATCGAATTTATGGATAGTAAGGCGGCGGTGGAGAAACTTTTGGGGTTGATGGGAAGGGCGCAGCAAAACTTAGCCAAGAGAGGGGGTGAGTAGGCGTTTTATATATGGTGTATATCTACTGCTTTCTCATGACGAAAGACCGCGGATGAGAACGCAAAAGTATCATGAGCCTACGTTATGAAGATGTTTCAACCGTCAAGAGAGCTAGGGTTAGAGTAGATAGCATAAGTCCACTTCGACCAAACATAGGATCTACATCTTAGCCCTAAGCAGCACTGATTCGTTCCTGAGCAGGCATACTTATAGTATCCAGCTATATTAATCGTACGAATAAATATAAATCCGTAGAATCCAGCCCTCGCACTATCAAACTAAACCAACTCCGCCCCAAACAATCCCCTGAACCGCCACCATCGGCCTCCGCACCATCACAGCCCTAGACCTCGCAGATTCCCAGAGCCCCCTCGACTGCCCCGTCCTTTACAGACCCGTGACAAGCGCCATCATGGCCAAGCCAAAGACCTTTGAACGCGGATGCGCCTCCTTCGTAGGAATAACATGATTTGGCCAGACGTCAGAAGCTTACTGCACTATACTCCCCCCGAGAGGCACTACGCACTACACTCAGTAACTTTCACGTCGGCTTTCGCGCAACCCTTGCGTTGGTGGCTTACTGAAGAAAGTCGTTCCAAGAAGAGTGTACGGTATTTAGGGCTGCTATCAAATAAATTGATGGTGTTGATCGCAGTGATCTAACCCATTGTCGCTGGAAAGGTAGTTATTGATATTCGCTTCGCTTTTCGCAGGTAGATGCCAAGGTTCTCTTCTAGTGCAGGTTGATTGAGTTACATGTCTTTTTTCATAGTGCTGGTCCTCCTCATTACGAGTACTCTTGCCCTAGTGGATTGCTGGCCTCTACATAGCTTAGGAATAGAGGTTATACAATCGTAAAGGGATCAGTACCATCGGCAAGCTAAGCAGCCTCCCGAGAATTGGGCGTATGGGCCTAGACTGGCAGTATCATTCCGGACGAGCGTAGGTGTTGAAGAGCAGCCTTCGGTGCCCACCTTCGGTCTGGATACAAATGAAGCAGAGAACACGTAAAGCGTGCAAGAAAATCTAAACTGAGCCAATAAGGGTTGGTTTATTGGTATCTGAATATGATACCATACCTGTGATGAACTTAGCAGTAAGCTGACCTCAATCGAAATTGTACAACCTTGCCGGCCAGATGTACATGGGTACTGATCGGCTGCTGTAGTTGAGCATACAAGCATACCTCATCTGACAAAGCCTTTCTTCAGCTCTTAGTCCGGATGAACATCTCGATCGGGGAATCTAAAGAGGCCGAACTCCGAGCCCTAAGACAGGGAGGTGGATCGGGATCCCGCCCCCCATGGCAAACAGCATGCAGCTCTGCACATATCTCCGTACAGGGTATATGATTCTGGGGCCAGGCTGTGGTACGCAGGGGTCCTCTTGGGCCGAGAGGATGGATGTTCCTCCGTTTCCCCTCTCGCCAAGTTTGGAATCCCCGAAGGTGTGGCGGTTACTGCGGCTCGGGGTATGACAAGAGGTTAGGGATCTAGCTTTCATCTTTGAGTCTTGAGATTCATCTGAGGTTCGTGCTTTTCTTGTGGTACAATAGCCATTACGCTGATAAGCGGATGAGTACGTTGCGCAGGCAGTATTGCAACATCCGGGTCTCATGTATCTTCTACAACGCACCGTGAGAGTGGGAGACTTAGGTAGGCTTTTACATACTCTAACGACAGGAAGGATATATTATTCATCGATGATGATGATGGAAGAAGCGATCAAAATATGTAAGTCTACGGTTTGCACCTATCCTCAAGGCTACTTGGAATGCGATCTCTGTGAGGAAGTAATGCTCACGACCGTCACTCTTTCCTTCGAGGAGAGCTTATAATTGCAGGAAAGAGCGACCACCATGGCGGCTTCCTCATCTAATCGGAATGCGGGTCGCTCTTCCGTCTTCATCGTCCTCCAAATAAGGAAGGCACGTCTTCCGCGACTGGGTCGCTCTTTCCGTAACCGTCAATTGTAGTCGAGGGAAAGCGCGACCATCGCTCCTTCCATATCTAACGCTTTGTAAACAGGGAAGGTACATCTGCCAACCCTAGACGGGTTGCTCTTTCCTTATGGTGAGACGCCCCTCGGAAGGAACGACCATCCACCCTGGGAAATCAATCCACGCTTTTCTTTGCGGACTCGGTTCTTGGTACTCGCAGGTTGGAAACATGCTGAAGTTTTGATAAGATTATTTACCGATTCCGACTTAGTTGACATTGCAATGCAGACCACGATGACCTTACTTTCCTCGGGCTAATCGGCGATACGCCTTCCGGCGCTCAGAACATGTAATCCACCGACTCATTTTCAAGCTGCGAGGGCTCTCCTACAAGTCAGTGCTATCGCAATAGACAGCCGATTACTGGGCATCTATATCGAGCAAAGAATGCATTTCCTGGAGCCACAATCAACATGATACCACATCAGGAAAGCAATCCATCATGCCAGGTGCCCGAACGGAACGCCTAGCCCCGTAAACTCCGTCAGAGGAAAAGAAACAATAGTCATAAGGTATTGTGAGGCCCAGCAAGGTATTCGTACATGCAGATGTGGACTGCTTCGTAATTTGATCGACCGAAAGTGCTGCGTATACAGCCGAAGCTGACATAGAGAATACTTGAATAATGAAGGCCATGTCAGATTGATTGTTAACCTAAAGCGGATGTTGCTAACCAGACTCGGGATAGCCACGTAGTCGCAAATCACCCGGTCTTTCGCAAGGTATCTCTCTGCGGATCAGAGAAGGAAGATTGGCTAGACATTTCTGCTACTTAAAAGACGGGAGGGAAGTTGAAGCGGTTCAACTAGATAAGCAAGATGTTGCAGGGAGCTTGCGAGGGACAAATAAATTAAAGACTGCGGGGTTCGCTGCGCTGAGTGCGTGGGTCTCGGCCTAGGGCAAGGATCTGGAGATGGCGCTCCAACTGCCACTCAAATCTTCTCCGGCTCTTCAGCTCTTCAGCTCTTCAGCTCTTCAAGATCTGACTGCATAACAAACCATGCCAAGCACGGCTTCGGTCAATACCCAACAAAAGCTCTAATTGGCCCCCGACGTCGGACAGACTGTCTGACATGCATGAATGCATGAACTTGGACTCCGACGTATGATATCCCAGGAGGGTGCATTATGGTATCCGAGGGTAGAGGGCCAAACTCCAAGAGTCAACAATTGCGAATCTGCTCAATATAGCATATTGAATGCCACATTATCTTGACTTCTCTCTTGGAGCGAGCCAGCGCCGTATGCTGCTGGTGTACTCATAGCAAGGCAGCTTTGGTTTGATTGGAAACTGGTCGTGCTAGCAGTTGTCATATGTTTCAAGTTATGTGCGGACCAGGTGAAGTCTACGCTCGAAGGGGCAATCGGGACATCCCTGTAGCTTGCTTTGTGATTGTGGCTACATAACATGTCTTCAGACCCACTCGTTTATTCTCAATTTCTCATCGAGTGTGGTAAATCTCAGCTCCACCGGGCTGGAATCGCTCGGGCCGGGTGTCTTATTATCGATGCCACCGACTCCATAGACGGATCAGGGTCTAAAGGGCATGGTTGGTTCAAACTTGAAGCGCCCTTCATAGCCGTACGGTGACTTAAAACAAGCCTACATATACCTGATAGCTTTGCTCGCAATCCTGCGAGAAAACGTAGCTAAGAATCTATCAGTGCCGACACGAGCTCTTTATTTGTGAAATGCACTTGCCTCACTTGAAACTCATCGAGTAATATATCTTGCACAAAAATAACGCGTTCCCTGCCACTGTTCTTCTTTTCGCATCCATAGTATTTTATCGCTACCCTGTATCCATTATCCAAACAGCCAGTCATGGTCAACACTGACTTATTCCATCGAGTCGCCTGGACGCCTGCGGCACTGTCTCAAAAGCCGCTCTCTTTTACAAAAGTGGTCTTTTTTGCCCCAGACAGAGAAAGCGAAAACGAGAGTCTATCTGCGTATCGCTCCCAGCTCGCCAGCGAGGGCTACGTCACCGAAGTCGTCAGAAACCATGTCGATATTACCCCTCTGTTGACGCCAGAAACGGAGGCGATTATCGTGCATATCCCGCATGTAGCGCGCGATCGAAGCACGGAGAGTGTCTATGAGGCAGTTGTCGACTCTTGTACAAGTCTGGCCGCAGCATCACAAGTGCTACAGCGCACTGAATTGAATCACGTAAAACTGTTTTCGCTGGCCGCAAAGAACGGTAACGCCAGCGAGCTGAGCCATGCCCCATTATCTGGACTAGCACGGGTGCTGAAGATGGAGATTCCGGAGATCTTCGGCGGACTGTTTGAGACGGAGGCGCGAGCAGACTGGTTCCCGTTATCCGCAATTCAATATGCGCAGGGATTTGATGTCATCAGGGTGTGTGAGGAGGGAGGCGTGCCGCAGGCGGCTTCGCTTCAGCCTCTTTCTCAGAACGAAGGAGATGACAGCATAGGGCCACTACGGCTCGATTCGGAATCCACGTATCTGATAACAGGGGGAACCAGGGGAATCGGCTTGGAAATTGCGAGTTGGCTTGCTGGGCATGGTGCTCGCCATCTTATACTTGTGTCTCGGAGCGGCTCATCGGGGAATACCTCTCGCATTGCTGAGCTCGAGGCGCAAGGCGTCAGGGTGCATATACTTGCCGTGGACCTCAGTATTGCTGGTACAGAGTCGGCCCTGAGGCTGGAAATCGACAAATTGCAGGTCCCAGATATAAAGGGGGTCGTCCACGCAGCGGGAATAGCAGGTTGGCACACACTCGAGGCCTGTACACCGGCCGACATTGCCAACGTTCTAGCGCCAAAGGTCAGAGGCACGTTGAATCTAGCCGCACTCTTCCCGCCCGGAACGCTAGATTTCTTTGTCCTCATGTCTTCTGTGGGACAGCTTGTTGGGTTTCCAGGACAGATGTCATATGCGCCGGCTAATGCATTTCTGGACGGACTCGCAACTCAGCGAAGACAGGATGGTGATAACTGCACGTCGATCCAGTGGACGAGCTGGAGTGGAGTTGGGATGCTGGCAGGGAGCAAGTCAGTAACACGTATGGTTACGCGGGGAATGAACGAGAGGGGAATTGCGTTCATCAGTAAAGAGGAGGCACTGGAGGCTTGGGAACACGTTATCAACCTAGAAGCGGACCAGGTGGCAGTTGTGCGCGCATTGAAACTTGATATCAATGAGCCTCTTCGGCACCCAATATTGAAAAATATTACGCCACGGAGGAAGACATTCAATGACTACCCTGAGCATGCCGTTGCGGTGGTAGCCATGGCCTGTCGCACAGCTGCTGGGAACACTCCAGACGAGCTTTGGCACCTGTTACAGAGCGGCAAGAGTACAGTGCGTGAAATAGATGCGGCCCGGTTTGCCGAAGAACTTGCAACTTCAACCCCGGCCACCAAAGGAAAGTTGTTCGGTAACTTCCTTCCCGATGTCGAACAGTTTGACCACAGGTTCTTCTCCAAATCCAAACGGGAGGCAGCTGCCCTGGACCCACACCAAAGGCTCCTTCTGGAGACAACTTACCAGGCGCTTGAAGCCGCAGGCTGGGTCGGCGATGAACCAGAGAGTCATGATCCAACGGCCAACCGTCACACGACCAGCTGCTTCATTGGAATCACCGCACCAGAATACTTCCTCAACCTAGCTAGCCACCCGCCCTCTCCATACACGGGTACTGGTATGTTGCGTTCATTCAATGCAGGCCGCCTAAGCCACCATTTTGGCTGGACAGGGCCAGCACACACCCTCGATACGGCATGTTCGTCATCCATGGTTGCCATCCACCAGGCCTGTCGCGCTCTTCAGCTGGGTGAGTGCACGCGGGCTGTCGCCGGCGGTGTCAATCTGATTCCGAACCTGGCCTTGAGCGAAGCCATGCGCGTGGGAGGGTTCCTCAGTGAAACCGGGCCCTGCAAGACCTTTGACGCACGAGCGGATGGGTACTGCCGTGGCGAAGCTGTGGGTGTGGTCGCTCTCAAACCTCTGCATATGGCACTCAAAGACGGAGATGACATTCAAGGTGTGCTCCTGGCGACTGGGAACAATCAAAACATCAACAACACCAGCATCACCAATCCGGTTTTGGAGAGCCAGATCGTATTATACAGAGACGTACTGAAGCGTGCCAGTGTCCGTCCGAGCGACATCTCCTATGTTGAGGCCCATGGTACGGGCACGCGCGCCGGGGACCCTGTCGAGGTTGAAGGAATCAGGAAGGTTCTGGGTGGATCGGATAGACAATCTATCCTACACATTGGCGCAGTGAAGCCCAACGTCGGTCATTCCGAGGGGGCCGCGGGTGTGATTTCCCTGATCAAGGTCTTGCTCATGATGAAGCACGCCAAGATTCCTCCACAGGCGCATTTTGAGACACTGAATTCGAATATCCCGGCCCTTGAGCCAGACCATATGGCTATTCCCACGTCCTTGAGAGAGTGGAGCGACGATCTGCGGTTGGCCATGGTGAACAGTTATGGCGCCTCAGGGAATAATGCTGTTGCTGTCGTTGCGCCTCCGCCTGTACAGCCTTCTGCCGGGCCTGTCTCTGCATCTGCATGGCCAATTTTTATCTCTGCCGCTTCCAATTCCAGTCTTCTGGCCTTTTGTGCCAAGCTCGATGACCATATCAACAAGAGCTCGAGCAACATAAGCCTACCTCAGTTGGCCTATACATTAGCAATCAAACAAAATCGACAACTCCCGCATATTCTTTCCACAACAGCGACATCTTGTGAGGAAAATCCCCATCTCAGTCGTGCAATAGGCACTAACCGAAGCAGTGGACAATCTACAATCTCAGCTCCGCAACCCAGACCGGCACATATTTGTCTCTCAGCTGCCGGGTAACAAGCCCAAGCCCACCATACTGCTTTTCAGCGGTCAAAACGGTAACACTACGCCGTCAGCTAAGCCTCTCTACGAGACCTCGCTCCTGTTCCGCATGCGACTGCAACAATGCGAAAAGGTCATGCACTCTCTCGGTCTTCCAAGCCCGATCCCGGCAGTTCTTGATGGAATAGAGAGCAAAGGTAATGGGGAGGAAGATGCGGACTTAGTCCTTCGTCACGCTACTCTGTTTTCTATTCAGTATGCTAGTGGCATGGCGTGGATTGACTCTGGAGTCGAGCCGCAGGCGATCTGTGGCCACTCGTTCGGCGAGTGGGCGGCCTTGACTGTGTCGGGAGCTTTGACACTCGAAGCTGGTTTGAAACTTGTCACTGGGTATGTGGCCTTCGTATCCCACTGTCTGATCGTCTCAAGTATTGTGTCATTCTGTCGAGCTTGATTCCTAACGGGTATACAGTGAGCACTTCTTATCGAAGAAACCAAAAAGAAAAACCATGCTTACCTGTACTAACTACAAATAGGTCGTGCATCAATAATCCAGAGGCTTTGGGGCGCTGACACTGGATCCATGGTCGCAATAGAAGCTGACCTAGTTGCAACAAACACAACTCCAACCCAGCACCTTCAGCCCTTCCTCAAGGAACATCCGGAAGCCAAGCTCGAGATCGCTTGCTACAACGGGCCAAACAACTATGTCGTCGCGGGAGCCACAAAGGACATCGAGGTTCTTGCAACATACCTTCAGGATTTAAAATCGCAAGGCCCGAGGAGCAAGCTCCGTTACAAGGTGCTTCGGGGCATGCACGCATACCATTGCCATTTGGCAGACTCGATAGTTGATGCGTGCGCAGAGTTGTCCGCTTCCATCCCGTTCCAGACTCCAACTTATCCTTTCATTTCATGTCATGAAAACGATCATGAAAGTAGTGGGAGCTGGTCGGGTCCCGGGTCCAACATCATTGCCCGCAACACTCGTGGGCCTGTGTACTTTGGAAACGCGATTCAGCATATCGTTGCCCGCCTAGGACAGTCATGTACCTTCTTGGAAGCTGGCTTCGGGGGCCCCATCATCGCAATGGCCCAGAATGCAGTGGGTAAAGCCGAGCATACATTTGTGGCAGTCGGTGCGACAGACCCTATGCGGTCCCTCGCGGATGCTACAGCTACTCTCTGGAAGTCAAGTGCCGTGCAGTTTTGGCCATTCCACCGGAGCCAGCGCGAGGTTTTCTTAACTTCACAAGGACAAAGTGTGGATCTGCCTCCTTATCAGTTCGAGAAGCATAACCACTGGCTGGAATACAGCAAAAGTAGCACTAACAAGCAGGCCGCCCTCACAGAGTCCACGACTCTATGCCCACATTGCAACAATAGCATTACCGACTTTCCATATATTGTTCAAGATGCGCCAGCTTTGTCCGACTCCGTCTTCAATTTCAGCATCGATACTCGCAGTAGCCGCTTCCAGGAACTCATTGGTGGCCATACCGTGGTTGGGTGCCCGCTATGTCCGGCCGGAATGTACCTCGAGTTGGTAGCGCACGCTGTCTCCCTGCTTCATGGCGCAAACCTAGCCAAGGAAATCGTTGCAGAATCCCTTGAGATCAAGGCACCTCTAGGTCTGGACCCGCAGCGCTCGGTCAAGCTAGCCCTAACCCGCAAAACTGAGGACACATGGAATTTCGATTTCTTCTCCACAGCCAAAGGCAAAATTAATGATCGGCCGACTTTTCATAGTACAGGGACTGTTTGTTCGCGCAAGAGGGGAGAAATTGAAAAAGACCTCGAAAAGTGGGCCCGGATGACCGAATTGCTGGATGTTGACACGGATACAGAGGCCCTGCGCGGCGCACTGGTGTACAAGGTGTTTGCATCGATGGCCAAGTACTCAACTGCATACCGAGGACTGCGGTACTTGGTTGGCAAGGGCTCCGAGGGTGCAGGGGAGATCGTGATGCCAGTGGATAGCAAGATGAGCATTCTGTCCAGGACGCCCAACGAGAACATTGTCGATGTGCCACTTTTGGACAACTTTTTTCAGGTGGCGGGTGCATTCGTGCATTCTCTTCGTAACGTTTCTGAAGAGGATGAGGATGTGGAGATGTCAAATATCTGCACCGGCATGGGGTTTGTCGGACCACTGAATGGACTTCAAGGGAGTGGGAAATTCCGAGCGTACACGAATATTGTGGCAGAGAGCAGCAAGCAGACGGTCCTGGACTTGTTCGCATTTGACAGCCTCAGCAACAAAATGATATGGTCTGCTAGAGGGCTCAAATTCTCAAAGGTCCCCCGAAACGCGCTGGTGAAGGTGTTGGCGGGTGCCACTCCTGGCGTGTTGGAGGTTGGGCAGCCGAAGCAACAGGTCTCTGTTCCGCCGACGGAGCGTGTTTCCCCTCCAAAGATGTCCAACCAAGAGGATGACATTCTCAGCGGCGTTCAAGTCGTCCTCAGCAGATCCTTGGATGTCCCTGCTGCGGAGGTTACGAGAGATGCGTTGTTGGAGAAGCTTGGTACAGACTCGCTGGTAGCCCCTGAGATCCTTGTTGCTCTTTCCGAGAAGTTCAAGGTCGATATCTCTACCAATGATTTCGTGGCAATTGAAGACGTTGGGGCTTTGTGTGATCTCATCTCGTCCCGAATGCATAGCGATAGTGCCAGCGAGAACGACTACAAGGACGATCACGGTTTAGAGTCTGGTTCCGATGCTCACTCCGAGGAAGGATTGCGACGCACGATTTCCGAAATCCTCAGTAAATCGCTGGAGCTTGAGGTTACAGAGATTGATATGACTTCCGGGCTTGAAGATCTCGGTGTCGACTCTCTTATCGCTCCAGAGATCATCGGCAGCTTGAACGAAGCATTCGGAACCGAAATATCGTCGCCTGAATTTGCTTCGGCAATCGACGTGCTTTCCCTCTGTGAGCTGGTCAAGGGCACAATAGGTATGGGTTCATTCGGCTCCTCTGGTTCTTCTGACCCAAAGCCGTGGTCAGACCAGGCAAATGATGCAATCGAGACTCCACGCACTGGCGCATCCAGTCCAGCGAGAGAAGAGCAGGAATCAGCACCTAAACCTAGAGGCAGTATAGGAATAGGGTTGATGCATGAAGCGTTTCTGCAGGTGCGTTGCGGCTTTGACGTCCACGCCGACGACACTGGTTTCAAGGGCTACTGGGACCAGGTTTACCAACGGCAACTACGCGTGGTCACATCCTTTATCGTCGAAGCCTTTGAGAAACTCGGCTGTCCTCTCAAATTGTCCCGTCCTGGACAGACACTCCCTGCTATACAGGGGGCGCTCCCGAAATACCAGAGAGAAGTCGCACGTCTGTGGGAGATCTTAGCGGAAGCCGACGTGGTCGGCAAGGTTGCAGACAACTATATCCGTGGCCCAGCGTCCTTGAATGACGAGACTCAATCCCCCCAAGAGCAAAGCGCAACGCTCATTGCCGACTTTCCCCAGTACGCGCCAACGCACGGCCTCATAGACGTTTTGGGTCCACATCTCGCGGATTGCCTAACAGGTCAAGCCGACCCTATCTCTCTCCTATTCGGCAGCGAGCGTGGGCGCCTTTTGCTGGAAGACTTTTATGCAAACGCTCCGGGTCTTCGAGCTACCACTCAGGTGCTCTGCGACTTCTTCTCAACGGCCATGCATTCATCCAATGGAGAGCCCATCCATATTCTCGAAATCGGCGCCGGCACTGGTGGTACAACTAAGCACCTCCTACCAGTTTTGCAGGCCACAGGTCTTCCATTCACCTACACATTCACGGACATCTCCGACTCGCTAGTTGCACGCGCCAAAACGACAATCTTTAAAGATGTCACGAGCATGAACTTCCTGCGCCTTGATGTGGAGAAAGAGCCACCCCAGGAGCTGCAAGGACGGTATCACGTTGTGCTCTCGAGTAACTGCATACATGCGACGCACGACGCTAGGCGATCTCTGGCAAATATCCGTAAGCTAGTGCGACCTGAAAACGGGTGTGTTGCTCTCATCGAATTCACGAAAAAGCTCCCCTGGTATGAGCTCATCTGGGGCCTCCTGGATGGTTGGTGGATGTTTGAAGACGGCCGTGAGCATGCTCTGCAGACGCCTTGGGCTTGGGAGCAGCTTCTGCGTGACTCGGGATTTGCGCATGTTGACTGGTCTGAAGGCTCGAGTCGTGAGTCGCGAACCTTGCGTGTGATGGTCGGTTTCACGGCACAGGACCCGGGGAGGCCATGTCCTGCCAAAGCAACCTCCGTGCTCGTGCATCGTGGGTCAGGCCCGGCAAATCGCAACCTGTACCTCTTTCCGGACGGGCGTGGTTACAGTACTGTCTTCAACGATCTTGGCCAGGTCTTAGCTGGTACCTCTCTCTCCCTTCCAGTCTATGGTCTTAACAGCCCCTACACAACCCAGTCCACCATTGACCTGGAGCAAGAGCCTCTCACGTTGGAGGAAATGGCCGCCAGCTACCTAGCTGAGGTAAAGCGGCGGCAACCTAGCGGACGGTATCTGCTCGGCGGGTATTCATTTGGCGGTATCATCGCCTACGAGGTGGCGCGGCAACTCATCGAGGCCGGTGATGAGGTCGAGAAGGTGGTTCTTCTGGATACAGCGTGTCCTATCAGTGACACTTCACCAGCGAATGCGTTGGCGGAGTATCTTTTTTCGGTACTGCCCCAGGACCTTATTCGAAAGTTGAAGGGGGACGACTCTGACGAGCCGTTCGGGCTGGGAATCACGGTGGCACGGCGACAGCTGAAGAAGTATAAAGTCACAAGGTTACCCGGCAGCAAAGTCCCGCAAATCATCATGGTCACAGCGAAGCATGGAATGGATCCAAGCAAGCAGGACAACCCAGAAGAGAGGGGCCTAGTCCTTGAACCCGAGGAGCAATGGATCGCAAACTGGTTTCTTAACGATCGGCCCAACACACCACTTGGGTGGGAGGAACTGGTGGGGAGTGAGAATGTGAAGATAATTATGGGTGACTGCAATCATTTCTGGATGATGACGACGATTCCTGCGGTAAGTCAACTGGTGGCGCATCTGAGGATTGATGCTGACTTTGAACAGATGAAAGAATGGGGCGTGGAACTTGCGGAGGCTCTGGAGGCGTAGATTCTTGGAGAAAGTGGACGAGCTGATTATGTCACAATTTGCTCGTTCTCGTCTCTACCCACAGTTCTGACGGCAGCGATAGTGAAGGTATATGTATCTTGGCCTTACTAGAATAGAATTATGGACCTTAACTTGGTATTGTTTATACTATGAGATTTCTATTCAAGAGAAAGGGTGCTTGGATTGACAATAATTTCGAACGAGAGTATTTCTACATGCAGAAGCGTCCTCTGGGGGATCATATAAAGTAGAAAATGCCAAGGAGACATGCGCCTAATAAACAGAGTCACGAGTCTACTACTGACCAGGCCTGCTGGCTATCAAGCAGAAAGTGAATGCTATCGCGAGCCCCATTGTTGTACAAAGGCCGTCTATGCACGGGAGTAATCAGATTCAGATGTGCAACCTCGCTTGATGAACGAGTAGGATCAAACCCGCCTAGCATGGCCAGTCGGATGGACCCAAACCACCGAGGTCACATACGAAGTCACCGTGACCGTTGCCACCGGAGGAACGCCTGTCGACTGCGGCGCAGTTGTCACCGGGTTTGACGACACAGGAACAGATGAGCTGCCCGCAGTATCCTCCTCGGAATCCTCAGACCTAGAGTTGAAGATATCCGCAAACTGATCGGGAATTGACGCCCGGTTCAACGACTGGTCGTGGTCGTATTCAACAACCAACCGCGACCGGTCCCCAGATGCACCGACCACATCGACATCCATGCACGTTGTATATATCTCTTGTTTACCGTTTGGTAAGTTTGGATCCACACCGGCCTCTGTAGGCCAATCCCACACCCAATAAATCGTGTAAGGCTGTCCAGACGGCGCGCTCGCCGGGATCGCAATGTCGGACTGACACCAGATATCAGCGCCCATGTACTGGTCCGCCTCGTGCGGGAACTCGGCTTGCCGTTGCTGGGATATGGTGCCGCCGTTGACCTGGTAGCAGCGGCCGTCGTCGTAGTCTCGTTTCGCGAGGAGCAAGCCGCGTCCGTCGCCGCCGGTGCCAGCTTCGTTCCATACCTTATGGACGTCCGCAAGCTTCTCGTCATCCTTGGGCGAGGTTGTTCCGTAGACGTAGACTGTCCCGCGGTTCTGTGGTTTTCCTGATTGTGTCTCTGGGAGCGTGACGTGCCCGTTTTCTTGGAAGCGCAGGGCGATGGCGGCGCCGGCGCTCGCCTGGAGTCGGGGGCTTCCTTCCGTTTGTGTTTGTGTGCGCTGGGTGTCCTTGCACAGGTACTCCTCGGCCAAGTAGGTCAAGGCTGTGTCGCTGAATGCGGGATTGGAGCGGAGGACGTTGCCTCGAGGGTAGCCGGGGGCGCCTACGAAGCTGCCGTTTGGAGCAATGACCATGAGCTGTTCGACCCAGGAATGGGCCCAGGTGGTTGTGGTGAAGAAGAGGGCTAAGAGGATCAACCTCGCGCCTATGCTGCGTGCGCCGTCCATAAATGCAAGAAATTCGTTTGCTTTTTGTTGTGTCTATAGGCTGTCCGTGAAATGCAAGAGTAACAAAGAGAGGAACCTAACGCCGGCCTGCGAGTTAGATGAGAAATCACTTGCTATATATGAGGTCAGTATATGTCATGCAACTTTCTAGGAAGGGTTAGGCGGGAGTAAGAGACCTTTTATATGTCCATTGTTTGGGGTCGGGCTGCAGTATCTCCATTCAAAGGCTCTTGTGTTTCTTGGGTTTGTTTGAGACAATGGCAGGAGCGACAATGGATTACCCCAGACACTGATGAATGAGACTCAATAAAGCTCTCTCAATGTGTTATCCAAGAAGAGAGCCAGACAAGCGCAATGCCCTTTGGAACAATAGACGTTGTCAACTGAGCTCCGCTTTGTCTATCCCTCAACGACCAAGGCTGGAAATAAAGGGACAACAAGCTTGATGTCTAAAGGGATCATCTGTTATAAGTCACTACAACGGCTAGGCTGACTTTGCAGAATCTTCTCAGTAGAAAGACTTGGAACCAGCTTTATGGCGCCTAATGAGACATAATGTGAAGAAAGGAAGATCTAAGAAAAACAGCGCCGGAGCCAATCATCAACCCCCCTGTTCTGCGACACCATGCAAGGTAAAATTCGCATGGAGCATGGTTGGCGATCAATGTATGGCATATATTCGGGTGACATGATCAGGTTGAGGTTGTGGGCAGGTATTGATAGGCTCTAAACGCTCGGTTTGGGGGGCTCTGCTGCATGAAGGCATCTAGCCTGGTCGATCTCCGTCCGCACGACAGCTCTGGAAATAGCATCGGCGCCTACTAGTCTCGGGCGGAGATTTTGCACGATCGAGGCGTCCTGGACCCTTGATGATCTTTCTGGATGTTGCAGACCTGGGCGCGTCGAGTGAGAGGGAAGTCAGTGATTGGGCTGCAGCCGATACCATAAAACATGCAGGCGCCATTCCAAAAAAAAAAAACATGGCACCGTTTAAGTAGACCAAGACAGATGTGCTTTGAAGCCGACCCAATTCGTTTTGGGAGAAGACTCGGAGACTGGTCGTAGGCGCTCCCACTCGTTGTCCATGGGGTTGGCATCTAAGCGCTGACACGGATGCAGGGTGGCAGAGCGCGAATTGAAACAAGCAACGGCAACGTGGAAAGCCAGTCCTTAATTTCCGGCTGTTTAATTTTAGCACGGCGCTGAAGAAGTCGAAAAGGCAGATTTGGCGGGGGGATGGAGGATTTAAACGCTCGTTTGCCTTGTGGAGGCCAGCTCTGGGATTTTTCTCATTTACTTTCGCCTACTATCCTCATAACACACCGTGGCACAAGGCAAAGTCGAGTCTCGAGAGTCGAAACCCTCTCAGTTTCGTTTACCAACGGAAAAACGAAGAAAGTTCATAGAAATTCAAATGCCCCACGCGACACCCCTCATCAACCCACGTTCAACTCTGCTGCTCCCACGGAACGGCTTCTCGGCTATGCCATCCAAGATTCTTTCGACTGTGACCTGGGTTCGTATTATTCCATTGTCGAGGTACACAACAATATGAACACAGCTCTCCACTCCCCGCGATCGCTCACGTCACTTCTGACATGCATTTGCTGCGGCCGTTAGCGACTACCCTCTATTTTACCAATGTCTGGCCTGCCTCTCGGCATCCAGTCTCAATTGCAACGATCTTTCGGGGGAGAGTGACATGGACGTAAGAAATAATATCTTTCGCAGCCTCGCCTCCGGTCTCGCAGTGAAAGATTGATTAGATTAGAAAAGTGGGTATTGAGCGATTATCTCCCAAGTGGCTCTCCAAGAATCCAAAAGCCCAAGATGTCCCACTCGATTAACCCAATGGCTTCAAGAAGACGGGAAAAATTCTTCAAGAGCCCGAGAGGCATTGCGACGGCAGTTCCAAGAGCTGCAATGGCACGGCAAATAATGGGTCCGCTTGGGGGTTTCTCGCTACATGAAGAAGCGTCCATCTCACGTATGATCGCTGTCCGACTCTCTAAAAGTCACTCGCAGACGATTAGGGAGGTGAGGATGACCACTGTGCCTTTGGCAAGATCGAGATCGACTGCTGGAAATGACATTTTTAGGTGGGACGTGCTCCGTGCAGAAAACAGGGGATCTCGCTCCGCGCAGTACAGTACGGTTCAAGGTTGTCGGAACCCGTCCTCGGAGTCCGTCATGGAGGGCTCAAACGGCTGCTTATTGGACTGTATAGTTCCTCGTGGTGGGGTGGAAGCCAAGCAAAGAGTACAAAAGAACTGAAGAACAACAGTAGAACAATTATTGTTGGCAGCTATAAGTTGTGATTGTTCTTCGACAAGGTCCTCCAGTTCGTCTAGTAGCTGATACTGTAATATAGCCGTCATAGCCATGCCCGGTGAAGCAGGTCGGGGTTCCCATACTACTATCATATCCAGCGTACGAACCTAGCAGCAGCCACAAGCCTCGAGAGGCATTCCCGATGATCGAAAAGAGATCCCCGAGACCTGGTGTATCTTTGCTTTTTCCCTCTTCCTTTCGTCTCGGTGCCTTGAAACCGGAGATAACAGGAACGCTTTTTCTTCGTTATCGCGGCGGAGTAATTTTCGTACCGATTACTTAGTCCGCGTTGAGATGATGAACTCGCTTTTCCATAGCTGAGAGGCCGGAGTATATAGTGCCCGCTCTTATATTTCGAGCGTTTGGCGGGCAAAGGTTGATCGCCGAAGATATGCTCACGAGCATTCAAAAGCGCTTTCGGCTCCTCCAAGCACAAGCCTGTAACCACGTAGCCGTAGCTCCTGTACATATCAGGCGTACGAATCCTTCCCGAAAAGATTATTACTGAAGGTTGACGTTTTTGTCAGAGGGATCTTCAGTGCTGGGGGTAACAGCTGTGGCCCGTCGGTTCGGATTCCCACTTAGCCTGCTTTTTGGGCTGGACGAGTACCGGTAACCAAGCCTTCTCGCTTTCCATTATGCAACTTCTTTTATTCCCCCAAATCCCCCCTGGCTTTCCGTTCCTTTTCTTCTCTGTTGCTTTCACTTTCTGCTTCGTCCCCGACGATTTGTCCCGGGACTCATTCTTTTGTGACCTGAGCCCGAGTCACTGATTATTTGCTCCCTTGTCAATAGTGCAACGCCTACACCGGTTCCTACACGGCTTCTGATTGGCTGAACTTCGTCGCGACATCGCCCTTACCTAAAAGGGCAAGTTTTCTAGGCGGCAAATTTCGCTGCTTATCTAATTTTTTTCTGGGTCACGGGTGGCTCAAGCTCTTCGGTGCCGTCTTTCAGTTCGCGCAACTTCAGGGGTTCAGTCTGTGGCTGTGACGACTCGATTGATTTGAGTGTGCAATTCTCAAGGAGCAGCTCCGTTGGGAATTGGTTTCGGGAACGACTGGGATTCCTGGAGATTGTTGCTCACCCAGGTCCTACACCGACTTCCTGCGGACGGGCTACAGAGCTGCATTCGAGGTATGTCAGTCGATATCGGCTCTCCCTTTTTTTCGCCCTCCAGGCTCCTCCCCCTCGTTCTCCAATCTCCGCCGCTTTCTCTCCGCTTCTTTTCCCTGTTCGCCTCCATCCCTTGTTAGCGGCCGGCCATTGAGCAAAAAAGAAAATTACTCACAGCAGTTCTTGAGTTCTCTAGGTCTTTCGGAGCTCGTCGCCCACTAAATCGCCCTGCCGTTGGTCGCCTCATGTCATTGAATCTCGGAGAGACATTATAATTCGTCTGCGAGCTCCTGTAGAACACGACTCGCTTATACAGAGAAGAAACCGGAGGGTCTTTCGCTCGGTGACCCATCCGCACCAGCACATTTCACTTCGTATCACGCTCACACCGCCTCCGCTGCCTACCACAAAGTCACAATGGCTTCCACATTAATCAGGAGGAACTTCCAGACAGCGGACGGAGACAGTGAATCCGAGCCTTTCTGGCTGAAGCGTCAGGTCACCGAAAGTCTACAAACCATCTCACGCCGTGCCTGCATTCACCCCATCCATACAATCGTCGTGATTGCCCTGCTCGCCAGTACAACTTATGTCGGTCTTCTCGAAGGAAGCTTGTTCGACTCGTTCAGGAACCCAAAGAATGTTGCCGGTCAGGTAGACGTGGACTCGCTCCTTACCGGGAGTAGGAGCCTTCGTCTAGGGGAGAGCACGGCTTGGAAATGGCAGGTTGAGGACTCCTTGACCGAGGAAGACTACGAGGTGAGACTCTGTTACGCGCACCACGCGTTAATTATATTCTAATTACAATCGAAATATAGGGTCTTGAGCACCTTGCCCTGACGACTTTCATCTTTCCGGATTCCGTATCCAAGTCGCACTCGACAGCTCCCATTGCAGACGCCTTACCCGTTCCCGCAAATACTTCTGCTCAACGCGTCCCACATACGCCCAATCTCTTTTCTCCTTTCTCTCGCGACTCCTCTTTGGCCTTCTCTCTTCCGTTTGACCAGGTCCCTTACTTTTGGAAAGCGGTCCAGGAACTGCCTGACCCGACAATTGAAGATGATGAGGGAGAGCAAAAGAAGTGGATTATGCGCGCCGCTCGTGGTCCGATTTACGGGTCGAATGGAGCTGCCAGGCTTTGGCTCGCGGATGCTTGGAGTTCTTTTGCTGATTTGATCAAGGTACTTGCCTCGGGATCTTTCCAAAATCTACCCACTAACATGCAACAGCACGCCGAAACGATCGATATTGTCATCATGACTCTTGGCTATCTCTCTATGCACCTCAGCTTTGCCTCGCTTTTCTTCTCCATGCAGCGCCTGGGTTCGAAATTCTGGCTGGCCACAACCGTTCTTTTCTCCGGAATCTTCGCCTTCCTGTTTGGTCTCCTCGTCACGACGAAATTCGGCGTTCCCATCAATGTTCTTCTCTTATCGGAAGGTCTTCCGTTCCTTGTTGTGACTATTGGATTTGAGAAGCCCATCATCCTCACCAAGGCCGTTCTTAATGCTTCTGTTGATAAGAGACGCCAAGGCTCTGCCGCTTCCACTCCCAGCTCTATCCAGGACTCGATTCAAACCGCGATCAAAGAACAAGGTTTCGGGATCATCAGGGACTATTGCATTGAGATCGCAATCCTTGTTGCGGGAGCTGCTTCTGGTGTCCAAGGTGGTCTAAGACAGTTCTGTTTCCTTGCCGCTTGGATTCTCTTCTTCGACTGCCTCTTGCTCTTCACTTTCTACACCACGATCCTCTGTATCAAGCTTGAAATAACGCGAATCAGACGTCACGTCGCTCTCCGCAAGGCCTTGGAGGAAGACGGCACTCCCGAACGCATCGCCGAGAAGGTCGCCTCGAGCAATGACTGGCCTGGTGCAGGATCGGACAATGGCAGTTCTGACGATACCAGCATCTTTGGACGCAAGGTCAAATCGAACAACGTGCGCCGCTTCAAGATTCTTATGGTCGGTGGTTTCGTTCTCGTTAATGTGGTCAACATGTCCACAATCCCTTTCCGGAACTCGAGCAGCCTGTCTCCCCTGTGCAATGTGTTCGCTCCCACCCCGATTGATCCATTCAAGGTTGCTGAAAACGGACTTGACACTATCTATGTTTCCGCCAAGAGCCAGAAAATGGAGACCATCGTCACTGTCGTCCCCCCGATCAAGTACAAGCTCGAATACCCTTCGGTACACTACGCCAAGCTCGGTGACGGCCAGTCCTTTGACATTGAATACACTGATCAATTCCTAGACGCCGTTGGTGGGCGTGTCCTCGACGGTCTCCTGAAGAGTATCGAAGATCCAATCATCAGCAAGTGGATTATCGCCGTTTTGACCCTAAGTATCGTTCTAAATGGTTACCTCTTCAACGCTGCCAGATGGAGTATCAAAGAGCCTCAGTCTACCGCTGCCCCCCCTCCCCCACCTGAGCCAAAGGTCTACCCCAAGGTCGACCTAAACCCACCCGGCCCCATGCGCAGCATGGAGGAATGCGAAACCATGCTGAAAGCCAAGAAGGCAGCTTACCTGACGGATGAAGAGCTTATCGCACTTTCCTTGAAGGGCAAGCTTCCCGGATACGCCTTGGAGAAAACACTGGAGAATGAGGAACTCTACAGCCGTGTGGATGCCTTTACTCGGGCTGTCAAGATCCGCAGGGCTGTAGTGTCCAGGACAAGCGCAACTGCCGCTTTCACCGGCTCGTTGGAGAAGTCATTGTTGCCCTACAAAGACTACAACTACGGTCTTGTTCATGGTGCTTGCTGCGAGAATGTCATTGGTACTCTACCATTGCCTCTCGGAGTCGCTGGGCCGCTTGTTATCGATGGCCAAAATTATTTCATTCCCATGGCAACCACTGAAGGTGTGCTGGTTGCCAGCGCAAGCCGAGGTGCTAAAGCCATCAACGCTGGTGGCGGTGCAGTAACTGTTCTGACTGGTGATGGAATGACTCGCGGTCCTTGTGTTGGTTTTCCTACTCTCGCCCGTGCAGCAGCGGCCAAGGTTTGGCTCGACTCTGAAGAGGGTAAGAACGTCATGACATCTGCATTCAACTCAACCAGCCGCTTTGCGCGTCTCCAGCACTTGAAGACCGCCCTTGCTGGTACCTATCTGTACATCCGATTCAAGACCACTACCGGTGATGCAATGGGTATGAACATGATCTCAAAGGGTGTCGAGAAGGCTCTCCATATCATGGCCACCGAATGTGGCTTCGATGACATGGCCACGATCTCTGTTTCCGGTAACTTCTGTACCGACAAAAAGTCCGCTGCTCTCAATTGGATTGATGGTCGTGGCAAATCGATTGTCGCAGAGGCTATCATCCCTGGCGACGTTGTTCGGAACGTGCTCAAGAGCGATGTCGACGCGTTGGTGGAGCTCAACACCAGCAAGAACTTGATTGGAAGTGCCATGGCAGGCAGCTTGGGTGGTTTCAACGCCCACGCTTCCAATATTGTTACAGCTATTTTCCTCGCCACTGGTCAGGACCCTGCTCAAAACGTTGAGAGTAGCAGCTGTATCACCACGATGAAGAAGTACGTGCCCTTGCATTACCTCTAGATTGCCGTGCTAACAATCTTCCCTAGCGTGAATGGTGATCTTCAGATCGCTGTCTCTATGCCCTCCATTGAGGTGGGCACCATCGGTGGGGGAACTATCCTTGAAGCCCAAGGTGCTATGCTCGACATTCTCGGCGTTCGTGGCTCTCACCCTACCAACCCCGGTGACAATGCGCGCCAGCTCGCTCGGATTGTCGGTGCTGCTGTGCTCGCTGGAGAATTGAGCCTGTGTTCCGCACTTGCGGCCGGACACCTTGTCAGAGCGCACATGGCCCACAATCGAAGTGCCGCCCCCACGCGGTCAGCTACACCGGTATCAGCAGCCGTTGGTACCACCCGAGGACTTACCATGACTTCCTCGCGATAGACACCGGTGTCCCCTACCTGGGTACCAGTCTCTCTTCGTCTCGTCCTCCTTAACGATAGAATACGACCCTCTTAGGTGCATCCGCCCCTTTTGTCTTGTTTCCGTTGTACTCTTCGAGGCTTTTGATTATATGCCGGGTCTTGTCATAATCGATAAGTCATGATTGATTTTTTTTGGCGTGAGTTTTACTGGAGTCTGGGCATTATAGAACGCTGCAGTTTTCACCTTAACAGGAAAGACTAGGGATGGAAAGGCAGAAAACAAAACAGAAACAGAAGCAGAGATACCATTGAAAAGCAAAGAAGCTGATGAGCTCGAGCTCAACGGATCATACCGATTTATAGGAAAGATTCGATTTTGATCGTGAGCCCATGTTATGTATGGATAGCTTATAGTCATGCAATTGATCTCACATACAAATCTTATGTCTATACATCGTGCACTATGCGATTAACAAACAATCCGAGGCCCGGACTCGAAAACTCCGATATTATTGCGCCGTATTTTGAGAGGTGAGATATGTAGACAAAAATCTCCATGAAACTCCTGAACTAAACCAGAGTAAGCAGAATGTGGAGCAACCACTCGAATTAGCGGTGGCTCCAAAGGGAATGAAGAGTCTGGCCGCCTGGAATGGACGGGCGAGATTTCGCGAGCGAAGACGATCGGATTCTCTGCCCGGTTCCCCAGAAACATTGCAAATTTCCCGCTGGCAGTGACATCAGATGAATCTCGCAATCCACGATCTGGTCTCCGCAGAAGAGGGACTTGGAAAAACTTGGAAGATTTGCAAGCACCCTGGGAGACGAGGTACACCGGGATGCTCTGGCCCCCAGAAATTCCAACGTATCGTCGTCAGCACCGCCACATCGAGGACGACCTAACGCACCTAAAGTAGTCAGAGCCACTGAGTGGTCCCAGAGCAAGCACAGCAATTGGCCCAACTCAAAAGTCGGGATCGGTGGTTCCTGGCGCCCGGTGGGAGTTGGCGCCATGAAAATGCCGGGATGAAAATGGGCTGTTGAATCGACAAGTTTATCCCGAGTGACAAGTGTATGATGTATCGGTGTGGTATGGAGGGGCGTAGGGCGCTGGAGCATCTCAAAACATTGTCAAAACTCCATTCTCCGTCGATGAAGACTGGAATGTGAGGTGCTTATAGTCAAAAGTAGTGGTAAACTTGCTTTTGTGGGAGTATCAAAGCCTCGCTGGCCCCCTGTCGAGGCCATTGATTCGTTCGGAGAGTGGGAGTTCTGATGGTTAATTTGGAGCAAATGAATGCTGATCCCCTTTCTCAAGCCAGAATGGAAGAGCTGGGAATTTTCGCTTTTCCGTCATTCTGTGTCCTGTCCTTGTCAGGCTGGAACTGCTCTCGTGACAGCCAGAGTTGCTGTCAGTGATCTGTGGTCTTTCGGTCTTCAGCTGCCCTTCGTCCTCCAGTCTCCAGACTCTCCCGCCGCCGCCGCCAGTCCTCCACTCCTTGGGACTTTGGTAACTCAAACGGACGGCTCTCCTTTTATCCTTTATTCACATCTTGTTCTTCTGTCCTTTCTGTTCCTTGTCTGTCTCGTTCTTCTTGTGACTTTCTTTCGTAACGGTGACTTCTCATTCCTACTCGCCATTCTTCGGGTGATTGTTACCTACCATTCGTCGTCTTGACTTCTCCCTTGATCCGCCGGAATTTCCATCCTTCATTGTATAATTCTTGGACAGCTCTCGCTCATTACTGCCACCCTGCGACCGAAAATCCTCTTCTTCCGTCGGTACCGCATTCCTCCCCGTAATCAATATTCCTGGCCCCCGCCACCCCGATGTTCGCAGTGCGACCCTGTACCTCGAATGCATACGAGTAGCTCACACATCGATTGGCCGAATAGAACAATACAACCTTTACCGAACCCGCAAACGCACTTGTCGCCGGCGCGGCACGCATATCCGCTTCGCCTTGCTTCATGAATGGTCAGTCAGGGACCATGTCGCCCGTCTCTGTAGACGGAAGTGACTGGTCGGGATTAAATCAATACCAAAAGTCGGATGCACCCTTCTCCCCTACTTTCTCGAACCGCAGCAATCTGGCAACTCCTCCGACTTCAGGCGTGCCTGGTGGCACCCCCAGCAGTGCTGGGCTATCAAATAATGGCTCTTCGTCGCAGTTAAGCGATTCTGGGAATCCATCTCCGCCCAATTCCATAGCCGCGCGATCGAGTGATGGGACATTGGGGGATCAGCGCAGCAGGCGCCAGCGACAGGTGGAGGAAATCCTTGCTCAGCATTATTCTGCTCTGAGGAGGTTTTTGTTCGCGAGTTATCGGGACGAGCGGGCGAGTAGAAAATCGAGCAAGGCGCAGGATAAACTTCTACGGCTCTCGCCAACACAGTTTCACGAACTCAGCACCGATGTCTACGACGAACTGCTTCGGCGACAGCAGGCTATGCCGTCCCCGAATCGACCGCCGCGCCCCGATGTGCCCCCGTTTCTCCCTCCGCGAAATGACTTCCACGAGAAGCGCAATCAGGCGCGTCAAAAACTCGCATCGCTTCAGCATCAGCGCTTTAGAGATTTAGCTGGGGATGTCTTCAATGAACTAGAACGGCGGTTTCCCCAGTTTCCAGACAAGGAGTCCCGTCGCGCTAGCCCTGCGCCTAGTCTCCGGGGCCGTCCTCCACCCAATGCATACGGGCCTCAGGGATACCCGCCTCCTCCGGGGAGTCGGCGTTCCCAATCGCGCGGTCCGCCCCGCGCTGGAAGAGGCTACCCGTCAGGCGGCCCTCCTGGGAGCCCAATGGGTCCGTATCCTCCCCGGAAAATGTCTCTAAGCGGTTCTGTTCTGAACGGAGATGGTCCAACCGCCAAGTCCTTCCAAAGCAACACGATTGTCCCGAATAAGAGCACTATGGTGGAAGATGACGACGACGCAGTTGGTACCGAGGACGATTATGACGCTCGGAGCGATGCATTTGCCCTGGACTCGTTCCTTCGAAGCAGGCGCGGGACTGCAACGACAATTGGCGACGGGGAAAGAAAATTGCTGGCAGAGACCCAGTCACAGGTGTCAACCCTGCAGGACAAGGTCAACAAACTAGAGGATCTTCTGAAATCCAAAGACGGCGAAAAGCAACAGGAGGTGCGAAAGTTGGAGGACTTGCTCAAGGCAAAAGATGAGGAAATTTCCAAATACCAAGAGGAGCAAGACAAGTCACAGGTAGGCATTCACCCGCGCTTTTTGTATGCAGTTCTCTGACAAGAGCTGTAGATAAGCAACGCGGAACGAGAAGAATGGGACGATATCAAATACGAACTAGAAAACAAGATCTCCAAGGCAGAAGATCTGAATAACTCCCTGCAGTTCGAACTTGAAAAAGTCAGAACGGAACACGAAGCTGCGCAACGCGATATTCAGGGCTCTAGGAAGGGGAGCGATGATTCTGAACTGCAGGCTCAGTTCGCTAGTCTCGAATTCAGGCACAAGCAGCTGCAGGATGAACTGCGCCAGCAACAGCAAGTCACGGAAGAAGTGCGGCGCGAGGCAGCAGGTTTCTTGACGGAAATGAGGGAGCTCTCAGACCAGAGCCACTCCAGGTTGGAGCACGAGGAACGACTATCGGAAGAAGTTCACAGGTTGGAGGAGGAGCTCAAGAACTGGAAGAGTCGGTATGCGAAAACAAAGACGCAGCTACGGCATATGCGGGCTTCCTCTGCTGGGATCTCAGAGCTTCGTTCCGACGTCAACACCGTGGCCAAGGATAACGAATTCTTGCAAGATAACGGCTTTATCAAGGATGTTCATGTGACGAAGTTCCAGATCTCCATCGATGAGCTTCTTCGCGTTGCTCGATCTGACGATTACCAGCTTGTTATGCAGCACGTTAACCCGGTTGTGATTGCTGTGCGCCACATTCTGCAAGACGCCCAACCCGCCCAGCGCCTAGAATCGCCCGACTTTACAAAGGCTACGCGGAGAGTGTCTGCAACGGCAAACAACCTGATCACGGCAACCAAGAACTTTGCTCGCTCAACCGGTCTATCTCCCGTCTCTCTATTGGATGCCGCTGCTTCACACCTCTCGACCGGCGTCATCGAACTCATCCGCATAGTCAAAATCAGGCCTACACCAGCTGATGAATTAAATGACGATGAAGAGGATGACTATTTTGCGCAGATGAAATCTCCCGACTACTTCAGCGTGGCGCCCAGTCAGAGCAGGCTTAGCCGCAACGGATCTGTCTACAGCGCCATGGGTCCACCGTCTCAATCAGAACATATCCCCAATGGTCTGGGAATGAACCACACTTATCCGATGGAGCAAGAAAACCATGAGCTTCAAGAGTTGAAGGTGAGTAATCTGCCTTGAACTTAGCCTGGGTGCTACAAACCATGACTAACGTACATTTTACTACAGTTCTACGTGGAGGACCAAGCCGATGGCCTCGTTCAGTCGATTCAGTACCTCGTCGCCAGTATACGTGGAGAAGAACCAATTACGACGATCCGCACCCACGTGTCCGCAATTGCATCAATAGTCACAAACGTCTCACAATCGACCGAGCATTATATCAACAAGCCGGACACGAACGCCGCTCGTCGGCAACATGTTGGTACAAGCATTGAGACCCTCGAACATCAACGGAGCCGTTTAGTAGGCGCAGCCGCTGAAGGTGAGGGATCCTCGGATCCTGCTGAGTCCCGGAGTTTCATCACACAACTGCCGCCCATTGCCTTTGAGCTTGCCCGAAAGACCAGAGAGCTTGTTCAGCAACTGGACACGATGGACGAAGACAACACCGAAGTAGACGACTTTCGATAAATGTTGATTCGATGCATGGCCGTTGTCTACATGCCGCATCTTCTGGTTTCGTTTTTTACCATTTCTTTTCATTTTCCCAAGCACTCTGATTCAGCTAGATTGATCTCACAGTTTCGACTTTTTGCACTGATTATGCACGTAAAATGAGCAACTATGTGGAACGAAGAGTTAGACCTGGTGGAAGTCATGACCTCTATTTTTCTATTTCGTTCTATTCCCCTTTGAGCTTCTTCTTCTTCTGTATTTTATTCTCGTTCGCCATTTTTACCCTCTCTATTAGCGTTCTTCTCTACTATTCCCTCTTTTGGGATTGTCTCTTCGGAGTGCCTTACGGACTTGTGGGCTGGCTTAATTCCGTCACATTCTGTTCTCTTCTTGCATAGACTTATATACTTCAATTGTCATATACTTTTTTCATCATACCAGTGTTCTCTTGTTGAACCTGAGGTTACTTGCAATCTATCCTATAGTTGGGCAGGTATGGTTTGGGAAGCAGCAACGGACCTTTCACGACCTGCCGAAGAACCTCCCAACTTCGTCAATCAACAATACTAGGTAAACATCCTTATTATCAATTTAGTCGCTCTAGGAATTGTTTGAATGCATGGCAAAGTTTCTTCATCCTTCTCTATAGTTATGCGTTCGACGAAAAAAATCACGTGCCATGTTTGTCTGGTTTGTCTAGGAGCTACAAAAGCTGCCAGCTTCCATGCCAACTTCATTTCTCCGTTGCTTGCCGACACGCTGAAAACCTGCTTTCATTTCTTCGTTCTTGTACTTCTAGTGTACCATCATCATCTCACTTTCTAATCCTTAGCTTCTTGTACCATACTTTTTACCATCTCCACGGAAAATTTCCTACTTCTCAGACGTCTCCAGCTCTTGCGGTGTTTGTTTCTAAACTCCTCAACATATCCTGAATATTTACTGTAAGTTTCATCCCTACTACTACCTAGCAGTAAGCTCCCTTGGGCATGCAAGCGCCTGAATGCGCCAATTGAGATTGTCTGCCTTGTCTCACCGCGCCTTCTTGATGAACATCTTGAAGAGTCACCCTGGAGGCTGGAGCTCCCTCAGTGAAGCTAGACTGCGCTCCTGGCACATTTGGATTAACGCAGCGCACAGACCATCGGTGACCGATTTGACCCGGACTCTGCCCCTCCAGCAACAATGTTCTCCCGAAGCCTGAAGTTGACAACCCCACCTTTCTCGTCGCTGTCTTCTCGTCCCCTCTCTTCTGCCCTCAATTGCAATCAGTCCTCCTTCCTTTCCCTCCGGTCCTTCCATCAGTCCTCCGCCGACATGTCCAAGGTCTTCTTCGACATCCAGTACGCTCCCACTGGGACCAGCGCGCGTATGTACATCCGTAACCCCTAGATCCTCTGCGCAAGTGCGCGGTATATATACCCCTCCTTCCGCTAGATATAGATCCGCTTGCGCATTTTGCTGTCATGCGATGCCTATCGCGCAATTGCCGTCTAGGGTTCTTGCTGACAATTATCTTGCCATAATATAGCCAAGACCGGCCGCGTCGTCTTTAACCTCTTTGACGAGGTCGTCCCTCGGACTGCCAACAACTTCCGCGAGCTTGCGAAGAGGCCCCAGGGTCACGGCTACAAGGGCTCTGTCTTCCACCGCATTATTCCGCAATTCATGCTCCAGGGTGGTGACTTCACTCGTGGCAACGTGAGTACCTCTTGCGCCTACCACCCCGCGACCACCTCGCCGTTTCTGATTGCAATGTCCATATACTAACTGTGCAATTCTTTAATCATCTAGGGTACTGGCGGTGAATCCATCTACACAAGCGCTGAACTCGGCAAGCAGTTCGCCGACGAGAACTTCAAGCTCAGGCACGACAAGCCCTACAAGCTCTCCATGGCCAACGCTGGCCCCAACACGTACGTTTCTGCACACCAAGCAAGCCCTATTCATGGATGATCGCTCACGGAGATTACAGCAACGGCTCCCAGTTCTTCATCACCACCGTCGTCACCTCATGGCTCGATGGCAAGCATGTTGTCTTCGGCGAGGTTGCCGACAAGGAGTCCGAGCAGGTCGTCAAGGAGATTGAGGCTCTCGGCAGCCAGTCTGGTGCCGTCCGCTCTTCTGTCAAGCCCACAATCATCGACTGCGGTGAGCTATAGATTATTTAACAAATTCGCCCAAAACAGAAAAGTTCTACACCACTAGAACTCTTCGCGCCTGATAGTTCGGAACTGAGTCAACTATCGGGGTCGTGTACTTTTCGCTTTTCCCGCCTAGTGTAATCTAGAGTCTAAGATATAACCCACCCTTTGTGTGCGCTTACCTTTTCCTATCTTACCTTTTCCTATGATACTTGTATTTGTTGACAACTGAATGAACTTATAAATAACTTGTAACTTTAAAGGTGACTCCAAAACCTTCGTTCTTGTCTCTCAGCCCTAAGTCAGCAGCGTCGCACTACACTTCCTCTGCGTTTCTCCACGGACGCTGTTACCCTCCCAATCGAGGAGAGCTAACCAAGCTTACAAATGCTTATTCAGATACCTTGTATCATATTTCAGAAAATGCATCACATACAGTCAACCTCTAAAAGGGACGCTGCTGGCACGGCTAGCGCAAACATTTGATGCTGGACCACATATCTCTCTAGCGATGGACTCAACATCCAACCCATATAGACGGCTATATTGCTGATGACCTCACACTATAATTTCTAGTACTAAGGTACCCTTGGAATGATGTGAAGGGATAACTACTGTCTTCCAGGATCTGACTGGGCCATCCACGACAAACCGCAGCCATGCCCCACATGGTACCTGAGGAGGTTCCGTTCCTGAGTTTGAGCTTATCGACTGTTGACCCCTCTCTGCGGCTCTGCCTCTCCACTCCGAACTTTACCCCATGTCTTAAGCTCCGACGAAAGTATCTGAGAATCACGGCATTCTTCTACGTACTAGGTTTTCAAGGCCATTGATTTATTTCTATCGCCTCTTTGTTCTTGGGCCACCAATGTTGGAGATTGTAGCCAGCGCACTATAGCCTTGGACAGTGAAAACTTCGCCCAGGGAGACCAGTGGTGGTTGTGCCTTTGAGGACGTGTATCTTCCGCCTAATTATTGATAGTTCTGCTCTGCCGTGACAACCGACATTGTAGCCATTGGGGATCTGTCTGGAATTTTCTTCATCTCACTTGGTAGTTGATTTATTTTATATCTAGAGATAACCGCGAACAAGTAAAGTCAAAAATAATTGCGTGCTAGTTCATCAGCGGCCACTTCACCCGAAAATATATTTGATTTGGATACAATAGGAGCTCCAAGTTGATGAAAGGTTCCAGGTTCGTCCAATTCTCAGACTACATACTTAACCACAGCATTTCGTAACCGCCGTCGCATCATTCCTATATACCACGTCAGTGCCACTGTGTACTAATGATAGTAGATCGTTAGCGGATATGATGAGAAAAACATACTCCTTGGCGCCAGCGCCTAGAACCTCCCACGAAAAGATAAACGAGCCCAAAAACGCCCCGATGAAGATGCAGATGATGATATACCCGTTAAAGTACATCGCAAGCAACATGACGAAGTACGCAACGGCGAACTGGAGCATGTGCAAGAATGCGCGGAGGACTTGTTGAACCAGTGTAGGGCGGACACTTACACCTCCGCCTGATCCCTGTACAGCAGCAGCAGCAGCAGCAGCAGCTCCGGTGACGGTGGTGGTGGATGCGGGGGCTTTGCCATGGTCAGTGGAGGAGGAAGACTCTGCTGCCGAGGCAGCGAGATTGGGCTCGTGGAACTGTGACCGCGACTGATATTGCGACTTCCGTTGCGCGTCGCGCACGAGGAACGAGTCGTATTCGCGGGCGACGCGGCGGAGGAACTCGAGAGCGATGACGAGGAGGATCACGCCGATGCAGGAGCCGGCAAACATGCCGCGCGAGCGGATGTGCCACTGGCTGGAGAGGAAGCCTGGAGTTGGAGAGGGTTGTTAGGGCTAAGTTTGACGGGGTCGGGTATGTTCCAAGAGGGGTAGACCTGGTAGGTGGAGTAGGGACGTACAGGAGTCGATGGTGTTCCAATTCCACAACATCTGCGTTGAGGGTTAGTTTGGGTCCTTTTAAGGATTGGGACGGGTTTGAGGGTGAGGAGGTAGTCGAATGGGATGGCATACTGAGATTACGCAGGCAGCACCACCATCGTCGCCGCCCATGTCCATTCCTCCCATGTCGTGATCTCCCATATCCATGATGGCGGTGGCTGTGCGGTTGTTGTTGTTCTCCGGTGAGGGTGCATATAGGGGCGATGAAGGCCAAGGATGAGCGTGCGAGATGTCAAAACACGCAGGAGTTTACTCTCGAGGGAGAAACGGACTCATCGGAACTCTGCAGGGAAACGAGAGAAGGAGAAAATATATGCACGGTAGAGCTTGTTCCATCCATCATGATCACAGTGCCACTAACAGGAAACCCTTGAAACCAACTCAAAAACGCGCAGTGGAGATGCGCCTCTTGCTTCGCGGCGTGGGCTGATTTAATTTGGCTTGACTCAGGGCTGTGGGTATCTTCAAGTATCTTGCCTGTTACTGGCAAGAAAAGAGCATAGGGCTTCGCTTCAGCGTCTTGCGTTGAGATAACCTTGTGACAGGAAGTGGAGGATCTAGATATCTGCCAATGAGGACGCGGCATGGTGCGCGGAATTGAGCACATTTTCTCGAGCTAAGGAGGATACGAGCTTCGAAGAGGCACTTCCCCACGAGAAGCCAGTGGTACGAGGGGCATTGTTCAACTTGCAGCTGCTTTGGGGGGTTCAAAGCTAGAGAATCCAGACAGAGCATGAGAGGCAACTCAATCAGCAATCTCCAGCGTGCAGCCTGGCGATCTCAGGAATGATCTGCAAAGCAGAAGATGAAGCCTCGGAGAGACATCGGTAGTGACTTTATTTTTGGCTCAATATAAGACAAATCCAACACCTAACACCCCGGCTGACCATTATTGGTATAAAAGATCTCTTATCCCAAGGTTGTGCCATTGTGGCTGACAACCTTGGTATCGAAGATTTGCAAGAAGCAACGAAAGCCACACTACCGTCCGCTCGACCCTTTGATCACACCATCGAGGATCTCCCGGATCTGCTTACAACCGTCTACCCCCACAGCCAGCATTGTTTCGATATATGTGTGATGGACCTTGGAGTCCATTGTCAACATTGACACCTTCATGTCATCGTCGTCATCGTCCGCCCCGGTCGGCACTGATGTCGTCGTTGCAACGGTTAGGAACGGAAGCTCCTGCTCCTCGGGAAGGGAAACATCCAACAGAGGATCCAGGAAGTCGTTTAGAGGATCTCTTGGCGTAGATGCACTCCCGCTCATCCCCGATGTACAGCCGCATAACAACCCGGGCATCGGAATTCCAGCGTCAACAAGGGCGAGTGTACAAGCATTGACCGCCGCCGCGAGGAGGGATCCATCGGCCGATAACACAGAGACATGGATGCTGATCGTACTGTGCGGGTACAAGTATGTGTGAAGATGCGACTGAAAGACAGAGCGCAGTGTCGACGCAATGCGCCCAGATTGTCTGTCAAAGCAGACCCGGTCAATATCTATCCAATGCTTTGATATTGCGCTCCCCAGGAGAAGAACATACCTGTCGCTGCCTCCCGCTCGTCTCTTCCGGTCAACGCTCGCGAAGCCTGCGATATTGACATCTACTTCCACCACTGCTCCTGAGCCCCCAGCAGAACCACCGGTCGCGTCACCCCGACGGCCTTCTGCAGGACCGTGTACCGAGCATAGTATAGTCGTATTTCCCATCGCCAAGTAAGACGAACCTGAGCTAGCGGGGTTTGTAGAGATTTGCGCTTGAATCAATCGCAGCTCGTTCCATCGCCGACCGTCAAGGCGCAGCTTTGTAAGAGGGTATGTGGTAGAAGTATCGAGCGGCATCGTGTTTCGATTCGATCAAGGCTTATTCACCAATCCCGTTCCAGTAGGTGTAGGCAGCTTTATGTTGAAGGCTGTTGACGAAGTTCGTTCCCCGCACTCAAGGTTGCTGGCAATTGCGAAGTCTAATGCGATCGCGGACTGGAAGAGCTGTGGAAATTTTCAGTAAAGAGAGATATCAGTTTACAACGATTCTGTCTTACTCTGAAGGAAAATAACAAGAGAGTGGAGGATTGTGAGGTTTGCAGGAGCAGAGAACTTCGGCAGGGAACTTTTGCGGACAAAATTAAATCAGCTCTTTTCCCTCTGCGGAAGCCAACTTATTTATCACTTATCGCGTTCTCCGCATCGCCCATCGCCTGCAGTTTATCCTCCTCATCCCACCATCGACTATCTAGCTCTTTGATGAGTCGTCAACGACTCTAATATGGCCCCGGGCCCAGACTTGGAGCTCTCAGACGCGATCACAGTCGGCTCTTCTGATAACGATGATCTTGACCGGACGCGTCCGATAAGAACCACTGGTGCGCTTTATAGTTTACTCTCGCTCTGAGACTCTCAAGACAAGCTAACCCCTTGATAACTTTCCAGGCCCCCTAGTCAAATCCGAGTATCGCAATCCAAAGTCGGAGAGAACTTCGCCTAAGCCCATACGCTCAATCCCTAGATCAACATACCTCAAGCAGCCCTCTCCACCGGATGAGAAAGTTCCACTCGACGAAGAAACAACAGATGGATCTGTCAGCGACGATGATATTTTCAATGATGGACAAGCTGTCTACGAACAATTCAAAAATCGCAAATCCCGGAAGCGAAAACGAAGCTCGATCGGTGTTCGCAATGTCAAGCCGCCTAAAGTAGCAGCCGCGGATGCTATCGTCGGTCGAGTACCCAAGAAAGAGACAAAAGCGAAAAAGTCGAGACCATGGCAAGAATATGGAGATGAGATACTTTCGGAAGATGAACTGATGGAATATACTCTTCCCGAATATCTTCATAAGCGCCGGCTTCAGTTTGACGGGCAAAGGGCGCGTTATAAGGACGCCGGTCTCAAACTACCTCCAGATTACGACCACGTCGACTTTTCTGATGATGAGAATTTGGAGTTTCTTCAGGAGAAGCCGAAGTTTAGGGACATCACGCCTTGCAATGAGTACAAGGATATCACGCTTCCCTGCTCTCTGGGACTTATACCCGCCCCCATTGCCCAATGGCTTCGTCCCTATCAGGTCGAGGGCACCTCGTTTTTGCATGAGCTTTTTGTGTATCAAAAAGGAGGGATTCTCGGCGACGATATGGGCTTGGGAAAGACTGTACAGGTGATAGCATTTCTCACCGCGGCCTACGGGAAGACAGGGGATGAACGTGACGAGAAACGCATGAGGAAAATGCGGCGGCTTGATAGCAACGAGTGGTATCCACGAACACTCATTGTCTGTCCCGGCACCCTCATCAACAACTGGAAGTCGGAGCTCTCCCGCTGGGGCTGGTGGCATGTGGACGCCTACCACGGGGGAAACAAGGATCTTGTCCTCCACTCTGCGAGGTCTGGGCGGGTCGAAATCATGATCACCACGTACACCACTTATTTAAAAAACAAAGATTCTGTGAACATGGTTGAGTGGGATTGTGTCATTGCCGATGAATGCCATGCTATCAAGGAGAGAAGTTCTGAGACCACCAAAGCAATGAATGAGATCAATGCGCTCTGTCGGATTGGATTAACTGGTACCGCTATTCAAAACAAATACGAGGAGCTCTGGACACTGCTGAATTGGACCAACCCTGGCCGCTTGGGTCCTGTGACCGATTGGAAAAGAACCATCTCCGACCCATTGAAGATGGGACAGTCGCATGATGCCACTGTGCAGGAACTGAGAAAAGCACGCATGACCGCCAAAAAGCTGGTGCAGCATCTCCTACCACAGTTTTTCCTCCGCCGCATGAAGACGTTGATCGCAGACCAGCTCCCAAAGAAGGTTGACCGTGTGGTGTTCTGCCCCCTCACTGAAACCCAAGCAGAAGCGTATGAGAACCTGCTGGATTGTGACATTATTACCTACATCAAGACGGCCTCTGAGCTATGCGACTGTGCTTCCGGAAAGAAGGCTGGCTGGTGCTGCCGGCAGTATCTACCTTCAGGCACGCGATGGCAGAACTATGTATTTCCAGCCATTCAGATCCTGCAAAAGCTGAGCAATCACCTCGCTATTTTGATTCCGCAGGGAATTGATAGTCGTGAGAAACAGGAAAAGGACAAGGAGATGCTAGAGATTGCGGTGCCCGGCCAGTGGGAGTCTTTATATCGGTCGAGGGATTCACTTATCAACTATGCAAATCCCGAGTTCTGCGGTAAATGGAAGGTTCTCAAAAGACTATTGAGGTGGTGGCATGCAAACGGGGACAAAGTCCTCGTCTTCTCTCATAGTGTTCGACTTCTGAAGATGCTAGAAATGCTCTTCAAGAACACAAGCTATAATGTTAGCTACTTGGACGGTTCAATGAACTATGAGGACCGCACCACCGTTGTCGACGAATTCAATTCAGACCCGCGGCAGTTTGTCTTTCTGATCTCCACGCGATCCGGTGGTGTTGGGCTCAACATCACTTCCGCAAACAAGGTCGTTATTGTTGATCCAAACTGGAACCCTTCATACGACCTCCAAGCTCAGGACCGTGCTTACCGTATTGGACAGACGCGTGATGTGGAGGTTTTCCGACTTATCTCCGCCGGTACCGTTGAGGAGATCGTCTACGCCCGGCAGATTTACAAGCAACAACAGGCCAACATCGGATACAATGCAAGTTCTGAGCGTCGGTACTTCAAGGGAGTCCAAGAGAAAAAGGATAAGAAAGGCGAAATCTTCGGTCTAGTCAATATTTTTGAATATCAAAACAACAACATCGTCCTCCGTGAGATTGTCAACAAGACCAACGTCGCCGAAAGCAAGGCCGGAGTGCAAGTCATGAATGTCGAATTCGACGAGACAGAACCTGCCCCCGAAGACGGCCCCAATCTCAAAGCGCAATCCTCGGACGATGAAGTTATGAGCCAACTTGCCGCTAAAATCCGAGGCGAAGACGAGGAATCCACATCAACACCAAGCGGGCATGACCCCATTCAAGCCATCCTCGCCGGCGCGGGCGTCGAATACACCCACCTCAACAACGAAGTCATCGGCTCCTCCAAGGTTGAAGAACAGCTTAGCCGCCGCGCGCAACTAGCGGATGATGACATGGCCAACATGCAGGTTTTTGCGGGCTCACAAAATGAACGCGTCAGCGCTTCCTCCCCTGCCTTCTTCCAAAAGGACGGCCGCCCCGTCCAGTTCAAATACCACCCTCCCGGGGGGGTGATGAGACGCCAGTTCTGCAGTATGGCAAAGCGCTTTGGATTCCCAAATGCCACGGAGTTTGCGCTCGTTGTGGAGGGGATGACTCAAGCGCAGAGACGGGCTTGCTTGGAGCGCTGGTATAGAGAGCGGCGACAGATTCTCCTAGGGGAGTCTCTAAAGACGGAAGACCGTATTAAGGACGAGCAGACTGTCAAGGGCGAGGAACCTATCAAAGATGAGGCGACATGACCCACCCCAGGTTCGACTCAGTCGATACATATCCGATTTAGCCGGATACATATTCCTAGGACTCTCCCCAACTACACCGGAAAATAGTGAGAGCGGAACCTCACTCCAGCATTTCAAATCGCGCTGCGAGGCTAGTTATTACTAACGATCTGGTGGTATTTCGACGTGGAACGCGGCCAAGGAGACTCCACCATGCTACGCTGCACGGACGGGTGCACACGTCACCTACTCAGTAGTATCATTATTGCCCTGTCCTCGTCAGCACCAGCACATGCAGTTAGAGAGGTCAAGTGCGTACGAGTGGGTCTCACGACCAGCTTCTCCTCACGCATGATTTTTCTATTGTCGATCGACTCGAGAATGGTGCCTCAATCGCTTCATGACGAATATGTATCTGCATGGAGGACAGGCTAGTGACATGACATGTGGTTATACGTTGTAAAAGAGACAGCGGTATCCTTCCTTCGTTCAGGGTAACGTATTACTATACTAGAACTAGGAAATTGAATCCGCCATAGATAAGGTCGCTCGGCCGGCGGCTGGCCATCGTTGACTACTTAATTGACAATCTCATTAGGCCTTACTGTAGTGCTTGCACATGCTAAACCAATAATGCACTTGCTAGATACTGGAACCTGGAAGGCTGGCTGCCGACTCGAAGAATTACATATTCGCCCGGGGCATATGCCATCATGACAACACGGTTGATATCATGGCTGTTGTTTAAGGGTTCAACCAGGAGAACACTGTCGCAAGACAAGGCCCCCGTGACCCTTTCAAGGCGAATTGACAATTCGCCGCTCAGTTCGCTGCTCAAAAGATCGCTCGAGAGATCCGAAAGAGCCGCATCCCGAAGCTACGGAGGATGGACCCGGCTCGAAACAGTGACGTAGTCTTGTAGACCATTGAAGGGTCTAGGGCAATCGGCTTAGAACATGTTTCTGCCACAGTAAATTCTGGCTTTGTGACGAGCAGCAAATGACAAGGTGTTAATAGAAAGAAGACCGGGCGCCCGTGTCATTATTGCAATGCATACATTGCGCTCGCTCGCGCAATCTGCCGTTTCTATAGGAGACACAAGACACGGCGCCTGAGGTAACGAGAACGGAAATTGCGTGGAAAGACGATGTACAGAGTACAGACTACCAAGGCTGCAGCGGTCCCACACCATAGGGGGTTCGAGAACACGGCACGGGGACAAACCGCGGGGGTTTCAAAACGTGCTCCCTAGTAGTCTAGAGCGTCGTGCAGCAATCTGATTACCACCCGAGACAAGGGCTGCTGAGTGCAGAACCATGACCCGGGTCCCTGGATTTCGATGATGCAAGCGACAGCATTTCTGTCATGCTACGTTGTATGTTGACTTGGTCGGTGAAACCCGGGATGAGGGTCTAGATGTTGGTCGAAGGGGGTGAAGAATGAGCTCGGCCTGGCCTTGGCTTGCGTTGCAGAAGTGCAGGGGAATGTCCTTCTTGTCGTCTTGCAAGTCTTGTTTTTGGCTGACTGACTTGAATGCTGATTCTTAGCTCGTACCGATCGGTAACGGCGCCAATAAGCTGTGGCTGACTCCAAGGTGTCCACGTCACTGGCAGTCTGTTGGAGTATTAGTCTGTACGGCGTATCTACCATCAAGGTGAAGTTGGTACCTCATCCAGCTTCATGTTTCGGTCGCGAGATGGCCGAGAACAAAGTAATCGAAGGTAGGGTTCAATTGTTGTACTCGAAAGGAGAAAAATAAAGTTGTTGAATCATCAATAATGGCATCGTCTGCGAGCGTGAGCCCTGTGACGGTCTGGCCAGGAGCAGGGATGAAGCGCGAAAAGGGTCCAAGTCAAGTTCCCGTGACACGATGACGATCGGCTGCAAGTGGACTAGCGCAGTGGGCCTCAGAGACAGCTCTAGCCAGATCTTGTTCAATGCCAAGACGGACGCTTGCGCGTCTCCGCCACATCATTCCTGGCCACCAAATTCCAGAGCCCAGACAGCAACACGCAGCGCTGGGATCTTCTCACATCACGTTGAGGTAATGAATAATCATGAAGGGACCTGTGGCAATTCGATCCCCGTATCGAGTACGATGCTTTACATCGGGACACGGACTTTTATGTTGCGCATCTCTCCATTTATACTACTTGCATACCTCGCGAGGTAGTAGGGGGAAATTTCGACTGCCAGGGTGGAGATAGGCATTGATATGGTTGCAGGTGCCGCGTGTCTCCTGAGGCCACACTCACTAGGGCTTCTGAAGTTCCGAACCTCTCAGAGAGTCAGACACGCTGAAATCGGCTGTTGACATGCTTCATGGCTCGGATACATTTCATGGTCAAGCCGACGCTTCGAACCCAAAGATGAAGGTTCGATCGCCATGATCATCCTCATCAGCCACCTGACATTATCGAGCATCCTTCTCGGCTGTGTAGGTTTGCATATGTACCTGCCTCGCTGGCCATCCTCGCAGTTTCTGTCCTGAGCGCAGGGCTTCTGTCAAAACTCAACACCATGATAAGTTTATCCACTGAAGGATCACTGGTCCTGGAAATATCTCGGGAGAGAATCCGAGAGAGCCCTCTCGGCGGGCATCTCAACTGACCCGGCCGGGATTCGTCATCCTGGAGCAGGAAAGAAAAAGAAAGTCTCCACTGACAAGAAGTTATTACTGTTCTGGGAGATTTCGCGCTCTTCCGCCGCATGTCTCCGACTCTCCCGAACCATTCCCCCCGTTCCAAACTCCCAATTGAATAATATGGAGATTTCAAGAAATATTGGAGGTAAACTGTTGGGCTCCATTCATGAATCATTTTCATTCTGTTGCTCAGAGCCGCGTAAGACAGGCTGATTTCAATTGCCCAAAATCAGTTACATTACGCGCGCATCTGGTCAAGCCAACATCGTTTCCTTCGGCCGGATATGACGGTGCTGGTACGTAGGCTAGGGCTGGAAAGCTTGCGTCGCGTTGGGAAAATCCAAATGTCAGCCCCCTTCAGATTTCTTGGGTCACGCAAAAACTCTGAGGATGCATCAACACGTACATCAGCATGTGGAGAGGCAGCTGCCATATCTACATCGTGGTTGAAGAAGCTATCCAGACGGGGCTGATATCGCATCGCAGGGTTGAGTGGGGAACGCACCGACAGCTAATTCTCCGTAGCCTCGTCAGTGCCTCTCGACAGAAACGCACTGTCAGGAGCCGCAATTGAACAAGGGTTGCACATTGCGGCGAAATGAAACCGAAATGAAACCTTCGATGATGACAAGAACACTGATACTGCCAGATCCCGTGGTTCATGGGCGAAGATCTGAGGAACGCGCTGTGTGTGAAGAGAAAGGGACTCTGAGGGAGGGATCTTGGCCCAGGAGCGAAACCCATTCGGGGCAGACACACGCGGCTTGTGGTCGTTGCGCCTGTGGCGCGGGGCTCTGATTGGGGGAGGAAACCCCAGGCTGACGACGCTTCGCCCTCATTGCTGGCGTGGAAAAAGCAGAAAAATTACAGCTCTTCTCCCTCTCTTCGCAAGCTCTTCTTCTTCCTTCTGCTCCGGCTCTTTCTCTCTTTCTTTCCTCTAACGGCCGCCATCAAGTTAAATGCGACTATACCGGTGCTGTCAGCCTGTCATCGCCTCTACTCCCTAGTAGGAGCGCCTTCAGATCGAGTCCTTGCCGACCGTGACATCTGTTTCTGTGATCTTGGTTATTTTTGGCAGGTGTCTCGCTAGCGGTATTATTTCAGCAGCCCGTTTTACCGTACGTACGCTGATTAATGCCAAGTGTGGTGACCGCCTGGCTGGGCTGTGTGACCGAGTATCCTCAAGTCTCGCTCCACCCGTCCCTGATCCCATCCAACACACCAAATCCTCCCTGCCAACTCTCCCAATCGCTCACCATCGATTCCACGCTCTCATTTTCATAGATTCAACAGTGGACAACAGCGACAGAACGATTCCTCGACTCAACCTGGATATTCAACGTCGGATACCCAGCCACTGGTCTCCTTGACCCCTAGCCTAGCACCATGGCAGATGGACGGCATCACCACCACAGCCGCCGGGCGCCAACCACAGATGCCTTCGATGCGGCCGAGCTCACGCGTTCCTTTGAACATTTGCTGCGCAATAAGAGGTTTGATCGCCTTCATGGACTCTCCCGTTCTCGCGCTCGCACACAATCTCCGTCCCCGGCGCCCTTGCGGTCGCAACCGCCCCATCCCTCGCAAGCACCACCACCGCCCCCATCTTCAACCACACAATCACAACCGCCTTCGCCATCACCTTCGCTACGAGGACTTCCAATTGTCCCACACCCCCCACAAGACTCGAACGCCGTCAGATTCCGAAATCTCCTCCACGTCCTTTCCGTAACGCCGACTAAATACGAGAATCCTGGTCTACTTGACGATGCTCTCTCTGTGATTCCGCTGGACAGGTTATATTCCGAAGCGGATGAGGAGAGCCAAATATTCCAAGCACAGGCGCGGAGTCTAAAGAAGCGAGCGGAATGGGGTTATCAGGACTGTGTCATCCGGGCGCTTTTGAGGTTCGTTAGACACCACTCTTTGAGTTTTGAGCACGTGTAACTAATTCAATCATCTGCTTCAGGTGGTTCAAGCGATCATTTTTCCAATGGGTCAATAACCCTCCTTGTTCACGATGCTGCATGCCCACGATCGCTCAGGATAGGGCCCCTCCTACACCAGACGAAGCAGCCCGCGGAGCCACTCGAGTCGAATTGTACAGGTGCGCACAGCCGTCATGCGGCGCATACGAACGGTTTCCTCGATATTCAGATGTCTGGCAATTGCTACAAACCCGACGAGGCCGCGTAGGAGAATGGGCCAACTGCTTTAGCATGTTCTGCCGCGCCCTCGGTGGCCGTGTGCGTTGGGTCTGGAACTCTGAAGATTATGTGTGGACTGAGGTCTATTCCGAACATCAGAAGCGGTGGGTTCATGTTGACGCGTGCGAGGAAGCATGGGATCAACCTCGCCTCTATGCTGAAGGTTTGTGTTCTGCACTATCTTGACTGGTTTTCGAAACACTTGGCTAACCTTTCTATAGGATGGGGTCGCAAGATGTCTTACTGCATTGCATTTTCCATCGAGGGAGCTACAGATGTCACCCGCCGATATGTCCGGAATCCTTCCAAACATGGTGCACCACGGTCGCGCGTTCCGGAGGAGGTTCTCGTATGGGTGATTCAAGAAATTCGAAAAATGCGTCGCGACAACCTCGGCAAGGACGACCACAAACGCCTGTTGAAGGAAGATGACAGGGAGGAACGAGAGATGCGCATGTATACCGTCTGCTCTCTCGCTGCCGAATTGAACAACTTGATGCTCAACCCTCCCTCTACTCGATCAGACGAACAAAAGCGACCGCCAACAGCGGATTCCCCAGCGGCGTGGGCCAACAACGTGCAGAGGTCTGGCCATTCCGGACCCGATGGATCACAGGGCAACCGATAACAACCCGTACCAAGACTGATACTCTGCCACTCCCTCCTTCCTCCAGGATCCGGATCGTGTCATTGGCGCGGTCGGCGACATGATACCGTTCGCAACCTGATCCGAGCTTTGTTTACCGAAACCTCATTCAACTGATTGAAAAAATCTGGGTGAAGAGGATGGACGATACTCGATGAACACGCTTACGGCTGGCCTACGCTCATCATCGGATGCTCTACATGGACACCGAAGCTTTCTTGCAATTGCCGCTTGAAACAGCAATTCCATTCTCTATGGAATCGCTAACGGCATGACGCACCACTCAAGCTAAGACCCGGAACTTTCTTGTTCGCGCCATAGCCGGCACGATGGAACCGAGGCTTTGCAAACGTTTCTTACTTCTCTTTGACGGTCTCTATACTTTTCTCATATGTGACGATACCATTGGTCTTACCCCCATTCAGTCTCTGACTTTTCTTTTATCTTTTCTTCTTCTCTGAGAGATTTTACGCACCACTTTCAAGATCATGATTACATGGCGTACGAAATACTTGCACTAATGCAATAATCGGTCATATCATGGTTGGGGTTCGGCATGGGATTTGGGCGCTCAGCGTTGATTCATCATTTTACATTTCCTTCTCTTAAATCTGCTCCGGCGGCTCAATGTTTTATTTCTTATACTTGTTTTATACCCAAGGGAACTTTGGGACAGCGTATTCAAAATATCATCTCACCAGGCCTTTGCCTGGGATTAGCCAATCTGCCAAACAAGACCCTTTTTTTTCGAGATAAAATACAACGTACATTCAGGCCACTCGCCTCCAAAACTCCTTCATTGTCAGTCGAAACAAAAGCCCGTCAAGTGGAGCCACTAGAGCACGCAAGACCCTGATTCCAACCCTGGTGCCTGAATCATGTTAAATTATGATGTGCGGCCCTCGTGCACAAGTGTCTCACTCTGCGGCCCTCCAGGCTCCTCCCCTCCTCAGCGGCTGCCCGGAATCAGGCACCCTCATTTTGAATATCCAGGCAGAACTGTGCTTTCAAACAAATAAACGGAGAATCAGCCTCCATCCCAAAACTTCAGAAATGAGGACAGATTTCGGAAAAGAATATGCTGATACTAGTCCCATCATTAAGTTCAGCCAACACTTCCCCGCAAAGTCAACTTCCTTGGAAGGGTACGTGCCCTAACCTCGTGGCTATAAATAGCGGTTACTCCAGGTACCGTACGGGACTGGTCACACAGTACAGTGCTGGCGGCTGCCGCCGGCCGTGGACTGGTCCAGCCAAGTCGCGACTCGCGATCACTTCCAGCAAAGGTTAGAGCATGTCCAAGTTCTGTGCTTGATGAGGAGAAGTGCGCTGTGCAGTGTGCACAGATATTCGGCTATTTCGCGTCCCGGGATGAGATCGACAGGGCTGATTCTGGATACGAGGGGGTGATCCTCCTTATTTCCCTCTCAATCATCTCATGTTCAAAGGTTTGAACTTTGAAGCTTCAATACAATTAATTGAGATTGGCAGTGTTGGTTATGCAATCTGCGCTTCGTCTCGCTTGGAGATTTGGTTCGCAGTGCTTGTTCCTGCTTCTTGCTCTGGATGGACTCGGGTTCGCGATGGATCATGGATGGGACCTCTAAAGTGGGACTTGAATTCGGTGGCGTGGAGGAGCTTCTTCGGGGCCGAGATTTTGCCTGCCACGGGGTTTAGCTGTACTCCGTACATATATGCGGTCGAAATATGGCGGCCAGGCCGATGACCAGATTTCATGGACGGTCGGTATACATCTAGATAGTCCATAAAATAGGTGAACATGATGCGAAGCGCTTTCGATGCGTCAAAATCATGTATAGCTAACTAATCGCTAACCAAAGCAATTGCCGAAACTTCGTAACAGGTGCATGTATGCTCTGCTTTGGCATTGGTTCTCCCTGAATCTGGTAGGACCAGGCTCGAGCTGCGGTCCGTTCTACTTTCCAGCAGTCTGAACCAGGCAATCAATCCCCCTCTTGCGCAAATCCCCATCAATGTTCCGAATCTCCTTCACGTAATATGGCTGCCGTGGCAAATGTAGCTCCCACCTCTGTCGCAGCTGCAACTCCCGTAGCGGCTCTAGAAACACAGGGAGTTTCTCAACGGGCTCGCAGAACCAGCTGCTACTGAGCTGGAGGGAGAAGGACTGCAGGCCCTTCATGCGCGTTACAGCACAGCACGTCTCGATCCACTGCTGGCGGCCGGCGGAGAAGTAGACGGACTTCACGGGGTCTTTGCTGGGGAGCCAATGGCCGGGGAAGGCCCAGCTGAGTTCGACTCGGCGAATGGCGTCCCAGAGGTCAGTGGGAATCGTAGGACGAAGGTATGTGAGGGACCAGGTGTTGCTGAATTCGAAGATGGTCAGAGTATACAGGAGATGGATCGATTCGGAGTATCTGGGCATGTTAGTCGGAACCTTTTAAGACGAAATGGGTGGACTGACATCTGTTTGCACGCCATCGGCAGAGCGAGGAGATGGCTCACCGTGCGCGAATCTCCTGCCTTACTACTACTGCAGCCGGACGGAGGTAGCCCGCCGCGACAGATATCGCAAGCATCCGTGAGTGAGCAAACCACATGGCCCATCCGTCTATCTGATCTCTGAATGATATGTATGCGCATTCCACTAAGGACCTGTTCCCATATCATCACCCGCAACTCCGGCGAGAGCTTCGTGAGCAGCGAGCTCTGGAGCTGAACATCCCAGTTTAGTTTTGAGTCTGGCTGTTTGGGTTGCGACTGGCTTCGTCCGGAGAGGGCGCTCTGTCGCCGAGGACGCGGGAGAGGTGACGGCTTGTTGTCTTTTCGGAGTTTGATTAGTATGTCATCCGCCGACTTCCTTGCAGCGGGGATCACGATGAGGAAGCGAAAGGAGACAGACTTTGGTACCGATGAGCCAAGACATCCTCCCAGGAGAATACACCCTGTTTGATCCGAGCCATGACGGTGATGCGATCGGAGATTTGGAGATGTTCGCGAGGTGGAGACGTGAGGAGTAGTAGAGGTAGGTATGGAGTCGGCAGGACCGTCGTCAACAAATCATTTTGTTGTCTTGGGACTGTGATTTAAGGTGGACGAAAGGAAGGATGAATATCTAGAGTCACAGACTGACTGTTGAAGGATCAAACGTTCGTGATCACGCAAGACGCATGAGCTGGGGAGACGTGGCTGTGGAGGAGGGGGAATCGGAGTATAGCGTGCGCCGTGACCTTCAATCTGCGAGATTCCGAGAGTATATATCCGGAGAGGCTTCCAGCGCAAGATCGGAAGATACAAGGGGGCAGGGAGGGAAGAACAGTGATAAAGCGCTCATACTGAAGAAAGTATCAGCCAGAAGAGTCGGTGAGGGTATATCGAAAGGAGCCGGGCAACTGGTTGTCTTTTAAAGCGTGGGACGAGATAAGGATAAGATCTCCCTAGGTCAAAACACCGCCGGTTCAACCCCGACTTCACCAACACCCAGCGCTACTCCTCCTCCCCCGGCTCAATCCTCCTCGTTCCATCCCGTTCCCCATTCCGCTTTTGGCAACGGACACTTCCTCCGGGGGATTTAGCCCAACATCCATCCTCTCTTCATAGGACCGTTATTGCGTCTTCTGCTGCTTGAGCCTCTGCTGACGTGCCGGCCGAAGTCGGAGACAGGGGGACGTCCCGTCCCGTTCCGACACTGATAACGATCTAGCACAGGTGAGGGTAAGTATATCCCACGAAAACAGGAAAACAGGAAAACATGTGAGATACATTCTTTTCACTACGTACACTTGGTCAAGAGTTCTGGTCTGAAGGTGGTAATAGGAACAACATACAATACTCAAACGAATGTGCATGAATAGGGTACCATCAACAAGCGACAACAACACCGTTATAGCTTGCATCAGGATAATATAGTCACGAAAAACACGGGTAAACGAAGTCAGCTCCAGCTCTGTCTCGCGAACATCCTTTGGACGGAGTGTTACGGAAAAGAACCTTGTGTCAGGCATCTTCCACCCAAGTCTCCATCCGGTATGGCTATCACCTGAGAATCCATCCGGGATCTGACCTGAGCTTTCCGATAGCTCTCACGAAACAGGAAAATCCCCGCAATTTTCTGCTTAGGCAGTAGTGGCACGAGAAGCACTTGCTCCCAAGGTGTTGGTCGGGCAGGGAGCGTTCAATCCCTGCGTCAACATTGCGAGGCCAATCGAGTCCAGTTGGTCGATGGTCTCTTCTGCCGGCACAACTCCGACGTACGCATTGAAGTTGTAGAGGCCGCAAATGCATTCATCCACAATGTCTTTCAGGCTGGTCTCCGACATGACTGTCTGGCCATCACGAACAAGCGAAAATGTCTGCTGTCCGACACCCATCTCAACGGCAAAGCCGCTAGCTCCTGCGGGCGCCTCGAAACTTTGTTCCACGCTGCCTGAAGTGACCTGGATCGTACCGGGTGAAGTGAGGAGGGAAACGACAAAGACTTCGTCCTGCATAGTTTCCCATCCGTCAGGGCGACCGCGGAAGAAGTTTCCAGTCGAGTTATCCGGGCTCCCTCCCATTGTGGTGTCGGTCGAGTCACACTCCACGTCTCTCGGCGTAGGTCGGTACCAGTAAATCAGTTTCTCGTCGCCGATATACTGGTCGGGTGAGGTCTCACCAGCCTTATAGGCGGCGATGAATGGCCGTGACATCTCGAGCCAACCACCGTGGGGCCTGCTATACGTCAGTCTCGCAAGCATCTGTGTCGATCCAGAGAGAACTCACATATCCATCACCCACTTGGAAGCTCCATCGTCAGTATGTGGCGAAGACAGAGGCCCAATATAATGCGACTCTCCATAATCGTTCCAGGTGACAATCTCTACGAACCGGGGGCCAAGCTCCAAGATTTCTCTCCAGCGATTGTACCAGAGCAGGTCGCCAGGGAACACCCAGTTCTTGCTGTACGGAACCTCACCACCGAAATGAGTGAAGAACCAACCCGATGCAGCTATATTAGGTCAGCCACGGTCCGCCAAAATCAGATTTTGACTTACGAGCAAGGTAGGGTTTACCACCCAGTGCATCAATATAAGCCTGATCCCCATCAGCAACCGTCACATTTGCCCCCGGCTTAGGCGCCTTGTTGTTGCCATCATTATCCCAGGCCATCCAGTTCAGTGCACTATCGACATCGTCAAAGTTGCCCTGACCTGGGTGATAGTTGGGCGCCCAGAAGATGTCAGTACCAGCGCTGGACTCAATTTGCGCTACATCGATTCCATCCCCCGCGAATGAGGAGACAAAAACTTTGTCGTCAACAATAAGTTGCGCGGACTCGCCAGCGTACTGCGCAATCTTTTGGCCAACAGCGGCGGCCTGGTCAACGTGATACCAGTTGAAGTCAAACGAGATGAAGACTTTCATGTCGTTGTCTGCGGCAGACTTATAGGCGTATTGCAGCTGAGTATCGGTGTATGGATCGACACCAATGTTCAGAGCGAAAGCGTCAATCCCTAACTCCTTGGCCCGGATCATGTCATCGTTGTAGTCGGCAGAGCTCTGCCGGTTGCTTGAAATGCCAATCTACAACATTAGCATCCTGCTGCAGGTCTAAGCAGTTGGTTTCCACTCACCATGAAATGACAAAAGACCAGTCTATCGGTGCTCGTTTCGTTGGCTCTAGCCACGCTCTTGTGCTCTTTTGTTGGAAATGCTGTGGCGCCGGCCACAAGGGCCATAAGGAGCGATTTCATATACATTGCTTAGGTCTGTCAGACACCAAACACAAAATAGGCAGGCAAACTCAAGTACCAATGCAGTGATGAGAAGACTCAATAAGGGAGGGACCAAGTGGGAGAGGTAAGTATAACTCTATGAAGGAATCCTGGCCCTCAAGTCACGAAACGTCAGCAACGAGATTCCAATTGAGACTTGCAATAGTGAAACAGAACATGGGAAGCCATCTCCTTACCTTTGACTCTAATGACTCGACTCAAAGGTCCTGATTTCCTTCTCCATTGCCCCAGCCTCAGCCCTCTTATATACCCATCCCCATTCCCTCAGAGCCACCACCATCACAACCACAGCATCAAACAATTATCTCATAGCATTCGCACATATTCATCACAAGACGCGAAAGAACTCCCGCAAAAAAACGCGAGCAACGCCGAAATTCTCGTCCCGGTTGCCCTACAATCTCCGCATCCGGGAAAGGTGTCGATCCATCCTCCAAAGGGAAGAGAGGCTCTCTGCGTCCGTCCAACGTCGCCAGTCAAGCGACGGAGTCATATGCGATCGACGCATTTCATCAGCGAGTAAAACTAGCGATTGGGCTACACATACTCCATTGTAAGTGATCTGCGTTTATATTTGGGGGGGTGTCGAGCTGGGATTGTTGCTCTTGATGCCCGCCTGGGCTATGTATGACCTCAGCGTACAGGAATCCGGGGTATGCGTGCGGAGGCATACTTTGGGGAATTGACAAGCGAGGTTTCATATTGGGTGGTATTATCCGGTTTAGGGTTCATTGCTCGACTGGTGTATGGAGTTGGATGTCTCCGCACTTCCACGTACTCCTATCACATACTCCAGTGGCGTTACCCTCGGTTCTATACCCTGGGATAAACGCCTCGACGTCGATCCCAATACACTTTACATAACGTTTCAAGGTCACCTCCATACAGAACTGAGCTTCTCATGGAAAATTCTTCCATCACAATTTCAACGGGGCCCAACCGATCGATGCAACCCTACCTACGAACACCGCGCACAGCATCACACCGCATACACGTCCATCTCCGCGCATCGCGATTACAAATGCAACTAGCCACCTAGATACTCACCAATTCATTCAACTCTCCTAGACCCATACAGAGACAGACATACATACGCACCATAACTCAATCGCGCACACAGCAGCCACGCGCCCGATCACCAGACTCTCGGAGAATAGCCCAACCTCTCAATGCTTATGCTTTTGCAGGGGTTACCCTTGCTCGCGACGGTTGAAGAGACGCAAGACATGGGAGTTGGAGATCTCTCGGCATTGTGTACTACTTAGAGATGTACGTGGTAAGGTTTCAGCTTTTCTGGGGGAACTAGGATTCGCATCTTTTGCTTATTGAATCACAATCAGTCAAAGACAAGCCATGCTGTTAGTTGCACTCGTATGGAGGATATATCGAATGTGGCGAAGACCACCTTAGCGGATATTAGAGAATAGAAGAGAAACAAGCACGGTGTTCCACCAACTCCGCCGCCGCTTTGTTTATTCTCCAGCACACTAAGCGTTGTGTAACGACGAGCCGGCATACTAGGCTCCCATAAGGTGGCCATGTGATGAGGCAGGCGAGTCCTTGTTCCAACTTCTGCTAACCATTGGCTTGCACATGAGACCTTTTCTCCCTTTGCTTTCCAAGGCTATTCGCTTCGAGCCGGTGAGAAAGGGTGCTCGAGCCAGTCTCGCTTCTGAGTCACCGTTCGGCAGCCTTCTCTAACCGGGGCGTCATGTGTAAAAAGGTCTCATATGCGGTTGGCGGAGGGGCTCCTTGAAAGTGCTCCAGATTGTAAGGTATGAAACAGGATGATTTTGATAAGTTGTTGCCGAATCCGTGAAATATCATGATCATTGTTCATTGTTCTTACTGGCTTTGTTGCCTTTATCACCAGAGCCGGCTTCCAAGTTTTTAGCCTATCTGTTATTATTCATTCTGACCGTGAAGCTTCTAACAACATTAACCAACAGATGATGTGACTACCAATACGTCTGGGGCATAATACAGAGTATCTTGCACTCCCCTCCGGCACCATCAACAGCGCTTTCAGTACAGACACAACACTTAAGAGGCAGGCATGTACGGAATTGCGGAGGCAAGAGTATAGACCCTGGCCGTCTTTAGGACTGTTGACTTCTACTAATCACATGGACTGAGAAGCTCTCTGCCGAGACTGGGCTTGGTCCTGGTTCTGTATGGGCACGTTAGTGATAAGCCTAGGGACTAACAAGAATTGCAAGTAGCTAAGATGATTTCGGTGTCCAAGTCTAGGTGTTTAAACGTTTTCGCTGGATGCGACTGCGCAAGCGAGAATTAAGGAGTATGTGCGAGAGTAGGGAAGGCAGCCGGATAGGGCTGCTCAAAGTTAGTGGAATTATTAGACTTAGTGTTTTGGGGGTGGGGGGGGGGGGAAGGGGTTAGAGATTCGAAGAGGAATTGTATGGAGAAGATGACAATGAAGGTCTTGCATTCGGGAAAAATAGAGTAATTCAACGGCTATCCTGGAGCAGATAGTCAATTTGATTTAGTAGATGTATGGACTATCCAGTGAACCGTGCATTCAATCTAATTGAACCAGAAAAGTTGTTTCCATAAGATGAGTGACCAGTATTCATTTATGAATGCCAATGGCCTTGTACTACAGCACGGCAAATGCAGAGACGTAGCTCACCGAACTATCAGATACATCCGTGATGTCCGCGCTGCGCTCGTACCGAGCGAAGTGGAATTTGCCCGTTCCTCCTTCTTGCTTACCGGTTTTCTCGATGGCCGCCATGATAACGCCGATAGGATGACGGCCGCAGACTGTATTTCCAGTCGTCTCAAGAGACTCAGCAAAGCTCGATGTCCTTCCAGTGGCTATCGCCGCCATAGTAGCGATGTCAAACGTGGAGATGCTCTCATGGATTGTCGGCTGCTGGCTATGTATGCGATCTCGTCGCTGCATATGATGCCCTGCAATGGCGGACTCGATCTTGGCCTCTATGTCGCTGTCACCTGGTTGTGGTAGGGCATCCGATGATAACGGCAGCCTTGGTCCGGGCTTAGGTGCCTCGGGAAGATAATATGTATAGCGGAAGCGCAGACCCCAGTGGCAAAAGTCGGAGCTAATGACAAATGCATTCGTCGGGTCTTCCAAGTATGGAGCCAGCAAAGCGCCAAATGCACTTTCGGTCGTTGTAGACGTGTTGCCCACCAAGATGGGCACTAGCGGGGGGTACTCTGCCGTCGGCTTGTCTGGATGTTGGAGTTGCAGCAGACGGTGGATGTACGGGAGGTGAAGCTCAATGCTGTGTTCGTCTTCATCCACAGATCGGGTCATCTCCTCGAAGTTGACGGTTGATCCGTTGGGCTTAACAGCGGAACTGGACCGGAATTTGGCGATAAGGTCAGTATCGAGCGGGAGGGGATCGTCAGATAACGGCGTATAGTAGCCCTTCAGCCGCGGAAGCGCGAGGCTCGTGAAATAATGGTGGTGCGACGGTCCGAGGACGAATATACGTTTCCTATAGAGAAGCACGGGTGAGTTGACGAAATATTGTCCAGGCAGGCGAGATGGGCAGCACTTACGCCTTTGACAAGTCCAGGGCCTTGTAGGCATAGGCGGCACAAGCTCCAGAGTACCTATATCCTGCATGGCTAGAGCTCCAAGTCAGTAGCTAAGCGAACAATAAAGCTAGGCTCAATATACGGAGCTATGATAACTCGTGCGCCAGGGACAGGCAGTGAGCCCACTCCTTCAATGGCATCAGGGACTTGAGCCAGCCATTGATCGAGCTGGCGTGTAAGGGCGCCGCGATCATCCGAGTACCAGGAACCGGAGTGGGATGCTGCTCTGTAAGCCATTCTTCCGTTGCTCTCTGACAACTGTTTGACAATCTTATCGAGGGAAAGCAATGGAGTTGATGGATCGTGGGGAGGTTGATGGTTGTTGTTCAATGTTGAATGAGGGGTAAGAAGCGGGGAAGATAAAGTCGAAGCTCCGAGTCTCCGAGAAACTCGTCATGGACTCATGGAACATATGTTGGTCAAACGGAGTAACGAGCAATAATAACGGGAAGAATACATGGAAGAAAAGAACCATGCATGACTAGCCCAAAAAATTATGATAGAACGACCGAGACGGGACTCGAACCCGCAGTTTTCAGAGACTGAGAGGATAACCTCGCCGAAATCTGACGCCTTACCATTAGGCCACCCGGCCTCATTCAATAAAAGACGCATAAATTTTCATGCTATATTTGACAGTTAATGCTTTGAGAACTAATGCAGAACAGAGACTCAGCAACAAAGTTAATAACTTTATCGCAGCGATTCATATGTCAGACTTTGGATTTAGTGCCTAGAGAGCTCTGTTGGTACGTTTTTGTGGTACCATCAATTGCCGGTGGTTCCATTGTTGGGAGATACTCTACCTACGCACCTACCAAACGCTTCCAGTACCACCAACACAAAACCACAGCGAGCTATACCACTTATTGGACTACACGAAGTCACCAGGGGCTGTCTTGAATACGCAATTTATGGCTGGAAAGATCACAATATAGAGTTTCTGTCGCCTTGAGAGCTTTCGTAAAAAAGCCAGTGGAACCACCAGACGCGTTGTCCCAATGGTCCATCACACACATTGCGTTGGGAGGCCCTATTTCTCAAAATACTGCCAATTACCCCTGGACAATCCTGACCCTAATAATGCCCAAGCTGTGAGAGGCAGTATCCTTCAAGACATTATTAGGAATCATCAGCACTACAGCGGCTTTCCGGTCTTCCATCTAAGAGCCCAGCACATTCACTATCTTGAGGGTATTGTGTGCTAGTGCTTGAAGAATCAACAGGGACAGGACAATCTGAGTCAGAAAGACCTATGTTCGTGGCAGATATTGCGGTTTATCTTCTCCTTAGATGATTACCCGCGAGAGTTGACCCAAAGGATCCCAAGGAGAAACAGCAGATGTCAAAGGGAAGCAGTGATCAAATAAGCTGCGATGGAGGCATACAACTAGAAGCGCTGGAAGGAAATAGGGATGCATCCACTCTTGAAACACATCAACTTCTTCAAAATATGGACCATGAGCGCACTACCACTCCTTACGAAGCAACCTACCTCAAGCGTTGCCTGCAAAGGTATTTCAAAAAGGATGATAAGACACATATCCGCACGGCTGTACTGCCTAACATTGGTGTCGTGGATTATAGAGATATCCTCATCCACATCCTTGCGCATGCTGAACAAATCGCGGTATTTGTGGACTTGATGCAAGAGCTTGGACAATGTAATACCCAGGCAATGCTGATGGATGGGCTAAGTCCAGTCGCCAAATTTATCTGCAGAGATGGCCTCTTTGACTATGAGAAGTAGGTTGAACTCCATCTTTAGCTTGTCCTAAACGGCTATTATGTCTATTAGCGATTATTTTGACAATTTTAGAGTATCTTGAAAATCTGCCCAGGGGCAAAGGACCCAACAGAATCAGCGCTTCCGAGGTTGTATGCCCATGTGCTCTTATACTCTTACTTGCGACTAATCCAGCAGTGTTCTAGCTCTATATAGGGCAAAGCATCCGCCTGACCTTAAATATTGAGTTAAGCATCACAAGCGAAGGCACCAGAGCTCGCATATTATTTAAACTACTTTATGTGGAATTGAAGGCACGCAGCAAGTCAATTCAACTTCTATGGCACTGCTCGTCTTAGGGCATTATGATGATAACAAAATCGACGCCCACAAGCAGCAGCCTATCCTGAGCCTGGCGGAGATGTTGCTGTGTTGTATCTTCTAGACACTGACAGCGGCTCTATTAGACACCTATCTACCACCAACTATCAAAAAGCTCTGGGTAGGACATTATCTGAATGTCGTCCTCCCGCTTTACCAGTCATCTTCACCAGCCAGCAAACTGAACAAGTCCATGATGGGAGAAAGGGGCGGTTTTCACGGACTTTCTTACTTCTCCAGATCCACAAGTCTGAGAGTGGGTGAAGAGCCTACAAGGTGCATTTAACAGCATTTGAGACTCGCAAGACCCTGGTCTCCAGGAATACTGCTGTCGGCAAAACAGTGTCTCGCGATCAAAGGCTACCGGGGCTTTTCAGCTGGCAAGTGTGGATAATATGCAGTCAGTTCTTCATGGCAAGGACCACGCTGTCAGTGTTGTTAGTGAGGAGCGCGATTTTGACAACAGCATATATGAGTGCATTTCGGTGATCTTCAACTGTGGGTTATGTGTTTAGCATTCCTGTCTCTTTCGAGCCGGCGAGGGTGCCAATAAACAGTTCATGATATGGCTAGTTACAAAGCAGCGCAAGAGCTCCAAGCGCGTCAAACGGATCAATACGCAGGTCGATATCTTGGACGGATACACGTATGGTCAAAGGCGGGCAATGTCCCTTCCAAGACGCTGGTATGTCTAGGGAACTAAGCATTACTACACATAGCCATATAAGCATCAAGTGGGAGGCTTCAACGACACACCAGCGGGATGCCTCCTAAATACCCATAAGGCTCTTATAAGACATCAGATATTTGACATTTTTCCACTGTGAGTGTTTTAGGAGCCTGATGGAAGCCCAGGGATTTGTGACCCCGGTAACCGGGCAGCAACATTATGAAACCGTGCAGCCATCAAAAATCTACGTGGGATGTATTAGGTCTATGCTGCCTAAATAGCCCCCCTGATTCCATTGCTGTGTTGAGTTCTATCCCACATTTGTACTAGAGCTCTTAGGTATCTCTTCGTAAAGAAAATATGGCTGGCACTCACCACTGGCGGCCTATATATCCCCACACGGGTAACTTGAATCCTTCTCTTGAATCTATACAAACCATCAACTCCACATAAACCACAACTTAAATCAATTCCGGATCTCTTAAGGCAATGCAGGCCAAAATTAATTATCATGCAATTCATCCAATTTTCAATGTAGAGGCCTCCAGGTTTGGGGGCCTATTAAACCGGATGCGGAATAGCGCACATTTTTTGTGTACTGCAAAGAACGCCAGACGCGCGTGGGGATTCCTCCTCACGCGTTGACCAAATTCGCCCTCCAACCACACCAAGAGGGGTTTATGTTTTCAAATCCTTGCTTCTTTACCTACACGAAAATTCCCTCTTGGATAATTGCTTGTCATATCTATTGCATTTACCACTCTTAAATACCTAATTCACTCAATTGATCCACCATGTCGCTCAAGCGCAAAGCTTCATTCCCAACCGTCGCATCGCCTCAGCCGACCCAGGCCGGCATCGACCGACGGTTCATGGATGACAGTCCAAAACATCTCCATTGCCGGACACGGAAGCGTGTAAGAAATGATCGCCCCAGCGAACAGACGGTATATGGTAGGATTGCCCTGGCATTGAAGGCGCCCAGTCTTCGTAAATAGCGCAAAATTGCTGACAGGAAACAGAGAATACTCTGCGCTGGCTGTACACAGCGCAACAGCGGGTGCAGCAGACGCCCACGCCCCCTGCAGATCGAAACGAGGACATGGAACCGGAATTGCCGACTGCCATCGACGCTCGTCAACAATCCCTACTTCAATTCTTTCGCCCTGTGCAACCCTATCATCCTCCCTGCCCTTCCACACCAACCAGTCAATCCGCTAGCGGTCCCTCACGAGATATGACCAACACACTGCAAGGCCGCAGCATGACGGTTGCCTCGCCGTCCACAACGAGACTTAACGGCACGGTGTCACCGGCTTCTCAAACGGATGACCATGGTATAAACATGGATATCCTCTCAGGCAATGACGAATCAGCCGAGGACCCCGGGCAATGGGTTGGGACCCTGGGATGGATGTGATGCACTGGCTTGGGGACAACCAAGTCCAAAGCGATTCGCTTGTTGTCATACTTGCTTTTATACCCTGGTCCCCCGGATTCGGACCCCATTTTTTGCTTTTTGTCTTGATTTTCCTCACAAGCGTTCCGATAAGTCCATGATTGCGGGCGATCATGATCTCGCACTGAACCCTGTTATTCGGCTTGTTTGCTTGTTTCATAGCGTTTCCATTTAGAGTTAATATTCCTGCGGCGTTGGGACTATCATGACCGCGGGCCTACGGTCTCCAGCCGACATTCTTGTGCATGTCAAGCGTCCAAATGACGTTGGGCTTTGTCTGAACCCTCTGAACAAGAAGGTTATCGAGTGTTCCCGTCGTGGACCCAGTACAGCTGGCGACCAGACATGAAATGAACATGATGGTCAATTGAAGTAGTGTACTGTGTACGTGATCAACTGACTCAGCGGGAGGACGATGCTTGAGCAATGAGAATTTGGATAGACACAGTTGTGGAGAAGAGAGACTCAGGGTTAATCTGAGTATTTCACCGTAGAATCCCAAATAAATAGGTGGGAAAACGATTGAGCTGCCTCCAAGTACTGCATCACTATTTCGAGCTCCAAGTTTTGCCTTCCTTTCTTATCTGAAGTAGGTTTCCGTGAATAATTCATGCGGGGATTTATGCAGCTTACGGGAGCTTTCTGCCTGATTAACTAGGCGACCAGTCAACATCAAAATCCCGACACAGCTTCAGCAGCAACATCCAATTTGCACGATCAACAAACCTGGCAATCAACCGCGATCCCACCAACGACGTTAGAGCAGGACCCTCGCCATCGGGAATCAGCTTTGTCCCTCTGCAGACAACGGAACGACACCTGGCGAGCCAGCCAGCGCAGAACAATTTAGAACTCCTATTCCTGTTCCTTGCCTGGCATCAGCTCACTCAGCCCGAGGCGCCCGGTTGCGATACCCATCAAGCTCACGCATCGATTGGAAGAGAAGTATGGATGACAACCAGGCTGTTCAATATTTGGAATCGCTGATCGGCCAAACGCTACGTGTGCACGCAACCGACACTCGCATTTTCGTGGGCGTCTTCAAGTGCACGGACGCCGTAAGTCAAGTCTCGAGTTAAAGTGCCATTGCTCTGCATGGAGGTGCAATGAAATATGCTTCAGAGCTGAGAATTATGTTAGCTGATTCGTCCATCGTCCTCCAGGCTCGGAATGTCATTCTCGCCAACACCTTCGAATATCGTTATCCAACAACAACGGCCGTTCGAGATGCAGCCCTGCACTTGACAACTGAGAGCTTGGAGGAGACGCAGAACCTAAAATTAAATATGACCAGTCGATTTATTGGTCTTGTGGTGGTGCCGGGTCAACACATCACGAGAATCGAGTTGGAGGAGACCCCGCAACAAAGTCGCGTGCGGGAGTCAGTCCAGACATCGTGATGGTGGCGCTACTCATCTTCCGTTCACGATTTACTTCCGTGGCGAACTCTAATCATCAAGACGATTCGACTTCTCGTACTGCCCCTTTCTTTGCTTTTCCCAACACCTCTTTTCCAGGGTCGCCTTTGCTTACAGATGTGATATGCAATGTTCACGTGGGAGAATTGTGATATTGACTGCGGTTGTTGATTTGGAGAGCTGCCTCAAGGCGCAAGCATGCGCAGAGAGTGGGCGAGCGGACTCGCGCTACCAACTTTTGCAGGTACCCCCCTGCAAAAGGAGGCTCAAGCTTGTCCTGACTGGATATTTCGACGTCTCTTGTCTGGTTGTTGGCCCACCTTCGGTGAGGTGCCAAGATCTAGATGCGAGCAGTGAGACCAACTGCAACGTGGTTAGGGAGTAAATATGACGAAACAGACAAATCTGTATTTTCTTGGCGCAACAGTTGTGGCTTGGCAGCATCAACCATGATTCCGACTGTGCTACGCTCAGCCTGGGGATGAACTGGCGGTGTTCCTGCAGTTTTTGGAAGAGAAGAGCCCGGGGGCAGCCTAGATGGGTGTGCATTTCCATTACCTAGCCAGTATCCCCGTTATCCTCCGCTCTGGGGCTCTCAATGAACAATGGCCAGAGCCCAACGCCTGGCAAGACCAAAATAGCAAATGAGCGGGAAAAGCAAACTCAACACAGGGAATTATGATCATTTGTGCGACCTCAGCCACTGTGAGTGGCCATGCGAAGTCGGGTATCTTCGGATCTCATCAAAAGCTGACAACCGGTATATCCTCTGTCAGCGACGGGGTTTGGATTCCCTCGCAGTTGTGGGATCTAGACGTACGGAGTTCTGCGACGGAGGACCTATGAGGAGGTCCACACAGCCGAAGCCAAGACCAGATGAGGGGAAGATGAGAAGACGATGACTGAACGTCTGTGCTTGACGCCCATTGCGGTGAGGTACCGGCTTGGTTGATCTGAACACACTTCAATAATAAGCTTAGAAAGACTCCTGAAGAGGCGCTCCGAATAATATAGAGGGAAACAAGCAAATAGAAGGTCGAGATGGGGCCGGTTCCGGAGAACTTATAAAGCCTCGCCAGCTCCTCTAATTCATGCTCTCAGAAATCATGACGGTGTTGATCGACAACTCACCCCAAGTCTAATTGATCTGCTTTCTGGGCTGCAGCTCCATCACATTAACATCATTGCTATTTAATTTATCTACATGTACTCAGAACGTCCTCCTGGCCCCAAGCGTCCAAACAAGATCCCCAGGCATCCATCATTAGCACAGCTCCGTCGGGCCGACAATAATCCGGGAGGCTGCCACATCCACATCCGTGCAGTGGCTTTGCAGGAATCGAGACCATCACATTCACTGCGCAGGTTCCAAGTTCCGGCCTTGGAGGCGAACTGTCTAAAACTAAGGCTCCAACGCCTCGTCTCTTTCAACTCTCTCCTCGCCCTACGCCTTCGTGCTTTTGCTTGCTCCTCCAGCTTCCCTTCACATTCTCAACGTCTGTCGTTTCCTCCTTCCCTGGCTTCTCAGGTATGTCTGCCCCTCCCTTCCCTACTAGCCTTTCCCGGCCCTCCACATGATGACGCATTCTTCCATGGCTCCTCTCTGATCGATCTCTCCCCATCACCCGCTCCGCAATCCCCAATTTGAGCTTCCTCAGCTCTCAAATCCCTCACCCACTTTTGTCTCTTTCTCCACTGTCATTGCTTCACAGCCTCGTTGCTAACCGCTTTATTTCAAGGAGTGGTTTGTCGGCAAATCGGAGCTTTCCCTTCCGGCGATCGAGCTTTCGGTGGCTTGTAAGCTGTGATGCTATCATCGCCCTCGTCCATTTCCATTTATTCCAACATCAAACCCGCTACCTGACCCGGGTTTCTCGAATCCCTTCCTCTTTCGCCCTCCTCGAATCATACTCCCTCCACAAGCGCCGGGTATTCGCGGTTATCATTGTCGAATCTCATCTTCATAACGTCTCGAGTAGGCTGCAACAGGGTATCCTCGCAGGATACCTCTGCCCTTTATATATTTTCACCGATATCTGTGGACAGGGTGCGGCCAAGACCTCCTGGCATTCCGAATTGCCAATAGAATTCATAGCCACTGATCCCGAACCTACACGAATCCGCTGAGCGTGAGGATCGGATCTTGGCACACATATCTCCTTGCAGAATGGGCCAATCTCATTCCAAAGGCAATTCTGGCGCTGGGGATTCGCTGCAGTCGTATCCTTCGTTTTCCAAATCAGATACCAAGGAGTCCCTTCGATCTTTCCGGGGGTCTATCCGGTCGAAGATCCGCAATACCGACAGTCCTCGTGCTTCAACATCGGCGCTGTCCCAGGCCGATGATAAGTCCGATGCTGCCTCACTCAAGTCCGTCGGGAGCCGGCGCAGCTCCACCAATTTGAGTCGACCTGCGTCTGCGGATTCTGCATCACCGGCTGATGCTCCCTCTCCACCTCCTTCTCCCACTATGTCGAGCAGCTTGAAGCGAGGCCACCAGGATGTAAACGCCATGAAACAGAGTGGTGAGGTCGACCACGTTTCCGATGCTCCTCCAGCTGCGGCACCTCCCGCAGGTACACAGCAAAAAGTTGGCGAATCAATCCTTATCAAGCGAGAAGATCAGTCAAATCCGATCCTAGATTTTATTATGAAGACTCCGCTTCACTCCGAGTCATCTGGCTCTCCAGGGATGGGCATGGGAGCGCTAAAATCTATTGACCTCGACGACATGATCACTCGTCTTCTCGATGCGGGTTACTCCGCCAAAGTCACAAAGACAGTTTGCTTGAAGAATGCGGAGATAGTGGCTATTTGCACTGCAGCGCGCGAGCTGTTCTTGAGCCAACCTGCACTGTTGGAACTGTCTGCCCCTGTTAAGATTGTTGGCGATGTTCACGGTCAATACACAGACCTCATTCGAATGTTCGAGATGTGCGGTTTCCCTCCAACCTCTAACTATCTGTTCTTGGGTGACTATGTGGACCGCGGTAAACAAAGTCTGGAGACAATCCTCCTTCTGCTCTGTTATAAGCTGAAGTTCCCTGAGAATTTCTTCCTCTTGCGCGGTAACCACGAGTGCGCAAATGTGACTCGTGTATACGGATTCTATGACGAGTGCAAACGGCGCTGCAACATCAAGATTTGGAAGACATTCGTCGATACTTTCAACTGCCTTCCAATCGCAGCTACCGTAGCTGGGAAGATCTTTTGTGTTCATGGTGGCCTCTCCCCGAGTCTTTCTCATATGGATGATATTCGCAACATCGCCCGTCCGACTGATGTACCGGACTACGGCTTGCTGAACGATTTGCTTTGGAGTGACCCTGCTGACATGGAGGAAGATTGGGAGCCCAATGAGCGCGGAGTGAGCTACTGTTTCAACAAAAACGTGATCATGAACTTCCTGCAGCGTCACGACTTTGACCTAGTCTGCCGTGCCCACATGGTTGTTGAAGACGGTTATGAGTTTTATCAGGACCGAATTCTCGTTACCGTGTTCTCTGCTCCTAATGTGAGTTCGGATGCCACTGTTATCACACTATAGGTTCTATCATGCTAACCATTGCGATTCGATAGTATTGTGGCGAATTCGATAACTGGGGTGCGGTCATGTCCGTCTCCGGCGAGTTGCTCTGTAGCTTCGAGTTACTGAAACCGTTGGATTCTGCCGCCCTCAAGAACCATATTAAGAAGGGTCGGAAAGAGCGGAACAGCATTCTCAATAGTCCTGTAAGTTGCTCCTCACCTGCACTTCTCTCCACTGCCAAGAATAAGCACCGCTTCTCGTGTGACACTGCCGAGAGTCTTGTGCCTTCTTCCCAATGTTTCCTCCCAGACTCACTTTGCTTTTTGCAATGCATCATTTGCTAACTCCCTTTAGCCCGCTGTCGTATCGGCCCAAAGTTATTAGACGTCCAAGTGACTACATGCCAAGAATTCGGCATCCGCCGTATGTCACCATCGAAGCGATCTGGGCCCCAGCACGTAGCGGTCAATCAATGTCCCATGCCATCATCGGTTCAGTCAGTTTTCTCAGTTGGTTAGACCGACAGGACTAGCCTGGCATTGACACTAATTCCGCGCCCCAATTCCTTGTCAGTCTCGTGCGTGCAACGAGCAGCAGCCATCGCGATCCACCATTGCGACGCGACAGAGTAGGCTGTATAATCAGAAGCCGCCTCGCTCCATATAATCCCAGTCTACTGATACGGGACGTGGCAGGTCCGCGGGGTTCATCATTACTTTACCCGTTTCATGAGATACCTCGTGTCCTTGTAACAGCCAATACTCCGGTATAAGGGCTTCGGGAACCCAACTTCTTTCATTCTACGGACAAGCTTTTTGAGACAGAGATGCCCAAAAGCGAGCATATGCAATTTATTATGAGAAAGGGAGGCAGGAAATTTGTGTTCGTGTGACTGTTTCTCGTCCTCTACTCTTTGTCTTCTCTCGACTCGCTCCGTGATCGAGCCTTTTTATGCTTAATGATGATATACATTGCGCGTTTTATTCTGGTTAGCTGTCTGCGCCACGGTTGTTTCGAATTCTCATCTCGACTCGATTCAAGAAGAGCACACGGTTTCTGTTTCTCTTAGATAGGACATAGGATACCATAAACATATCTGACCATCTCCCCTGATTACGCTCTTTTGTCTATCCGACTTCCTATCGCAGCACCTTCCACGAAAGTATAATCCGTCACCATTGACACCCGCCAAGGACAGGTTCTGAAGGCGAAAAGTAACACTGCCTCGCTGGCTTCCAGCCCAAGCCCAAATCTCAATGTCTGGGCTTTCCGTGGCGTACCACATCCGCCACTTGAACCGGACTAGACTGGTCCCGAGCCCTCATTCAGATGCTCGCCGATTACTCTACTACCGCTGACGTTTCTAAAAACATGAGCGAGCTTGCAAGGGGCCAATTCGTGAGCAAGTTCGATGTCTGAACTCGAATTAATCTCTATACAAATGCAATAAAAATGCCTAGCGTAGCATAGCATACAAAACATATCCTGTTCGCCGACGAGGTGGAATGGGGGAAAAAAACCAGAAAACAAGGCATGTTGGGGTTCGTATATGTAAGACCGCACAAGTCACTTGAGCCAGAAAAGGGAAGCCACGGTTGAAAGAAACTTTTGTTCTCATTCGCTCTACTCGTACTCACGGACGTATCGGTCTGAAAGGTCAACGTCCCACATCGGCCGTTCGACGACGGCGACTTCGACGCCGTTACTCGCTGTGACGTCCTCGCCGGGCTCGCCGGCGAGATCAAGATCAAGACCGAGATCGGTATCAGTGGAACTCGACGCGGAGGAACTCAGCGGCACGATTCCAAGAATCCCCCGGTACTTGTACGTAAACCACCAGCGACGCGGAGGCGCCGACTGGGCGTCGGAGGATTTCACAATCTGTTTGCTGGGCGTGCCGTTGGCCTTGCCACCGCTGTTGCTGCCATTGGCGTTGGTACCATCTGCCCTCCTGAGCTGCGCGAGGCGAATATCGTTGTTCTCATTGTATTCGTCGTCTTCGCCCTCCTCGTCGACGGGACGCTCCTTCTCAAGCGAGACCCATTCACCGGTTGAGGCGTCGGGCCCAACAAAGTCGCGGGCCTTCTGGTCGAAGAAGACGGTTGATTCGGCGAGTGGGATCCGGTCTCCTGCGCCAGTGTTGGATTTCTTGTTGGGCTTGCTGCCGCGCTTTCCTTCGCCGTCTTCCGTGATTTCGCGCTTGCGCTTATGAGATTGTTTCTTCTTTGGTGTCCCCGTGGCGGTGGAGGAGTCTTCTTGGGTGGCTACCTCGGCCAGTTCTTCGGTCGACGGGAAATCGTGCTTGAGGTCGAACATCCAAAGCCAGGAGGTGCCGTAGAGCCAGAGGCGTTCCCGGGTAGCGTCTGACAGGTCCCAGAAGCAGCCCATGGCGCGGTCCTTGACGCCCTTGAAGTCTGCGGGGAGGAAGGCCTTAGGGTTTCGTCGTGACCATTCGGAGAGTTTGCCCTCTAGGGCGTCGAATTCGACGAGCTGGTGTTCTGTTGTGAGGGCCACCAGGCGGGATTCACCCGTGTTCATCGTAGTGGTATTTGAGGAGCCATTTGTTAGGAGTGACTGTTGAGTGACATTGGGGCTAGGAGGGCGGAAGGATAGGAGGGCAACGCTGGCCTTGAGGCGAGGGATTGGGGAGTCACTAGCGACAGCGCGCCAGCGCTCGCCTTCAATGATAGGGTAGTCTTCCTCGTCATCGTCGTCGGACGACTCATCGTCCGACTCGGCGGCAGTGTTGGGTTTCTTGGTTGTGGTTTCGGTGGCTTCTTCCAAGGACCATGTGTCAATACAGCCGGAAAGGTCACCCGAGGCGAGGATCTTGCTGTTATGTGAGAAAACGAGGCAGCGAACAGTTCGCTCATAGGTACCGAGGGTTCCGTGCGAGATGTTCTCAAAACGAGTATGACGAGGGGCTCTGGAGAGGTTGACTAGTTTGGGTAGGATTTGGGTCTTCTCTGAAGGAGACGAAGCGGGCGTAACTCTGGCAAGGCAAATGTCACTGTTTGGCCGCACGATTGAGAGCCATCTGCTGTCTGGCGAGAGTGTGACGAGACGCGCTCCATCTTCAGAGAGTGTGTCTGGGGCATCCAGTTTCTGCACACGGAGTGTGCCTCGTTCATCGCCTTTGCGCCGTCGCACTGAAAACACTCTGACACTGGAGATTGTGGCAACGACGAGAATCTTTCCGTCGCTAGAAAGCGTTGCGGAGGTGATGTTTTCTTCACCCTGAATCATGACTTTCCCGACAAGCCTGTGCCGTTGTCCATCGGGGACTTCATGTAATGAAGTAGGACCTCGGGACACTCGCCAAATGTTCACCTCTCTATCCCAGTAGCTCATCACAAGGCGGGAGGAAGGCGCGGAAACGACCGGTGGGGTTTGAGGAAGGCTTGGGAGGTTTCGGTGGTGTTCTTTTCCAAACTCACGCAGGGGCAAGACAACGGGACTGGCATCAGGTCCTGTTTAACGTTAGCCACTGCTGATGATTGGCGAAGAGACTAATATGGGAATGCATACCTCCAGAGACAACGATACTCAGGTTCTTCGTCTCATAAACAGCAAAGGTTTTCACATCGTGGGTATGGTATCTCCGGTGTGTCACCTCCGCCCATCTGCTGCTCTTGTCGCCCTTCTCGCCGACTGTCTTCCTGTAGACCACAGTCCTCTGGTCTGCACCACCACTAAGGACAGTTTCTCCGTCCGCACTGACTGCGATATCCAATGTATCGGCCAGATGTCCTTGTAGCCGTTGGATGAGAGAGTAGTTCTTCGCGTCCCAAAACCGGACCTCACCAGCAGAGTCTCCAGAAACGACGGTTCCATCCGGTAGACACTTCACGGACCAGACCAGCAACTCCTTCGATCCTCCAGTCGGACCCTTTCCAAGACTGATTGTGCGCAAAAGCTGCCCACTACGGATATCAAACACCCGAATTGAGCTATCCGCATACCCAGCCACAATAGTATTCCGATCCTGGAAGGTCACACTCAGTACTCTAGGCCTCTTCGTCGACGGCCGCAAGATCTTCAAGAACTTCAAATCATCGTCTGCGGTTGACAAAATCACGATCGACCCATCTGCGCACCCAGCAGCAAGATGCTGACCTGTAAACTCCCCCTCCGCAGGGGGAAGCGGCTTCATGTCCCTCCCCTTGGTAGGCTGCCACCTTGGCTGCGCAGCAAGACACCACATCTCCCCATAGCTTCCGCTCGAGTGCCGTTTCGGCCGACCCTGCTCAAGATCCCACTCTGTCACTGTTGTCGAGTACCCAATGCTGAAGAGTCGCAGGCGACCCGCGAGCTTTTGTCCATCCGGCCCTTCCTCCGGCTGGTCGAGCGTCCATGATAGACCCTCTATGCTCCTGTCCTTTCCTCCATGCAAGATAGTTTCTTGAAACCATGCGCCGCGCATGGGATTCCATATTTCGATGTCGCCGTTGGCGCGTCCGACAGCGAGACGGAGGGTGGACACACCCTTTCCACTAAGCCCAACGGAGGGCGGGTGCGAGAATGCGAGCGCATTGATCGCTTGCGGATTGTATGGTATGAAGCGGCAGCGGTGAATATCCATCGTCGGCAGGTTGTATGCTGGAATTCTCGAAGGATTGCGGCGACAAGGTTTTGGTTCTGCGGAGTCCAAAGCTGGTGGTTTGCGGTGTGAGAGGAGGAAAAAAAAATCGGTTCTCTGGCTCGAACTAAAGAGCCTACCGCTATACAGACATTCCGGTAATTGTGATAGCAAAGACTGTACAGTTGGATGGGTTATTGATGCCGATTTTTGGTCCCGGCGGTGTTCTACTTTTTTTTTCTTGATACAAATTTTAGCGCATCGGAGGTCCCACCGGAGGTACCAGTCACGTGGTCTCTATCCATAGAAACAGAAGCAACATGTTTGCTTTGTCTTGCTTTCTTAACAGCAGGACTATCTGGAGTTGACATTCAAAATACTCATGAACAGAGTAGAATGCTAACAGAGAATTTGTTTCTCTCGACCAGTTATACGAGAGCTAAGTGAGCAAGCAAACATTCGGCTTCGCTTCCCTCCTCTGTCGGAAAGTGCAATATTGCGCCACAGAAGTAATTGTATTGCTAACTGAGCCTGTTTCTCATAGTCCGCGATCGTCTTTTTCACGAGCCACCACACATCGCAAGGGGTTCCGAAAGTTAAAGTGCTACTTATGAGCTGACCGACGTTCCTCGGGGGTTGGGCATGACTCGCATCCCGAGGAGGGAGGGCATTGGCAGACTGTGAATCCCGAATGGTCCTATGGGAGTCTGTGGAACAAGATAAGCAGCGGCCAGACAGCGATAGCCAACCAGCTCAAATTGCTGCATAGCTCACGGTTCACAATCATATATTAAGCTTCCGACTTAACAGCAAACATTGAGGCGATGGTATTATGTACATCAAAGGAATGGCTGACAGAACATGAGTGCCAGTTCAGGCAGCGTATTGAAGTGTCATCGACCAACCACCCACCCACCACAAGAGCTGCAGCGAGGAGACAGACAAGGATGGGGCATCTTAAGCCGGTGAAAACAAGGAATAAATCGGCTTCGATACATCAGAAGGCCGCATCAAGGACAAAGGATGACAGACATCTGCATAGCTCTGGTTGTCTTCCTTGCTTGAAAGGCTGCCACGTCAGTCAGACCCCGGTCGAGATTCCGCCATTGTGGCATTCCACTAAGACGAAGTATGCCGCTCGTCAAGGTAGGCGGCCTGATAGGGCGAAATGTCACGATGCTGCAGGGATGGGGCTCCCCGACGGGGCCCATTCTCAAGTTCAAGGACCGCAGAGGCTGAAAATGGAGCCAGTCGGTGGGCTGAGACAGGAGGGATACATGCATGCGCTTCGCGAATGCTCGTAAACATCGATGAAAGTGGCAACCTTTCCAGCAGAAACTCCGTGCGGCTTGCAAGTTTCAGCTGAATCGAGCGCGTCTCGTTGAAATTGGAGTTGATCGTCGGCCCGGTGCGGGGTATCTCGACATCAGCCACGATCTTTGGCCGTTCGCAATCAGCCTGAGCAGCCGTCACCACGCCCTTGGGTTGAGAGATTCTGGTATCGTTCTTTCAAGTGGTATGCCAGACATTGCCCTTGGGCAGTTGCTATACTCCACACGCAGTATGGCGGTGGCCAACCGCTTGAGGTAGAAACTTTGATTACTAGACCCTCAGCTGCAAGTGATTTGAGATGAGAAAGCCACAGCTGTCCATCAGCTTAGCGACTCTGATTCAGTCTCATTGGCTCTGATTGAGAAGAGCGACAGATGAGCAACGAGGATGAGCGCAAGGCAGGATTCTGGTTCAATTGATGTCTATATATAGATGCTTCGGTGTCTCACAACAAACCCAATCAATGATAGCGCTGCGAACAGAGCTCTCGCAGAGATTCGAAAGCTAGCGGCCGAGATCTTAGTCATGTTTGGACCAAAGTTATTATTTCAGGCCCAAGCGGAAATGCGTCAGCTTTCTACAGTTCTTGAGGGGAACATTGGTACGGAGTACTACCCCGTTCTTGACAGTGGACGAGCCGATGAGGAGAAACTCAATCCCTCCGCACCAGATGGCTGGGGTATCGTGCGACTCGCGTGTTGTTGCACGCGATTTCAGATAGTGTTGGATGCGTTTTTCCAAAGTACTGGGCATGTGATACCGCACGCGGGGAACTTAACCGTCGGTAAATCTTGCTCGATGAGCCCAAGGCGCCTCGCTTGATAACGAGGTTACTTTACCATTATCCCTTGGTTCAGGAGGTGGCTTATGCGGCGACTCAGCTTACCTAGTTGGAACTTGGAAGAGTTGGAAGATTCGCAATTGCAACCCCAGTCGTCGTCGTCGAGCTCCACGGTCTCGGAATTAAGTTGACGGGCGACCTTCCCCTCGGGGGATTGATTCTCATTCTCTTGCCGTTCCAAGCTGGCGAACAGGGATTCCTTGAATTCTGGTGGTCCAGGATCCCCTGGAGAAACGCTAAGAAAACTGGGAACAGACACGCCAGATTAGCAACAAGCGCGATTGACTTTAACGCGATCCTCGAATCAACGCGCGTAAAGGGCTTTTCTGAATGGCTGCCAAGCGTCGCGGATAAGGCTTTGACCCTGGCCGGTTTATGTCATCGTTACGTACCCCTTAAGGCGGGCGAGCCAGAACTCAATTGACTCTCTAGAAGTATGAAAGCTCTGTCGAGAATGGTAAAGAGACACTGTGGGAATGATATGGAAGCGAGTCTCGGGAGTATCAACCAGTCCTCCTGAGTCCTGACTCCTGGCAGTTGACTCCTAAGATTGAGCGATCTCAATTTGATGATCTGTGATTCGGAAGCCCAGAATGGGGCACGCCGAACGGCCGAAACGTGGGATGCGAGTCAATCATGACGCCATGGATCTGGTCCAAGGTCTCGGGCGCAGGATCTATCGATTCGATCAACAACACGCGAAGGTTAATTCTGCTGTTGATACGTTCGCGTTCGTGCTGATGAGTCCGATGCGGAGTCACGTTTAAGATATTATCGTTTGCAAGTCACAGTTGTGACCCGAACTCCCGGTCTCTGGACCTCGAACAGGTATCCAATTACCTACTATCATGATGAGAAGTCAAGAGCACTATGGGGTTATGTGGAGTCGTTTTATTTACACTACGGCCTGTCCGCTGTCTTTCCATGGGTGTCTTTTAAAGGAGGTACTACTAGTATTTTACTAGCCTTTCCGACTCTGGGGCTGTATGTACTCCGTATGACTGTATGGATATGAACGCCCACCTTCTGTAAGTATTACTACTGTCACCGAAGCCGCAGAATCTGCTGCCCCATCGAAGGCGCTGTCAACATCACTGAGACAGAGGTAAAAACGGCGTCTGCAAGACCTCATCCAGTGCCATCCACGGTTTGCGATCCCCGCAGACTCGGTGAGGCTAAAAAATCTTCTCGCGGGAGGGTCCTTGTGTCACATTTTCTTCTCAGCGGTCAAGAAGACCCAGACTGAGCAATCAGCAGAGGCAAAGTCCCAAGCCCCTTTTGAGGGCATCTAATTCGCTGAACGCAAATGAAGCCTCAAGTAGATCCGGGTTATGGCGTGTATACCAGCGCTCCAAGGCCAGCAGTCCATACTGACTTGACTTTGAGGTTGCTGGTGTCTTGATTGATTGCTTTTGGTGGAAGAGAGTCCGAGGTTAGTCTCGTAGACTTCAATTCATTACATGGCTACATCAACGAGGAGTTAACAGCAGGCTTTCAAGTTCAGCAAAACTTATGAAGTATTGATGATCTATATCCGTCCTCGTCGTCCACCGAGAGAATTTTCCGACTTAAAGAATGGTGGGTCTAAAATGGAGTCTGCACCGGGCATGGGTTTCTTCTGTAATCTGTATCTATATGGAGTCGCGTCGCTTGAGTAATCGAAAATGAACACCACAGAAGATCCGGTATACGCCGCGGTATGAGTGCAAAAAGACTCAAAAACCATTGTACGGTGTACGCTGAGGGGGGTTGATTAACTACTAGTACTGCTCCGACTATCATTCTGAGACAATCACAAGAGCCTACTACTACTGCTGCGATGAATCAACTCCCCTCAATAATGAAGCACCAAAGTGGCAACAACAATCTTCAGACTTGGCCATCTCCGAGAATGGAGATCTTCAAATTATCAAAGGGGTAAACGCAACATAATTTGCACGTTATGATGTACACCATCTAAGATTTTCGACACGTCTACGGACCGGTACAGTGGTTCCTAAGAAGTTCTGCAGTCCTTCTAGAAACCTTCCTTTCCCAGCCCCTCCGTTCTTTTTCTTCGAGATTCCAGTGTCCACCGGCCCACTTGCTGGGCTTTTTTTCTTCTCTTCTTTCATGCGCAGTATATCGTTAACGGTTAGCCAACGGAGTCTTGCTAAATGTCGTGTACGTAAGTTGGACAGAATTCCCGTTCTTTCCCGTCATATAATGCTGTGGTTTATCATCTACATATGTAATCTGGTGCTCCTCGATGTTGGGAGGTCGGGAAAGGCAAAATGGCCTTTTGGCGGCTATTTGAAGTTGGGCCACAGTGTGCCGAGTAGTAGTATCTAATTTCCTTCAACTTAGCCAGGCCGTGATTTCGTCATAAGGAACTCATCCTAATCTCTCTCGAACATGAATGATGAGGCGAGAAAGGCCGCTACATAATTGGCAATCTTTCCAGGCTTTGCAGGGCTCCGCAGTGGGTTGTGCCAGGCTGTTAGTAACCTCGGAGTATGTGACCAAAATGTGTGGTAATTTCGCACCCGAATGCGAGGACTTTAATAGCTGTAAGTATGGTTGAAATTGAGTATGGATATACAGTATCTGAAATGGAAGGAAAATAACGATTCGCAATTATCAAGACAAGATTCAAGTTTGATATCATCCTTGTAGGTATTTAGGTATCTATTTCCTCCTGGTGATTGCACACAAGTTACACGGGCATTCGTACCGTAATTCAATCATCGTCTGCCAAATTTAGATGGGCGACTGACGACTTGCTTCACTTTAAGGGTATTAATTAAACTATATACGCATGGAGGTATGCATCGAGTACGGAGTGCACAAGCACAGCGTAAGGGCGACTGCAATTGAGAAGTCTAATGAAGTATTCGGTGGCTGGCGATGGGCGATAGACAGAAACGCTGCAGGAACGTCGCAAGGAGACTCATTTTGCGTTTGATATCCCAGCCCCTGGGGCCTGCAGGGGTCGGGAGGCTTGGAATAATGGCTGGTGCTGCGCTTGCGCCTGTACTTGGAGGCCTCTCCGTTCGCAATAATAGCTGGCGCTGACCTGCTAGACGCATACTAATCAGAAGGCTAATGTGCCCCATCAAGACGAGTCACGAATCTCCTGCCAGTTTCGATTGCCTGATCCCTGTTCATGTCATCATCATTAATCTTACAGTACGAGAAGCGTTTGTTTGCTTTGCTCCTCTCCCCCTTGGAAATCCTGTCCCTGATGGCTGTAAAGTGATGAGTCAGCCCAGACCCCTGACGACCTCCAGAGTCCAGACGACGAGTCGGATTATCGGATATAACATGTGGAACAGCCGATCTGTGTCGTCGTTGGGTCGGTTGAATCCGTAGGGGCTTATGAGCAGGAGAAATACGTACGGGAGGCAGCGTCTCACTATTTGCGCTGGCTTAAGGACTAGTAGTTCCGGCGTACCGCGGCGACAAAGAAGGCTGGGTCTCATGGGGATATGATCAACTATAAAGCAAGACAGCGACTCGAACTTGGATCAATCATACAGCGACGCCAGGGAGAGCTCTGGTTTCCAGTGATGAACTGATAGTTTCGCGACGACCGATGGAGACTGGAGGAGCAAGCGATATCGCCGCCAGCCACATCAGCCTCTTCCGATCCAAAGGGACCAAATATGAAGATCATGATCAACTTTGCCTGATGCTAGGTTGTCAGGAGTCGGAGGAAAGGGGTATCAGTCGTGTACTTTTGATGTCGGACAGGCGTCAAACGAAGCTTCTCCAGGGACCGGGGACGTGTCGCACGCTTATAGAAAAGAATCCTGAAGCTCCGTGGCATCTCACCTGGAGCTTTTATGGGAACAGAAATCTCATCATGGGGGTTTAACCTGAGTATGGTTTTTTATATCCGAATCGTGGATTCTGTCGGCGAGATACATAGTTGAGATCGATGACTGCCTGGTCTCTGCCTGGGCTTCAATCGTCGTTAAAATGGCTTCTCCAAGCTAGAACCTGGGATGGCCAACCCAATAAGCAAGAATTCAGAGAGCGTCGCACGCGCAGTCAACCGAGTCAATCGACCTTAATTCCTGGATAGAGTAGGCATAGGACAGGACTGGTGACTGCGGAGACTGCGGAGGCTGCGGCTCGACAATCGACAACATGAAGCACGACCAATCAATTGGTGAGATCATACTCCAAACGAATTGGGTGTCTCGATCGTACATCGAGCACGCACGTCAAGGGTAAGTCGCGAGTCGCGACTCCAATGCGAACCAGTCTTGCCGGCTGGTCGTCAGCAGCTGAAAGTAAATTGTTACCGGAAAACTGATCATCGAATCGTATGTCGACATCCTGATATGCAAGTCGCCAAGCTTGCTCGATCAGAACACCGAAAACAAGCCCTTGGCAGCGGTCGCAGAGTTCATGGAAAGATGAACATTCAATTTCCTGCTTCTGGTCGTTCGAAGCATTCATTGTCTCGCAGGCATCGACAGGTCGGTGTTGCCTAAATTACGGAGAGGCGCTGTGACAGCCTCTCATCCGGTGCTGACCTTCCGAGTGTGGATAGGTTAGCGAGGGCGCGGCTGATATGGAAGGGCCAAAAGGATCTAGAAATTACCAGTGGACGAGGTCAAAAATACGGGGAGGGAAATAAAAATCCATGCGCCAAGCAGCCGAGGTGTTCCTGGCTGGAGCCAGGGAGCAGAAAGGCTGGGAACGACTCGCTGGAGAGGCCAGAGATCTCCCCACTCAGGCGCCCACCACCAGAACGCGGGTGCTGGACGCCGGCAGCTGGCGTGGCAGCTAACAAGTTAACAACCAACAAAGACCAGTCGTTTCGCTGCACCACCAGAGGGGGACTGCAACGTCAGAAAGGTTATCTTGGATTGCAGGTCATTTTCAAGTCGCAGGATTGAGATTCTTCTGAGGAGTATCTTTAGATTGATTAGGCCGAACCCGTCTGCGACTCTGAAGGGCCTGGATCAGAATCCCAGCAGCCCAGTGAATCTCGTAGTAAGACTGGTTTGTTCTTCAAATTACTAGACGACTAGCTGTCATACCAACTAAGGTACAACCCCGTACTCCCAAGTGTTGTGATTGACTTTCGCGTTTCCAGTAAGGGTGTCTTGCTTGGGCTCAGGCCGCGTCTAACAAATTGGCTCGCTCTTACAAGCTCCATGCGAGGTTCTGGAAAGGGGAGCAACGTCAAGTCGAACTTTCTTTGGGGTCCAGTAATACAGCTCACCATCTGACCCTTTCTTCATGCATCTGCGAGAGCTACCTGTGGACCAGTAGTTAGAAATACGGGCATGAACCTGAAGAACACATCACTGATACAAATGCATTGATCTGTTTCAACTGCGAAACGCCGTTCGAGGGGCAATCAGCAGGCGACTGGCAACTCTTCAACGATCGCGAGAGACCAGCATCCGCTGAGACGAGCTGAAACAGGACGGGGGACCAGTACAAATTCAGCCGGCTCCAGTACTCCGTACACGATACCATACCCGAGCCCGCCTTACTTAGGTTACCCACTCTCCCTCGATACAAGAGAGAAGCGTCACAGTTTACCATACACGATACAGCAACTAACCTCAGGCTTCAGCCGACCCTCTCTCGACCTGTATCTCCGGCTTTCGTCCTTTCTTGCTTCTCTTCTTTTCTCTTTTCTCCCCCTACACCCGCCTGGAGAGAGAAGTCAACTCCTCCTCATTCTTCTCTCCTCCTTCTCCTTCTTCTATCTTCGTCTCCCTTCCCTTCCTCTCCTCCTATCTCTCCTCCCCCTTTCTCGTCAATTCCTGCGGAGAGAGATACTGAGACCAGGTCTCCAGGTGAAGATACAGTCGACGACGTCCTGTCAGTCGGCCTCATCTTGTACCCGTTGCACCAGCTCTCCAGTCGAGCCGTGTCCGTCTTCGACGTTTCAACCCCTCTCGACGTTTGTTAACTCAAACGGCGAACCTTTCCCCCCTATCTGCCAGTCGAAGTCCGGTCCGTGGCATCCTCGGCTTGATTTTGCCCGATTCAGCTTCTGCCGGTTAGAAGAGCAACAAGAAGGGTCCTGATTTTTTTTTTCCATTTTCCCCTTTGGACAACGCTTTTTTTTTCGTGTACATGATTCTATCGCGGTTGTGATTTGCTGGAAGGTGAGCAATTTCAACTTTCATGCCATCTACCCCCAACCCCTATAGATGTCGATTGGAACACGGAGAACCTCAACCTATGATATTGCCTTTCGACCTGCGTCGGCCTGAACGAACCGAAAGATGAGCGAGCCTCTTCGTGGTCATCGTGCACCTGGTGTGGCTGCCGTCAGAACGTATTCAACATTCGTATGTATCGGGAGAACCGGAGCCTTGCAATTCAACATTTTAGGAATCCGTGGCGGTGACCCTGGTCTAGGACGTCGAGATTCAGTACTAGAGATGAAAAAGATGGGCCAAGATGACATGGTTGGAGCCGTCCGGAGCAAGATACAATCGGGACTTGGAACGGACGGGAAATCATGTACGAGTGCATGAGGATTCCATGTGTATTCTCTCTGTACAAACTCGGTTCAGTGGACAACCCGGCGTCATTTAAGAAACACGATACTCGTTTCTCTGTTCGGGTTGGATTAAGGGGCTGTTCTTACCGGAATGCGTCCCTGGGTGCATACTTGGGAAGGACAAAGCCTCACATACCGACAGCAACAATCGATCTCGCTCCTGCTGGGATTGGCAATAATTGACACGGAATCACTCAATGAAAGCCGTGGAACTAGCTTGCTGACCATCGTCGTGGCCGTCCTAGGAACAGTTTCCATTCGAATTCCCGTTGCTTGGACTCGACCTTACCGGATCCCTTTGATGTGGATTTCGATATACCGCAGCTTTCTAGCCTACAAATCGCTCTAGTCTTGAACCAGGACGCTTTAGCAGAACTACGGGTTGCGAACTGTACGTTGTGCACATCATTGCATTCTGATCCTCCCCCTGACAATATCCCTACCCCTACATAGGGTTTCGTGCCTGTACTCCTGTTCCACATTCCGGAGTACACAAAAGGCTCGCCAGTACATACACTGGTTCCTAGGGCGAAGACGTTCAGTCGTCCTTCGCCTTTTGAACTAGTCCCCTCCAGATTCAAGCTCGACGGATCATTCCTGCGTCTTGCCCCAGCCTAGATGCCAGACACGCCGTCACGGTAAGGGTTGCATTGTGCCCTCTGCCCGAAGGCCTTTTCTCTGGGTTAGTACTCTTTAGTCCCAAGGAGTTGTCCCTTTATATGCCGCGCGCATCGTCTCTTCTCAACTTTCACCTTAACCTCAACTTCTTGGTTCACTATTGTTGCATTTATTCGCTCTTTTAATCTTTAATTCATTCGCTAATCCAGTCTCTCTTTTAGCTCTGGCCATTCAAAAGGCTCCGATCCCGTTGTCTCGCCACTATTCATCCAGCATCCAGCATCCAGAGATTATTGTCTCCCTGCTGGCCCTTCCTTAATACGTTCCAACTAATTACACTCCTTGATCATTTTACCCTAATTTGACGACTGTCACTCTCTTAATTCCGTCGTTGCCTGAAAGAAACGGTGCTCTTCAGGTCCACTCCTTTCTAATACCCAGTTCGACATCATGGCTTACAACAAACGCCCTACGTCAAGCTACCAACCCTGTGACACGTTCTTCGTGGAAACATATGACGACTTCCCGGTCCCCAGGATGGACCCCAAGGAACATGCCAAGCTGATCGCTCGCGAGCGTCAGTATGCCATCGCCGATGAGCTGTCTAGGATCGCTAGTGAGGAATACCGTGAGGACGTTCTATCTCACATGCTGGACATGGATGTTTGTTACCCAAAGGTTCTCGCGCTACCAGTAGACCATGACTAATCAAATCTCTTAACCCAGGCCTCAACGCTTCCTGACGTTGAATCGATTGATATCCAGACGGAGATCCAGTGGTTCATGCGTCCTTACTTGCTCGATTTTCTCATCGAAGCCCACACTGCCTTCCAGTTGCTGCCGTCGACATTGTTCCTGACTGTCAACCTGCTCGATAGATATTGCTCAAAGCGTGTGGTCTACAAGAGGCACTACCAGCTGGTAGGATGCGCTGCTCTGCTCATTGCTGCCAAGTACGGCGACAAGAAGGACCGTGTACCAACCATCCGGGAACTCAAGTCAATGTGCTGCTCTCTGTATGACGATGACATGTTCATCCAGATGGAATGGCATGTTCTGCAAACGCTTGGATGGACCATCGGACACCCGACCGTGGACAGCTTCTTGCAAATGGCAGTTTTGGACACCCCCTACGATCCCGAGGTGGAGCATCTCGCGCTTTACATATCCGAGATTGCACTATTCCACCGTGAGTTCGTGTCGAAGCCGTCATTCGACATCGCGAGGGCTTCCCTGGCTCTGGCGCGGTGTATCTTGAACAGACCTCAACCTCGTCACACGGAATGGGCTGCCCAGTACGACTCTATGACACTGGTCGGGCTGTCACAACAGCTTCACCAACCGTCCCAGGTACTCTCCAGGAAGTATTCCTCGTCCCACTATTCCCGGGTCTCCAAGATCCTGGAGCAGTTCCTCGCCCGCCAGGCATCAATCGCCAGCTACACACCACCGAGCCCTCCGTCCGACGTTGTCACCTCCGAATCCAAGCCTTATGAAGGTGAAATTGGACTTGCTACTCCTCAGAAGGCGCCTCACCCCTCGAACATGCCTCATGGCTATATCACACCGCCAATTACCCCCGAAAACGAAGCATTCGCCAACGGAAACAATGCAGGCTACGTTAAGACAGTACAAATGCCGAACGCTTGCTCTCCGTCCCCAACTCCTTCGCCAAGTGTACAATATATGGCCCCAAATCCCTACCAACAAGAGGCGACATACCAACAACAATACCTTCAACCCCAGATGAGCTTCACCACTGGATATTAGGCTTGATACCATCATAAAGCGCGTCCGCCGTCGTCGACATCTTGACATAATCTTCGATGTCCCGATAGGATGCTTTTTCCCCTCATACATCGTTTGCCATAATTACCCGATCTGGTTATCTCGACCAAGAACCCTTTTGGAGTGGTTCTCCGGCTGTCTTGACACCGACAGGCCCGGACTTGTTCATTTTTTTTTTATCTTTTTCATTTCCTTTTTGTCATTTGCAAATAAATTGCATACCCCTCTCCTTGTGTTCTAACGTATCATATCATACCTTGGGTGTACCAAGTTGCATCTATCTGCCATTTGATTCTTGACATCTAGCATTGCAAGCGCGAGCATTTCGAGTTCACACTGCATCTAACTGCCTGAAGTTTATCCATTATTCCCATTCGAAGCCATTTTGGAGTCCCTGGGCTCATGTTCAAGTCCCAACTCCTGATTTCTCATTTTACCTTGCCCCTTTTCATCCACCTCACAACACCTCATACAACCCTCATAATGTGGCTTCACTCTATCACCACCCTCGTGTCTACGTGCGCTCACTGAGGATGCGCACTGTGCTTGGTTTGGTGGGAGGATCCGTCCAAAAAAAAAGCAGCAAAAAACGGATTTCGCAAAACGAGCAAAAAAACTATCATTCTCCCTCAGGATATGGACGTTGCGGAAAAGGAATGGAGGATTCAAAAGCAGCAAAAGAAGGAAGGGGCTCTGAGCTTCTCGGCTCTTGAGATGGAAACTGGAGAGCACGGATGGCAGTTGGCCCCCTCCCCCATGGAACGGCATAGCATCGATCCATTGAAAAGACGAATTAATTTCTCTTATTCACTTTTGCTTCCATTGTAGAATGCTGTAGGCATTGCCTCGTCTCTATTCGAGACGTCAACGACGTCGTATTCGCTCGCAAAATGCCCGTGCAGGAAGTCGGTAACCTGACTCGACATGTGTACATTAATCGGAGCATTTCAAACATACATTGCCAACTCACTGCAACCTGTCATCAATGCCGGTGCCATTGTCCACCATGGCACGCATGCAGTAGTTCTCCTTCTAGCTCTAGCCCAGACCGTTACTGACAGTCCGTCACAAGAGGCGGTGGAGGCCAGGTTGGAGACTGGAATGGCAAGCCCTCAGATTATCTACTATGCACGAGTCTTTGAGCATTCCAGGTACGTGAGATGAGTTCCAATCTAGATTGATAGGCATTGATTACGTTTTGGCCCCTGCCGTGTTTCTCTATATATATTCTCCACAAGGCACGGAGCAATATGTACATGAAAAAGAACCGAGCCGGCAAACAACCGGAGATTATTCGGCGCATAGGAGAAATTATTAGAATGCGGCATGTCCGAAGATCCAACCCCGTCGAATGTACGTACGGAATCCATACTATTATTACTACCAGCCGAAAGCCTGAAGATGTCGATGGAGGATAAAGGAAGGAAGGAAGGGGGTGGTGCGCTGACCAGTGACAAGAACGTCGAAATTAAGGGAGCTTCGAGGTTGAGCTCGGGGCTTAGACTCTGGCATCCTACTGGCTGGCCGAGGAAGACCTAGGGGGTGACTAAGATAATCTCCTAGCTGGAGGCTAACGAGTCGAGCTCACCGTCTTTCGAGCTGCGAGGGGGAGGTCTAGCGAAGCGAAGGCTGCGAAGCTGCAAGCACCGAAGGGCCGGACCTCATAACTGGTGCATGGTGTGCAATGTCGTGCACAAATCGACCTAGCTTGACTGGTGATCTGGTTAGATGCTGTGGAGTAGCGAGGAAAGAAATTGAAGGAAACGAATTCGAGGATTGAGATCTTTGTAGTATGATTATTTCATTGATAACCCGAAATTCTTCTCTAGGATAGATAGATAGTAGTAGTCTGGATATGGTACAGAGGACAATAGATAATCGTAAAATATCGCGGCAGGACTGGTGGACCTCAACCTCGATCTCCCCTTCGGGCTCGTGGTGCGCTGCGTGGTATGCACACAACGAATGTGCCCTGTCATATGATCCAGGATGGATTCAGTAGGGTATGCAGAAGCACAACGACGCAGCGGGGAATCGGTGGCTTGGGAGTCGGCGAGTGAGATGAACAGAGATAAGGACAGGTGGTGATGTGATGGACGGACTGACTGATCACAGAGACCAGAGACAGACAGGCATGGAGACACCTCTTACCCAGGGGCAGATCCAACCCACGCGAGAATGTGATCAGGCCGGCGAATGAATGAGTGACATGACATGAGAAACGAGAGCCAGCCCAGCCAGCCAGGAAAACGAGATAACCACCCACGCTATGCGGAACGAGAAACGACAGGAAGGAAAAGCGAGAATCAGAAAAAAAAGCAAACGTAAAGTATAATATACAAGGTTGGGGAAAAGGGTTCGAACTTTGGGGAAGAGCGGCCCTGGGCCGCTGGCTAACCTGGGGTGGAAAGGTAAGCAAGCAAGGGTGCCGGAGACATTGTCGTGGCTTGAACTATTCGTTCGAGACAGGCGACGGACGGAATGTGAGGTAACACGTGTGCTGTGTGGAAAGGACGAAAGGGCAAAAACAAAGGGAGAGAAAGACGCGATGGTGATAACATATAATGCAATGCAATGCGTCCCATGAGAAGAATAAT
>MU628199.1:120202-318720 GCA_025688815.1 Aspergillus carlsbadensis | reverse complement strand
ACCTGGTGGGAAGACATGGGACGGGCGGGTGAGGCGAGGTGCCAGCTGGACACAAATCCAGGTACCTAGGTAGATGTCCCTTGAGTATGTCAGTGTCGAGTTGTGAATCCATTATCGAGAACGGCGCATGCTCTACTGCGTTTGACACCCCGGTCTAGAAATGGGAAGTAGCCAGCCGAAAGCGAACGGCATTGGGTTCCTGTGCACTTTCATGTAACAACCGGAACCCCCCAGCTCTACTATACCTTAGTATTCGTTCACAGCCAGCTGGGGTGTAGAATGTAGGGTGTAGGGAGTAGACTACCTACGTAGTGTAGTAGGAGACCAGGATCGCGCCTTCCTATTTCGTCGGAGATTCCGCGCAAATTAAAGAGGAAGGAGCTTCCCGGCGAGGATGGGCAGACTCATACGGGAAGGTGCAATGACATACCAGGTACCCTACTAGGGAGGTAGGTACATACCAAGACTCATCTGCTCCTCGTTCTCGAATGGGGTGTTGGTGGCACTATTTCTAGGCCCTTACTTACCCTGTCCGTCCGGTTACTGTAGGGGACGTGGAATGGTTGGTGATTATCTTATGGGTTTTCCATCTTACATGTGCTAGAATAGAATAGATTCAAACAAAAGGCCTATCGACAATCCTATTCCGAAGTCCTATGGTAAACCGAGGCATGTAGAATAGCGGATCCTGTATACCCGCGGAGATAGCTGACCCCGGATCAGGAAGCTTGGATTTCTCCAGCGGTGGACTACTTCTTCCTCTCGTCGTAGTCCAGGCTCGGGTGGAAGTACACGCTGAGGTACACGCCGGTCTTCTCGGTGTATGCAAAGGACACCCACAGGAGCAGGCGGGCGGTCTTTGCGAGGTCGCGGTCGGGACTAGATACAGCGAGGACAACGATTAGCACACCTTCCAAACACACAAACACACGCAGATATAAACCAGAAAAGACCAGAATAGAGAAAAAAAAAAGAAGGGTACTCACTAAAACCCACTCACAACCCCCGCAAACCTCGCCGCCCTCTCCCCCCACCCCATCCACTCAAAAAACCTCACAATCCTACCGACACAAAGCGCATCATTCATGCCATACAGCGGGAAATAGAACTTAGTCAGGGGGACCTTCTCCCCACCCCTCATCTCATAATTCCACGCCATCGGCGCCTGGTCCTGCTCCTCAACCGTATCATCCGAGTAACTCCCCTCCCCGGAGAACATCCTTGTCCCCTCGGCCAGCTCCAGTATCTCCCAGAGTTTGCGCAGGTAGGGTAGCCCCGCTGTATGCGACGGGCTCTGTGCGCGCCCGCCGAGGCTCCAGAGGTCTTCGACGCGCGCCCAGGTTGTGTCGGAGGATACGCAGTAGTATTTCAGGCGGGACTGCGCGGGGGAGATGTAGTCCCACGAGAAGAGGGTGAAGTCGTGGTAGAGGTCGTGTTTGGTGCAGACGTAGTCGCGGATGAGGGCGAAGGCGTCGACGCAGTCGAGGTTCTTGCCCGTATTATTGGCGGTGTTGGTAGTGGTAGTGGTGGTCGTAGTAGCAGTCGCGTCGCGGACATGCGAGACTGTCTCGGCGATGAGGTCCCAGATCGGAACCCCGCGTGCCTTTGCGCGTGCACCTGGAAAAGTGTAACCCTTGACGACCATTCCACCATCCTTGAGGTCAAACCCAAACGCATACTGCGATTTCAAGAGCATATCCTTCACGGCGGGGACGTCGGACGGGGTAGGATATGTTCGGCGGCAAAGAGCTCGTACAGCTGCGGATCGAAGCCCTCAATCCCCAGCCCAGCCAGTGCATGGAAAAGATCCGCTGCGGGCGCTTGGTTGAACGGGTCGTGGTCTGTGCCTGAGTATGAGTCGACGGGCTCGAACGCGATGCGGACCATGGGGTTCCCCGCGCCGTGTTGTTGGTAGTTCATGCTGAAGTCGATGGGGAGGCCGCTGCGTGTGACGCCCGAGGTGAATCGCGCTGGGTAGGGGCCTAGCCGCGGGACGATCTGCGCGTGGTGGAAGGTGAGGTATTTGTATTGTTGCTCGAGGGAGTATTCCGAGGCTGCGAGGATTCGGGAGAGGACGGGGCCTGTTGTCTTCCACCATTGTTCTTGGTCGAGGGTTGGGAAGGATATGTACGTGCTAAGAACGTCGAAGGGGGTACTGCCTGTAGAGGTGATTCCCTTCCTGGCGCCGTGGACATCCTCGGGCTTGGCCTGTGCCGACGGCGCAGTCGGGTCCGTGGATGGGGTCTCGGTTGCTCCGGTGCCGGTCCTCATGGCTGTCTCGATAGCGCGTGGGATCGTTGAGGAAATGAGCATATACTATCTTGATTCGCCTGGTAGCAACTCGCACGCTCTTGCACCTCAGTTCCGCAGATCGATCGGGGAGCAGCCGTAGATATAGCGGGGATTTCGATTAGGGCTAGCCAGTGCCTACGCATCGCAATCCAGACTATGCAGCCGTTGCTGGGGTCCGATGCTCTCTGTGCATCTGCGCAACAGTCCGCGCCTCAACCAGAAGCACATGGTGCTAGGGAGAGAGAGCACTCGTCTCTATCAAACTTCGGTGCCCCTCTAAGGTAGGACTCGACCCTCTGCGTCCGAAGTCTCCATTCACCCAGCTGATCGATGACTACCGCCGAGCCATCCGTCCGGCCAAAGACCCTAGAGCGGGCTAATTCCGATCGCTGGGCAGTACCACAACATTAATACCCTGGGGGGGGAAACAGAACAAGCCGCTCGACCCCTTACATGGTGTAGCCAAAGCGCAGAGTACAGGCAATCTTGGCCCGCTTCCACCGTGGCACATGGACGCTACTGACCCATTGAGAGAAGGTCCCGAGTCCGGCTCCCCCAGTTCTCGTGTAACGTCTCCTAGGTCGTGACGGTCTAGAGTTGAGGAGTCTCTGCCAGCGGTGTAGTACCTTCCTGAAGCTGAGCCCCGCAGAGATGAATCTGTTGGGTCAGGGGTATACCCCTCTTCCGAGATATTGCTGATACTTGGACGGAGAGCCTTGGGGTCGTGCCCTAACTCCTGTCAATTTGTCTTCTCACGACAGCTAATAGAAACTGATTCATTATTAAACGGTAGTCTCGTTATCTATAAAACTAGATGTATATATCTATATATAAAACGATTTATCAACGAGTCGCATAGAATATACAAGAGCAGACAATATACACTGTAGGTACAAGCGTACCACACAGAACAGAAACTTCAAAACAAGTAAAAGACAAAGCAGATAATACCCCTAACCCATCATCATCTCATCGCCATCGGCATCAATATCACGCTGCGCCTCGGCCACCGCGGCGTCAAAGCCCGGGCTGTGGCGGTTGTAACTCTGCATCATGCTGGCCATCTGTCGGTCCGTTTCGTCCATCTCCCCGCCCGGCTGCAGGAAGGGTCTGCCCGCTTCGTCGGTAAGCCAGCTTGGGCCATCGGCTCTCATGTACCCGCTGGGCACGCTCGGGTCCTGGGCAGCCCCCGGGGCGGCTCTCGTGGACGCTTCTGTAACGAACCACTGCGCCTCGTCGGCATTCCTTCCTTGCTGTCCGTTGCTGGCGTCCTGTTCTTCAATGAGCCGGGCAATTTCCTCCGGGGAGGCGTCGTCCGAGATAAAGTCCTCGTTGTCGAGATCTCCAAACTCATTGCCCATCCGTGCCAGGCCGGATGACGAGGCGGTGGTCCGGAAGAGATCTGGGTCCAGGCCTCCGTACGGATCATTGGGCTGTTGCTGCGTCCCTTGCGGCTGCGCGGTCGGCTGCGGAGGCTGGTTGAAATCATATGCCACCTGCTGCAGGAGATTCATATCGTCTTCCGCCATCAGCTCGGGCGTGCCGACAAGGCCAGCGGCCGAGGCAGTAGGCGCTGGATCGGGGTAATCATAGTTGAATGGGTTCCCAGGCTCCGGCGCGCCACCGGTGAGGTCAATCGTCGTCCGAGGAGCGCCAGGCTGGGCTGCGGGGGCTGCAGGAGCTGCGGCAGCCGCGGCGGCCGCTGCTTTCCTCTGCCGGGTGCGCTCCCTTTCTCCTCTCCTGTCGCCGCGGATCCGAAACTTCTTCCCAGCGGCCAGCGCAGCCGCCGTCTTCGGGTCGGACCGCTCGTACTGGAAGATCTGCCCCTGCAAATGCTGGTTCTCGATCCGCAGCGCCCTGATCTCATTCTTGTACGCCGTGTCCTGACCCTGGAGGGCCTCCAACTGCAGCCGCAGGTTCGCAATCTCCGCGTCCTTGACACGCCCTTCATGCTGTGCCCTGCTGAGACTGTTGCGCATCGTGTGCGTCGTGGCGGCCGTCTGCTGGATGACCCGCATCACCTGCTGCTTGTTGCTGGCGGCCAGGGCCTGCTCGGCCATGCGCGCGCGCTCGGCCGTCGTGCGCATCGTGTCGTGGAACAGCACCATCGACTTTGTCGCGAACCGGATCTGCTTCCGCTCCCAGCCCTGGTGCTTGGGGTCCTCGGTGACCTCGTCGTCCGGCTTGCGCGCCAGGTGGATCGTGTGGTGCGTCGTTCGGTGCGTAAACGTGCACTGCACATCGTGCCTCACGCAGTACCTGCACGCCCACCCTGTTTTCTCGCATGTCCTGCCCTTGACCTACAACCGAAAAAGCATCGTCAGCACCCAGCGCTAGAAAGAAAAGATAAAACACTCGAGGGCATTATTCATCCATCCACAACACTCACCTTGCACCGATCACACGGGGACACCTTCGAATTATCCACCTCGATCCCGCGCTGCGCCTTGACGATAGTCGGGTAATCTAGCTCGAGCTCCAGCCCCCTCCGATCCAGCCCGCCCTCTGTACCCGCCGCCGCCTCCACCGCCGCAATATGGTCCTCCTGGATCTGCCGCGCCAGGAGCATCACGGGCCCATACGAATTCGTCTTATCCCGCAGCTCCGGCCGCGTGCGCGGCGGAATCTCCTCGTTCCCGTCCGAGTCGTACTCGCGGTCCAGGTGGCGCCCCTGCACGTCCGTGTCCTCGTCGCGCTCCCCGTCGTAGTACCGCCACTGGTACCCCGTGATGGTCCGGTTCGGGTCCTGCGCGTTGACTTCCTGTAGTAGCGCGGCGCCGTCCTCGAGGGCCTGCGTGAAGGCTTGGATTTCGGTGTCCGTTAGCGGCTCGCGGTCTGTGGCGCGGAGCTTGCCTACTGCGCGGTGGGCCCGGCGGCGCGCGTTTTCGCTTTGCTTTTTGGCGATGCTGCGCAGTTGCGCGGGGGTTTTTCCTTGGGGGTGTGCTTGGGGTTGCTCTTCTGATTGTTCTTGGGTTTGTTCTTGGGGTTGTTCTTCCGTTTCATCTTGAGGCTCGGCTTCTGGTTCAGTCTGAGGCTGCTTCTGCGTCTGATCCTGTGCCTGATTCTGGCCCTGGCCCCGATTCCGAACTCTTGTGCTCCTTCTAGGTGCCATTCCGATATCCTTTCCGAACTGACCTTCCCGCCGCGATTCGATATACTTGCTTATGTATTGCTGTTCTGCTCTGAGATACGGTCCGCTACCTGAGCGCTATCCCGATAAAGTCGATAACTCCAGAGAAATTCAGTCTAGAGATAAAGAAGAAGAAAATGCGATGCGATGAAGAAAAATCCAAGTCGATGGGATTTCCGCCGGGGATATTTAATCATTTCCCAGCCGAGTCCATTTCCCTTCACGACCCTCCCTCAACCGCTGCGCGCACGTATCCTGAAAGGCGCCTTTCAAGTCGATCCAGCGAGTGTCATGATTCCTTTACCGGATCTCCAAGAGGCTGATATGAGACAGTATAGCTTTGTCCAGCAGACAAAGTCTGCTTTATCCCCCTATTCAGCAAAACAAAGCACACGAAACAGGCAATCGGGCGACGCTTGTCTTCGAAACGGCCACTCTTGTCGAGGTCTCGACGACACTATACCGGGTTTAGAAACGAACAAGAGAGCGGAATTTTATTTGATGGTAGGGTCTGTTTTTGTTGTCTGCTTGTGTTTTGGACGGCCATTCAACTGCCATGGACACAACGCGTTCTGTGGGTGGTCAAGGCGCCGGACAAAGAACCCTACCATGGACGCGGTTGTGGTCACGGATTGTGTTACACAGTTAACAAACAGCTGGAAGGGACGAACTTGAGGAGGTCGAGCCTTGTTGGTCAATAAGGTGATTTGGGCTTGGTATTATTATCTTACTGCTACTACCATGGCACCTATCTCTGCTATGCAATATGCCTCGTTGGTGGAATGCCGAGCTACCTGGTCCTCTCCTACCCCCTCAGTTCAAACACAACTTATTTCCCCGTAATCCTGATCCTTCTGATGTCTGACCCTCGGAATCAGTTGCTCAAATGGATACTAACATGGTGGTAGGGTGTATTTTCCCAGCAGTCCGGACCTATGCACATGTTCTCCGCAGAGCGTTGATTCATCCAGGGCCTAGTCTGTTGGCAAGTGAGTACTGTCATCTCGAATCAAGCTGGTATATCCATAAGCACGGAAGTGAGCCCCAAGCAGTCAGCCCTCGGCATAGAGAATGCTACAGGCAGGCTATTCGGGACCCGTTTCAGATATCGTCTCGCTAGAAGGGACCGATTGTAGATAAGTGCAATCAATGTCTATCATTGAGTTGAGCGGGTGGGCCTCGGGCTTCATCGCATATATACATCCTGAGGCAGGGCAAGGAATGTACTGCATGGTTTCGTTATCTGTTCAGTGCGGCTATTATGTGGTTCTGCGTGGAATGTCCATTGTCGGTTTCCAAGGTAGTCAGGTCTCCTTGATCTTTCTTTTTTCTTTCAAAGGTGGACAGTGTATACATTCCTCTTTGATGTAACATACCAGATAGGCTGGGTGGCACTTACTAAGTCGTTCCCATTGCGTGGTGAGTCCCTGGCTCATAGAGAGGGCTGAATATGAATATGCCCCGTTGCGTCCCTGTTGGATATTGGCAGGTGCCTCGGCCTGGCTGAAGCCTTTCTTCTATTCTGGTGTTTCCACGACTATCTAAGACTCACTATTTATGGTGCATGTTTATGATATTCAAACGTGTCTAGACGCCCTCGCCCGAACTACATCAGAACCATTTGCCATGCATGCTCGTCGAGCCGCGCCGTCGGTGCTTAGCTACATGTGGATCTGCCAGCAAGAATAGGTAATAACAATAAAGGTCCCTTGCCCTGTAGACTCCCTTTGGGAAAGGCAGATCCAAGGAAATGGTAGACAAACGGATCCCATTGAAAGGGTTGGTTAGCCTCTCTTTCTAGCTACCACCCTAGTCCAATGACCAGCTACGCACAGGTATTCTCCTCCAACCACCTTATCCTCCAGCTTGCTGTACCAACCCGGCCAATGACAAACATGATAGCACCTCATATCAGATAAACCCTCAAAGCCTCGCCCTCACCCACCCAACCCCCACATTCCCAATTGTACCCACCAACGCAGCGCCCTGCACAACCCCATTAACCACCGCAGCACCGGCTCCAGCCGCGCCGGCGCTCTGCAGCGTCGCGAATGCACTCCCCGCCGCGACGTTCCCGATCGTCCCTTGCACTGCTGCGGCGATGGAGCCTGTTCACTCGCGAAGTATCCGGTTAGCGTCAGACTTGCTTTTGGGATTGGATGAAGAGGAGGCGGGATGGAAAGACGGGAACAGGGGGTGATGGAAGAGGAGCATAAAAGTAGATAAGTAGAGAAGTAGAGAAGTAAAGGGGTCACCACGCACCAGCCTGTACGCCACCAGCCCCAAACCCCGCGATGGCAAGGACAGGTGCAGCGACTATCCCGGGTACAGCGACGACAACGCCGCCGATGAGGGACGTCGCGAGGACGGGATTGTTGTATGTCCAGTTCGCGGCCTAAGATTGTTATAGTGTCAGCGTTAGCCAGTCAGGTAGTCGTAATCATGTCTTCAAGCAGTTTGTCTGTATGTCTCGCTTTCCATGGACGATCGTCCCCGGTGATCGATCGAAGGAAGGAAAAGATTATGAAAACGCTAGAACATACATGACCCGCAAACTGTGCTGTCTTATTCAGAGCCGGTGGTCCGTATACTGCGGCCATCTTCGCGCCCTCGTTGAGTGCCGTTTGCGCGGTTTTGGCGCCGTGGCTGAGGAGGGTGGAGGGGAGGGTCTGGAGGTTGGGGAAGGTGGGCATAGTTATCGTCGGGGGTTAGATGATGGATTTCTCGTGTTGACAGTTGTTGAGCTTCTTGGAGATAGATAGATGGAAGATGGGGATGGAAGACGGAAGATGGAAGGTAAAAGGTGGAAGATGATGGTTGAGGTTGAGGTTGGGAGAGCAGACGCGGGGAGGTGGACAACAGGCGCCAAAAGCAAACAAAAAATGCGGCACAGCGACAAGGCGGATTCTATGACTGCCCACCTGCAGGCAGACTGGGATCCTGCTTATGGTTGGCCGACCTCTTGTCTGCCTACAGGAAGCTGCTGCAGCTTTGTGCATTATTGTTTCTTTTCTTTTCATGTGCCGTGGCTCTCTCTCATTCACTATTGCCCTGACAACCATGTATCCATCTGTTCTAGTTTAATGCTGTAACAGTCATATCTGCTAGGCTTAATGTCTTTACAGGTTACTTATATTATACTGCCCTTTCTCTACATTCCTGGCAGCTTACAACGCTCAGGCTCGCCCAGGTGCAAAGTATAGCTACATCAACAGCTACAGCAAACCAAGGAAAGTCCCTCTCGACGCCTTGTATTCCTCAACCTAAACATAGCAAACACAACTACTAGATCTAGCCTACAGCCCCAACCCGATCAACAACATCCGAACCCCATTGTTAATCCCCAGAGTCTTCTCAGCCTCGTCCAAGCTCTTCATGATCTCCCCATGTAAATGAGACAACACCTCACGAACGTACTCAAACGTACGCGCAGACCGCATCGCTTCCAGGATATACGACTTGACCTCGTCGTGCAGACTTGTCGATGGGGCGCGGTTGTATAGCGCCGAGGTGATGCGGTCCGGGCACGGGGTGTGGAGGAGGAGGTGGATGAGCGGGAGCGAGAATTTGCCCTCGTCGAGGTCCTCGCAGTATCCCTTCTTCGTGGTGTACTTGGGCTGGTTAGCTTGAGAGGCTGAGAAAAGAGCATGGGAGGACTAACATCAGCCGAAGTCAGATTCATATAGTCATCCCGGATCTGGTAGTAGCGGCCGGTCAGGGTGAGGAGGCGGCTGAGATGTGGAGTTGTTATTGGAGAGGGCGATTCGGCTTCCATCAGACGGGCCATCAGGCGGAACAGGCCCCCAGTCTTGTTGTCGACCATCATGATGTATTCGTCCGTCGTAGGGCAGCGGCCATGGTGGCGCCAGTGCAGGTCAAGGCTCTGGCCACGGTGGAGGTTGCTGACTTCGTCCAGGAAGATTTGCACGCATTGCGGGTTCTTAAGGTGAGTGGCCTCTATGACCGTCTTGACATAGCTGAAGTTGGCGCTGTTGATGGTCTGACTGGCGCCGTAGAAGATGTGCGTTGCTGGTTGGCCTCGGCGGAGGGGAGAGGCGTCTTCAATGTCGTCGAGCCTGTAAAGTTAGGGCTACGAATGACTTGAGACAGGGGAGAGCGTACATTAGCGATGAGTTGTGCAGCATTTGCACAATGTTCTTGATAATTTGCAGCGAATCCGACGGCACATTCAGCCAGGAGTTGAGGATGTTGACGAGCTTGTCACGCATGTTCTTGGACTGGAGAGAGTTGATGTACTCGTACGGAGCATCGCAGATCTACCTCGGTCAGATCAGTGCACGGATAAAGCCAGGAGCGATACGCACATGGCTCGGAGCCTTGGTAAATGGAGCCGAAAAGGCGACCATTGGATCACTACTGTGCCCATTGCTCTGGTTCACATTGTTCGCCTTTGAAGCCCTGCGCTTGGGTGCCGACTCTGGGGAGGAGGCCATTCTTTTCAACCCCTTTGGCGGAGGATACCCCTCCATGACACGAAGATTTCCCCCCTGGCATTTGCCAACGATCGTAGCCCGATCCTCTGCTGTCGTGATGAGGTCGGTGCGGTGGTACCGCGCGCCGTGGGCCATCCAGAACATGGTTCCCGAGTACAGGCAAAACACCATGGTCAGATACTGGATCAGGCTGCGGGACTTTTGGATGGGGCCGTGCAGCCAGGTCAGGTACATGTCGATGAATTGCTGCTCCATCTTATTGACTTCCTTTTTGAGAATCTCGCGCGCCTCCTCTTCGTTGTAGCCATATTCCCGCATTAGCAGAGCCACTCCGTTCTGCATCCGTTCTATCGTGCCTGATCGGTGGTGCTCGTCAAACTCCTTGTTAAAGCTATAGTAGTCATTGGACAAGACTCCGGCGATGCCCCCCAGGTCGACTATCTCCCGGACTGACTCGATCTCCTCCGCCGTGCATCGGATTCCGGCCCCCCACGCTCCCAGCCGAATGGCCCATCTGGCAGAGTTAGAGTGCGAATGGATGCAGGACTGGCTGTTGGGCTTACTCTGGGCCACCTTCGACCAATCTATGCTGCTTGAGCTCTTCCCAGGACATGTTTCCATGCGAGCTCGTCGCCTGGTTATCCAGATGGGCCTTCCACGCCTTCATGTGCTCCATCCCAATATCCCCATCCTTTCCCGACAGCATATTCAACACATAGGGGACAACAAGCCTATTAACGTCTAGGCGTGGCTCGTGTTTCTGGCCGATCCCCACCGTTGACATGATGGTAAGGATGAGATCTTTGGTGGCCTCGTGGTTCTTCTCCATTGACATCGCATCGGTAGCGTCTGTAGAGTCCGTCAACGCGTGCCTGGTGAGTGAGTGACCATACTAACCGTCCCAAAAGAATCCCCAGTCGCAGTACGCCGCCACTTTTGCTGCCCGTTCTGGAAGACACTCTGGATATGCCCACGCAACGTAGTTTCCGTAGATTGTGTTGCAGGCCAGGAACGGGCGGCCATCGTTTCTCAACCCGTCCTTTTCAATCGCTTTGTTCCAGCCATCAAGAAACTCATTTGATCCTTGGATAGACTTGGCCTCGTAGCGGGACCGGTACATGGGATAGATGCAGAAGAGGTCCTTGATCGGGGGCTCGAAGCTGCGTGCGTTGCAGGGATCGCTGTGCACACAGATGTCACGGAGTGCGGCGTCCATTCTGACTGTACCGAAGGGTAAATCTCAGAATCAACGCTGGATTGGGCCACAGGGCTAATGGACGAGGCCCCTTTTTAGAGGCCGGCACCACGATTGACGACCGAGTCCACGACGGTGTTTCGACACGAAAATGCCTCGAGCAAGGCCCATTCCTGATCAGTTCGGGACGATCTCTCTGCGACCATGAGACGTTCAGTGTGCCCCTGCAACCCACCGTGTGCATGAACCCGGCTTGCGTGCCACTTGGGATGCTCGTCCCTTTCCACCACCCGATACCCAGACACTCTCTTTGGAAGATGCGTGGTATGCTGGGAGAACCGGTATACCTCGTAGTCTGATGGCTACAGTACCTGCTGTATAGACGTTAAGACCCTGCGTAAACCGTTGGATGCTGTGTCAGCCACGCATTGAGATACTGACTACCGCCAGCAACATCAGGCCCGTTGGCAAGAGATTCCCTGCAGAGTCCCCCACACGGCTTGCTAACTGCCTCCAGGCGCCTTGGAGTCCGATCTTCGCATGAATCAGTGATGCTTGTCTACTTCGCATTGTGTATCCTGCAGTCAACCTCGAGTAGCTTCTCGTCTGTCTCGGTGAGGGTTGCCGTGGAACAATCTGCGATCCAGCCAGTGGCCGCACGACTGTGTTCTTCCGAGCTCCGATACCGCACGTGCGGGCGAGGAGTATGCCATTGGGCGCGGCATTTGCTTTGTCCTGCTGAAACGGCGGTGGCTCGTGTGAGGGGGCTCGGTGCAACATGAGAGTCCGGTGGGCTACCATCTGCCAACAGGAATGGATAGACAAGGGTGATGGCGCGGTGAGGATGGTGATGCAGCGTGCTTGACATTATCGAGATGACTCGTGGACAGCGATGCTTGAAGTGGTGGTGCACCGCACTTGGTATATGAGATGGCTGGCTCGCGGAGAGATTTTCGCGAGGCCAGCGAGGATGTCCGTCGTCAATCGGCTTTTCTGACACCATGGATGCTCTGTCTAATTCCACTAGCGAGGGCTTGCTTCAAGGTGCGCCTTCCCCGGATGGCAGAGACAAAGATTGGAGACAGCTAACCCAGGAAAGAGCTCTCTACCCTCGCCCAGCAGCGATCCCAGCTAGCCATCGCCACGCTATGCGCCCTGCTTCTTGGGGTGTTCTATCTCCTGCCAGCAAAGGACCCTTATAAGCTGAAGCGAATCCCAACGGTCCACCGCTCGCGCATCCTCGACGCCTGTAGATCCGGGGTATGGTGGCGAGTCCTCCTTCCGCGGTTTTATCTGTACCTACGCGAGGGATATCTGAAGGTACGGTACCACGATTTCAGTCATGGCCCCCTCGTCTCAGCAGGTGCTGATCCGCAACAGTACAACACCAGGGACAAACCGTTTCGGATCTGGTTCTCGCCCCTCCAGACATGGACCTATGTGCTGCCCCTGAAATATCTGCCCCAGGTTAAGAACCAGGGTCTCACCGAGCTGAGCCTTCGAGGGTTCATTAACGATGTGTGCATCCTCACAGACTGATAGCAGACAAGGATCTTCGTTGACTCGGTCCAGGTGCTCCATTCCGAGTTCTCCAGTGGGGCCGTTGACAACTTCGAAGTCCAGGTTGCCTCGAAGCTGCTCAACGGGAACCTCACTGGTATCAAGCCCATTATGCAGACCCGGACGGAGCAGATCCTCGAGCGCGTCATTGGCAGGCCCACGGGGTGGCGTAGGTTCAACATTCGCGCCCTCAGCGTCCCCATCATCAGGCACGTCTCGGCCCGCATCGCCTTTGGCGAAACCCTCGCGGACAACGCCGACTTCCTCGATGCCATGGAGAGCTACACCATGAATATCCTCCCTTATGCGCTGGCTCTCCGCTACCTGCATCTCGGGCCCTTGCGGTACCTGTTCCTCTATCTGATCCACCTGCGCCAGCGACGAACCCTTGCTATCGCGACGCGCTACATCACCGATCTCATCGCCGAGCGGCAACGCAGAGAGAAGGGGCACAACTTGGCAGAGGATGAGAGGCCCGTCGACTGCATTCAATGGTGCATAGACCAGGACATCCCCGACGAGCAAAAGAGCCCCGAGGCCATCGCCCATCGCATCCTCCACATCGCCGCCGCCATTATCGATGCGCCCATTACAAGCATGATGAACGTGCTTACCGACATTGCCTCGTATGCACGCGGTGAGGTACTTGACGACCTGCGAGCCGAAATGGCCGAGTGCCTCGCAGAGTCCGGTGGCGCATGGACCGAAGGCTCCATCGCAAAAATGAAGAAGCTCGACTCGTTTGTCGAGGAATCCTTTCGAATCACCTCGGGCCTCCTCCCAGGTACGTCCACCCAGTCCCAGCGGCCTTTTCCACTGCTCATCAGTCCATAGTGAGCGCCATGCGCCGCGTCATGGCAGACTCCTTCCGCTTCGACGACGACCTGGTCCTCCCCAAGGGCTCCTCCATTCTATTCCCAACACAGTGCATCCAGCGCGATCCAAACATCTACCCCGACCCTGACAGATTCGACTACCTGCGCTTCCACGGAATGAAGGAGCATGTCCGAAACACAGATTCCCGGACAGGCAAGGAAGTTCCACGCCACGACTGGCTCAGGTACACTCATGGTTTATCCCCCCAACCCATCCCCATACCGTTCATCTTCTCATTATCGATATACACAAGCGGGATCTAACAACACTTCACCAGCTTCGGCCACGGCCGCCAGGCATGCCCGGGACGGTTCTACTCTCTGCGACTCCTCAAGACTATCCTCGGGGAGATGATGCTCCGCTACGACATTCGCTATGCTGGTGGGGATAGACCACGCCCACCGCCCACCGACCTCGACCCGATCACCACGCCCAATACCACCGTTGAACTGGAGTTTCGAGCCAGGCAGGACTTGTTGTGACATGGCGTAGCCCGGCGTGGTGTAGGCAAATCACTTGATGACTTCATGCTCATAAATCCCCGCGTACAAGCGTCGAAGAACGCATACCCAACTTGGTTTTCTTTGGGCCGAACATATCTTCCGCTGCAGCAATCTTGGTTTGATTTTTTTTCTTTTTTCTTGGTATTTCAAGGGCAATCGGTGAGGCGTGTCCCATAACATCTATAGTTAATATTCAGTTAGTTCTATGTCTCACAGTCTCAGCAAACGCATTTTGTGCTGTACCTCAACCCCTTTAGCCCACCTTTCCATTTCCAGTAGTATCTCCTTGCTCTCGTCGCTCCAATTCAATGTTGCTCCAGAATCTCATGTAGGCACCATGGCAGCCGCGCGTGTCCACAATCCAGCAAACCAAGATCGCACATCTACCATCCACGGTCACACCACTGAGGCAAGCTATGCAATGTCGCGCAGCTAGAAAAAGCAAGGGAACGAAAGTAAACATCGAGAAACGGATAATCCCGCCCCCAGCTAGCCTCAAGCTCTCATGATTTGCGCTGTCCCCTGTGGCGCGTCGTACAATCCGGTTGGTCTGGCCCTCCCTGGAGCGACATATCTCAACGGTGCGGTGGTACATGTGCACAGAGTGAGATAGAGCGGTCTCCCGAGTGCGACGCAGACGAGATTTCAGGGGTAGGCTTGCGAGGACAGGTTTGGACTTGCGAGACGGTGGCTGAAAGCCTCGTCGAGACATGCCTGTCTTTCTGACGTCGGCGGAAGTACAAAGTGACAGCCTGGGTTGAGCCTAGAGCTTTTGGGGTGCACGATATGATGTCGAGGTTGATCGATCGGGCTTCAGGGTCTCTATGTGAAGACTCGATGCTGGGAGTAGAGGCAATAGTATTATTACCGCCAGCCCACTCCTCAAGGAATCTGACGGATTCCATTTTCACCGGATGAAACGAGCCCAGAGTCGCTAATTGCACCTTGAGACACTCGCCGACTAACTTGTCGCGATACTGCAACTTTCAGATCCGAGCTAGGCTCCTTGAACCAAGGGACATCACCGGGTGGTGTGAACCGCTGTCGTCTCCCAGGGCTTCAAGAAGCAGCTTCTCGCCTTATCCTAACCGGTCCGTTTCCATGTATAATGTTACGACCGTACATAGTGCCGAAATTGGTTCGGAGCGCCGGGGCCGGTGGCCTCCTCCGGGATTTCTAGGACGTGGAGGTATATCTCTTCGGCCTCGTGCAGTCGTCCCTGTTCTTGATCGATGGACCCCAGCGCGGACTGGTGATTGAGGATGGAGACGGCTGTCGATCCCAACGTTGCTGCTACCTCCGCCACTATTTGAGTCAGCAGTTTTTCAGCGTCGTTCAGCCGGCCAAGGTTTCTGTATATGGCAAGGTTCTTAAGCGGTCGGATCCTAGTGTCGTCTTCTTCTTCTCGAAGTTCCGCAGAGCACCCCCTCTTCGTCGGTAATTCGATGGCGGAGAGCTCCGGAGCAAATACTCGGATAGACCTTGATGAGGTGCCTTTCCGTTTTCGAAATCGATTCTATCAGACTGTTATTGCTCCGCAACCAGCTGCGGGTCGCTGAATACCAGTCGATGCAGACTGGATTTGGTTGTCGCTCATCTATGGCTTTATATCCGTAGTCGCCGTCGAGCTTTTGACTAAGCAGCTCTCCTGTGGTGTTTTTCTGTCCACTGAGGGGCGGCAAAGACTCCATCAAACTGACCATATTATCGTTCATATGGCTTGCAGCTTGAACCAGGGCTAAGGGCAACTAGCAAGTTCGCAGCATCACTTATTCACAGTTGAAAATGCAACTGGTGTTGACCAGTAACGTCATGAGCAGATTTATTGCCAATTCATCACCAGTTCAACAACCCGGGCAATCTCACGGCCTAAAAAACATATTGCAACTTGCTGGTTTCGCGTGGCTAGGATAGTAAGCCCTTTGGGCTGTGGGAAAGGAAAGTATTTAACCTTGGAGACCCAAGTGTTTAACATACACATTTCTATATTGTCCATATTGTCCGTGATTAGGACCCAGCTGTCAGCCTTTTCTGAGCTCAAGTGTTCTTTCACCCAGGAGATCTTGTCTGACTTTCTTTTTTCTAGTCATAGCTCAGTGCTTATGACGACAAATGTTTGTAGCATAGCCTTGGCACTGGTTGCTTAATTCCAGAAAGCTAAACAGTCCAGCTCCCATATTGCATGTGGTAGCCTAATTCAAGCACTATATATGTTTTTTCAAACTTCTAGACCCATAGCTGCCACCTTTTGTACTATGCTTTTGTCCATGGTTTAAGTTCCAGTTAATAAAGGCATAAAGGGAGTCTTCCTTTAACTGGATCTGTAGGCCTGTCCAGAGACAAACAAGAGGGCGACTTTTATATAAGCGGCTGTAACTAGTACGGCGGTAGTCACAGATATCATGGATAATGCAGCAAGGGAGGGAGTTCATAATTCCCGCTGCTTCCATTCCAAACCACAATGCGTTAACTTCCTTGCCAACTCCATCCCAGGTCCTGGAGCGCTTATCCCGTAGTGACTCCGTGAGTCCTTCAGGCCAGCCGTTTGATTTGCATACTCGGAGCGAACCGGTATGTACACGATGCATTGTGACCGGTTGGTCGTGCGCTGCATAAAAAGGCTGAGGTGGAAATTTCATCGAGGACGGCAGTTGCTGCGACGAGCTCGAGCGGAATAGCACAAATCAAGCCTAAGGTGTAATCAAAATGCGAAAAGCTTGTTGTCATCACAAGGCGAGATTGTACGCGACTGCGTGTGCAATGCGAAGTCATGATGAGATGCAATTGATGCGGTTGGGAGAAATAAGGTGTCACCCATTTTGCATGGTTGTCAAAAAAGCACTGGCAGCCGATGGGCAGTAACACATCGCCATCGGGTTAGCACCTATAAGCTATGTTGTCATTCCCAATTTGGAGCCAGTGTGCGTGTTCTGAAGATAAGTGTAAGACTTCCGCGGCCCAGTCGGTTGGATATATAAAGCTGGATCTAGAAGCAACACTCCGGGGCCGGGGTTCTTGCCAACAACGATACAGAAATTGAATCAAACTGGAAATACATCAAGGCTGCGATGCTCATCTAGAAATTTTTTTTCATTCATTGGGAATCCTTATAAATATCGAAAGATCATCTTTTCTCCGCGTGAACTGCGCCATCGATTGGTATACTCGAGGAGCTCAGGACACCCAGCTACGACCCAAGGCCACCTTCGCAGAAACTGTTCGGACACTTCCCAGTTCTGAGGAATCGTAGGATCCCCCCACACGAGTAACCCGCAGGATTCGTCCCTCACGTCCCAAAAGCCCATGATATCGAGACAGAGCGGATGGTCATCAAAGTCTCCTGCCATAATCAAGTTGTCTCGTAGCCGAGCAAAGGGAAAGAAGTCGAGCCATGGGTGATGTGACGTCGAGAGTTGAATTTGTGTGGGACGGAGACTGACCGGCAGTTGGTCCTCCGTGTGATACCCCGGAAGCGAGGTGCAGAATGGTGAGATGGCCTCATCCTCCATCCACTCCGGGCCAGGCGACATGCCCAATGTGTACATGTTGCTCATGAAGGCGCGGAAGACGTTGACTTTGCAGAGGGTTAGAAGGTGGTCTGCGGACGGGGACCCATGAACATAGCTTTCCACGGCTCTTTGGCTGAACCGCTCGAGAAGCTTATCGATTTCATCTCCGAGGAAACACGCCCGGCGTTCCCATTGTGCGACCAGAGGGTTTCCTTCGCCTGTGACACTCGGTGGTGGCTCTGTTGATGACGTTCGGGGTAGTAATGTGACTTCGCCGGTAGCGATCAACTCTTCGATTTGCTCTTGGACCGTTCTCTTCTTCTGCATCGCCCGTTTCCGTTGGCCTAGTCGGCGAAACTTGTCAGCACTCAATATTACAGAAAGGGTCGCCTGATGTCGGTGGACTCACGAAAAGCGCGCTGATTCAGGCGATTTTGTCGCTTTCTCCGCTCCTTCGCATCGCCCAGGCCAGCCCAGTCATCATCGGCTTCCACGGGGTCCTTTCTTATGCCACGAGGCCATTGCGCGGAAGATTCCTCCGATTGGGGGTGCAGAACCAGGTCCATTTTCAGTTAAAATGCAGCTGTCAGCGGAAGTTTCAATCGCAAGTCAAAGAGTCGCAGCCAGAAAGAAGGTTGGTCTGGAATTCCAGAGACCCGGCGGGTTTTAATGTGTGGAGGCGAGAACGGCGATTGGGGCCGGAGTTAAGCTTCAGACCCGCCGCTGCTGACCGTCGCCCACTTGGCGTGAGTCACTTTCATCATTCTTATTTAAACTCGGCCAGTTTCCTTTCACGCACGGGGCTGATAAGTCTTGGAACGGACGATCTGCTTCCCATCGTGCCGCTTTTGCTGTGTTAATTGGCTGATCTTCTGGTTAATTAGAAATGCTGAGTCTGCAGAGGAGAAAGTCTCCGACGTCAAAGGGTGCCCGCGTACAAATTTCTCAGCTTTCCCGGCCGCTAGCGGTTCGCTTCTGCCACTCATGCCTCGAGAGAACCTGTCGCCATGTCAGTGATCTCAACTTCTATCCAACCCGGAGTTTTGAAGCCGAGAACCGCTAGGCGAGAAACAAAATACGGAGAGTTTCGACCAATTTACCCCGCCATACCTCTCCTGGAACGGGGCAGTTTCAGTCCCAAGATTGCACTATTCTGATTACAACTCTTCGAGCGGGGGTCGGTGATAGCGCTCGTCTTCGACCTATCAACGTGGTTCTCTACGAATAGCTTCGCTTGGAACAGAATTCTGAGCGCTCGTGCAGGGAACTTTGCCTCATTCATACACTGTTCTGCCAGGGAAGAACTCGTGTTTGGCTGATTGTCTTCGAGCCCAGGTTCCAGGCGACTCTGGACTCAAAGCGTCTTCGCTCCTTCTCAGGCTCCAGGACCGAACGCCCCGCCGACTTTGCCGCTGCCTTCGCACCGTCTTTTCCCCTCCCAAAGCGAAATTATCATTCTCCCGACGAACGACAAACAAGACTTTTCATCCATCGCCTACCATTGACCAATAAACAGGGCCGCCTCCTTTAAACGTCATGTCGAGATCAGATCAGTACGAGGGAAGACACCTGAAACAATAAGGGAAGGAACCATGGCATCTTGATACGTTGCTTCGACATAATATTCTCTTTGAAGAATGGTCCATCGAAGAACTCACGTGCGTTTCCTAGAAAGCTCGCCGACTGGATCTCAAACCGCTTCAGGTCACTCATGCTCTTCGACCGCATTGATGCTTCCAAGCAACTGCTTCGGAGGCGTTCGGATTAGCGCCACCAACTCTATCAGATGTGACTATGTGCCATACTGGCTTTGCTTGTCTCGAATCTAGCAAAACAATTCTGAGGACTCATGACGTTTTCAGAAATCTGGAGAAAGCGTTACTTTGGCGAGCGGTAAATATCGCACCGTCAACACTCCATGCGAACTTACCAAGTTCTCAGCTACCCGTCTTTTAATTCCGCCTCTCGACTGAGAATACCCTTCAGGGCACAGCATTAGCCTCGTCTGGATAGGGCCAACCCCAAAGAGCTCACCATCTGCAGCGTTTCCATACCGCCGAGCCTTGTTGCTGAGAGATCTCGACTGTCATCGGCCCCAAACATCGGAGTCCTTCAAGTCCAGGGTATAAATGTCGTCTCGGCAACGACAGCTCGCGCGAAGAGTTGCTTAATGGGCTTCAAACTCTCATTGACACTGCGTCCTGCAATTAGGAGTATAAACCCCTCGTTCGCAGGGCTTTCCATTAGGGTTCTCTGTTCTAGCTTCCAGTCTCATATAGTAGGTGGGTCAGTCACTAAGAAGATGCTAAACCTACGATTCAGTCGACCACTGGCCCCGACAATCGTACGCTCAACGTGCAAGACGAAGCTCAACCAGCAAGACGTAGATACAAAGCCTGAAAATAGAAAACTTGCAACACGGGCTTTTCATCAACGATCTGTCTTTGCAGTCCCACACATTGGCGCAGACAACCTTGAATACAAATATGCTCCGCGTTTACCATCATCCTCCGGACCCTTACCATCAGCCGCTGGGTAGGAGTAGGAGCTCGTACCGTTTATCGGTGCGGGGCCAACGCTTTCTTGGACTGAGCTTATAGCACAGGCTGTTTAAGAGAGCGGATAGTAGCGAAGGCGTAGCTTCGCACTCTCAACATACATACTATCCACCAAAACACGTTTTCGAAGCGTTATTCGCCGGATCCTCAAAAGCTCAATATTCTCTGGTAATGCAAAGCAATAACAATCACCTGGCAGGCTCTCGGCTACAGCCCGGTTACATACTTCGGCAGCACGTGGCGGCGAAGGCAGCGAAGCAAGCTCCCTGGAACCTCAGGCTCCCAGCGAACGAAAATCCAGTCATTACCGACCGAAATATTGGGAACATGGAATGATGACGTACGGGGTAGAGATCTTCAAGAGACGGCTCGGGTTTCATTCTCAAGATGGCGGTTGCCCTTGTGACTGCTCCATCGACAACTCGAAATCAAGTCGCTCATACAACGTAGCGCGAAGCGGACGTTCTTTGTCCTTAACCTCGCCTTTTCGAAGTCGATCGCCCACTGAAATCTTCACTGCTCGGGTTCAAGGCCAAAGCACACTCGTCTTCGACGTTGATCTTGAGTCAGTGACAGTGGTGATTGGAATCCTGGGGACAAGGATCTGGGGTCCTTGGTGGCCGGCTGGGCGTTGGAGCGAAGTGGGGGTTCCACTCAACTACTACCTAGCTTCGCTCTCTAATCTCCACCCGCACATCGACCTCGGAGGCTTTTTCGGTCTCTCGAGTATCGCGAGGGTTGAATGATTTGACCGAGGGCGAGTGTCGGATTCTCGCGAAATGAGAGGGAAAGATCGGTAAGTAGATACTACATACATACTCCGTACTTGAAATCATCTCGCTTTCATGCCTTCAGGGTTGCGCCCCACACATTCCATCCATGCATGCTGGATAAACCTACTAATCTCTGTACGCGCATTCCCTGGAGCCTTGATTTCAATGCAACGTGCCTCTACCCGGAGGAGGAGTATCATATGCCATCGAGATTCGAGGAGTACTAGTGACAGTGATATCTCCTGCATGCATACCTACACCTACATAGGTTGTTGATCCATGTAGTATGGACAAAGAAAAGCCTTGATCACCCACTAGTTCTCCAGAAGTACCTTCCACCATGTCCAACCCAGCGAGACTCACTATTGACCCAACTTCGAGTGGGAGACGTATCTACATAACTTTGTATGGGGAAGCTGCTGCTACTAGTCCACTATTTGCTTTTAATCTCCCACGCTATTATTACCCCGACTATTTGAGTTCTGACATGGGTGCGGAGGTTTCTTTGTTTGCAGATGCAGCTCCGACACACCTGGCGCTTTCTCTTTATTAGGGGAGTGAACTTGCTTGTTTGATGGGATAAGTCAGGCATACTGTATAAGCAATATGCGGGTTCGAGTGGCTGTCACTGTTGTACGAGGCTACCATACTATTGGGTCTTATGGACCCATGGAGTCACTGGTGGTGAAAATCAAAAGGGAGATGGCGATTCGATAGGTCGTAACATCATTCGCGATATCAGCGAGTCAACGCAAATAACCAAGAGTATAATCAAAAAATAAAATAAAATAAAAACATACCCAAAAAGCATCAACTATCCAATGAAAAAACAAGAATCAAGAATCAAGAATCAAGTCCCCAAAACCCTCTTAGCCTCCTCCAAATAATACTTGACCGGATACGATCGAATGGATTTGGGCAGCGCCGGGTACACCGCAACCGAGAACCCCATCGTCGCTCTATACACGCCCCTCGTCCCAACGGTACTCTTGAGCCCGTACGCCTCGCGGATCCGCACGGGCAGCATCTCCACCGTCACAACCCGCATGAACGGCTTCATGTAGCTCACCCAGCGCGGCAGGTCCGTTGTATTTACTAGGTCGTGCGCGAACTTGTGCGCGTCGCCGGAGACGCTGAGCGTCTCGATCTGGTCGTCCCAGTATCGCCAGAAGTCGGCGCGGGAGGCGGGCCACAGACTTGCGGGGAGGACGGCGGGGTCGAGGTATCGGAGGATGAGCGCGAACTCGGCGTAGCCGCGCTCGGCGGTGCGGTAGTCGACGCGGCCGTAGATGCGCTGGTAGAAGTCTGTTGCTGTTGCGTAGAGGGTTGCGAGGAGCCAGAGCTGCGTGTTTGGGTCTGTTGTTGCGCTTTGCGGGCTGATGGGGAACGGGGGTTGGCCGAGGCGGAGGCGGCCGAGGAGGGCTTCTTTTTCTTCGCGGGTGCCGAAGACCAGGCAGGCGATGTAGCTGAGGGTTGCGTGGAGGGTTGTGGTGAGGTCGTCGGCGAGCGAGGGGGTTGTGCTGCTGCTGCCGGTGTTGTCTGTGGGGTTGCTTTGACTGAGGCGGGTTTTGAGGCCTGGCTGGGCGGCTTGGAGGAGGAGGGCCGGGCCGGATGCGACGAAGAGGATGCCCTCCTGAAGGATTTTGGGGAGGACTTGAAGGTTGTCAAGGGCGGTTATGTCGGTGGTGTTGGTGTTGGGGGCATGGCTGGTGGAGGAGACGGGGGAGATCTCGTCGATGTTGGCTTTCTCGTCGAGAGACATGGCGATGACTCCCAGGGGTTGATGAGTCGGAAAGAGGTATACGAGATGGTTGAGGATGGATCGGGGGATTTCTTTTGCACTGTGTTGTACAGGAGCCCTGGGACCGCGAGTTCAGCGTGGTTCCCTGCACAGCATTGTCAACGTCACTTACCTAGTTGGCCAGGACTTGCGCGCGACAGGCGAAGATATCGAGGATCCGAGGGACTAACACGGGGCCTGGGATCATCGCCAAAGTGCCAGTTCCGGTATGCTGCCCGACACCATGGGCGGAGAGGGCGCTGGCGGTGGATCCGAGAAGCTTAAATGGTTGGAAGAACCTGGGGGCGGATTGTCGGTTCCCCGCAGTGGTTTGGGGGGGATTTGGGGGGATTTCGGGTGATATCACCGTTGGGATGGGAAGTGCCGAGGATGGCGGCGGCGCAAGGGGGCACTTTTCAGGGAGCAACAGCTGCAACGCAGACAAAGAAGCGTTGATCTCCGCATGTGAATTGGGGCCCGAGCGCTGGTTGGATGAGGCGAGACAGCCGAATTGAGATCGGCCTGTCGATCTCTGCCTTAGCGTATTTCTTGGTCTTTGCAGGGGCTCTCCAAGGCTCTCCCCAAGCTGGAATTCTCTTTAGGTCGACGTCTCCCCGCGTGGTCGTTGTGGAGTGACAAGCACGCGGCCGCATGGCATTTATCTTCTGACCGTTGCTGAGTTTGTGCGAGCGGTTCTGCGGCTCTGAGCTGGTTCTACGTTGTCCTGAACAATATCTCGAGGAATGCCCCGTCATGTCGTCCAGCGAGTCTCTGGCTGAGAAAAAGGGGCCGTCGCCCGACTCCAAGAACGTGCTAGGTGCCTATCGAGGGCCGATTGCAGGCACTGACGGTGTGGAAATTGAGTATGTCGAGTCTGTGCCTGGCGATGTCTCGCTGGTCGAGGACCCAAAGAGCAAGAAGAGCAAGAAGCAAAGGTTTCGACGGCACTGCGCTCGATTCTGGTGCTGCTATCTCTTCTGGAATGTGATCTTCCTTGCCATCTTTCTACCTATCTTGTACGGACGTCCTCACTTTGAACAGAAGAAGAAGAAATGAACTAACACGAATAGCTTCCTCGTCGTCATCCCTGCCATCGCGCAGCTGGTCGTCAACAAGTCAACGCTGCTCCTGGTCAACGCAACACTCATGCAACCACACCCCGACTCTGTCATTCTCACTCTCGAGGCTGCCCTGGACCTTCCGATCAATCTTCCCGTGCGCATCGAGCCGCTTGTTCTAGAAGTATACAACAAATGGTCGGACGGCAACAATACCATCTTCACTTCTCTCATTGACGGCACCACCGTCGACGGGAATACGACGCTGGGTGTCCAGAACCAATTCACCACGCTAGATGTGCCTCTGTGGACAGACTACGTCCATCGGGTGGTGACTGAGCCGAATGCCCCTTTGCCGGTGCGCGGTTCCACGAATGCATACCTGGGGATACTGAAGAGTCACGTCACGGTGGACAAGGACATTCACCAGCACAGTAAGTCTCGCCAGTCAAACATGCAGGTACGTGGCGGTACATGGAGCTAACACATGTAGCTCTCAACTCTTTTGCCGGGTTTTCCATCGATGACCCGAAGCTTCTCCTCAGTCCACGCGAGGATGGAGTCAACCTGATCGCCAACGCGACGCTTCCCAACCCGTCCGTCATGACACTTGAAATCGTATGTCTAATCCCTTCGGTCATTCTCCTCGCGCTAACAATCTAGGGAACAACATTGCTCGACCTCAAATCCGGCGAGTACCTCCTCGGCAACGCAACAATCAACGACCTCATCCTCTCCCCGGGCAACCATTCCGTCCCCGTCGAAGGCATCATCGACCTCGACTATTTGATCAGCAACCTCGGCGACATCCTCGGAACCCAGGGCGACGCCCTCAACCGAGGATTCCTCCGCCTCGAAGCTGTCGGCCGCAACGTGACCTTTGGCGGGGTTGAAATCCCGTATTACGCCGAAGCGATGCGCAAGCTCACATTGACAGCCGACGTCTCCCTCGGCTCGCTCATCACGAATTCCATCGACGGAATCATCAAGCCGAACGGGACCAACATCTTTGCGAACCTGACCGACCCGAACGGGCCGACGGACATCTCCGACATACTCAACTCGATCGAAGACCCGGACAACAGTTTGGGGTTGAACAATAACAACAACAACGATAGCAACAACGATAGCAATAATAGCGACGATGAGTCCTAACAATCGTGAGTTGGCGGTCTGTTGGTTTATGATTAATGATGTATATAGTTGTTCATGATTGCTTTTGCCAACCCTTTCCTCTTTTCGCTACCGGTGGCCCCGGCCGGAGTAATCCAATCGTATCAATCTTGCCATGACGTGAACGTGATAGAAGAATGCCCCTCTCGAATTGAATCTCGCAGCTCCACTGGTTCGCGCTGCAGCCTGCAAGATCGAGTTTGTCGACCAACCGCCGTTGATCCTGATGTAGGCTGGCTGGCCATCTATTGTCAGTCCGTGAATAACCGATCGCTGGAGCTCCAAGCAAACCACAAACCACCCCCATCCAGTCAGATTGTCAACATGGCATATTTGTTTACTACACTGCAGCCCAGACCTGACGTATCCGATCCACTGGCCACTGCAAGATGTCGCTGGGTTTGCGATGGGCTCGAGGCCAGACGGTGGCTGGCTGGCTGGCTGGCTGTGTCTGTGTCTCGAATTTGGGCTGGTTTATTTAAGCTGACGGATTTCCCCGACTGAGAAGTGTCGGTCAGCAAAAAATCTGCAGTTACACGGTCGCAGCACCCAGTATAACAGCAGAAATCATGGGGGAAAGTCTCTGCCTCGATCATCCTTTTGCAATGGCTCCAGCCGAGTACACCAGATCTGTCTTGGCTGCGTTTTCCGATCTCCGAGCTGCAAAGGAGGGAGACGTTGTCCTGGACGGCCGCACCCTCCGCCTGAGCGATGCCGTCGCCGTTTCCAAGTACGCCCTCAAATCCACTATCATCACTTCAATTGCATTGAAACTGACCCTGCAGACACGGAGCCAAGCTCTCCGTCACCTCCGACCGCGACATCCTCGATCGCATGGAGGCCAGCGTCGCCCTGCTCAACGAGCGCCTGGCAACAGGGCGAGTGGTGTACGGCGTCAACTCCGGCTTCGGCGGCAATGCAGACACGCGCACGCACGCCCACGAGGACCTCCAAAAGGCCCTGGTGCAGCACCACAACACGGCCGTCTTGCTCCCGTCGGACCGGGGCCTAGGCTCCTCGTCGTTCATCCTCGACAACCTGCGCCAGCATTCCGTGCCCGTCCCCATCGTCAAGGCAGCCATGCTCGCGCGCTGCAACCCGCTCCTCCGCGGCCACTCCGCCGTGCGCGTTGAGCTGGTGCAGAACCTCGCAACCATGCTCAACGAGGACTACACCCCCGTCGTCCCCCTGCGGGGGAGCATCTCCGCCTCAGGCGACCTGACCCCGCTCGCATACATCGCCGGCGCACTCGAGGGCAACTCGGACATCTACATCCACTGCGGCGCCGCGCGCAACAACGAGATCATAACCGCCGACAGGGCCCTCGCGCAACTCGGCCTCGAACCCCTCTGCTTCCAGCCGAAGGAAGCCCTCGGCCTGCTCAACGGCACGGCCTTCAGCACGGGCGCCGCAAGCCTCGTCCTGCACGAAGCGAACCAGCTCGTCCTCCTGTCCCAAGTCGCCACGGCAATGTCCACCGAGGCGCTCCTCGGCACCCGCCAGAACTACGACCCCTTCATCGCTGACGTCCGCCCGCACCCGGGCCAGCGCGAGGTCGCGGGTAACATCCACCGCTTCCTCGCGGACTCGGGCCTCACCCTCGACCACGCGCACACGACGGCAACGAACGACCTCGCGCAGGACCGCTACGCGCTCCGCACGGCGTCCCAATGGATCGGCCCGCACGTCGAGAACATGGCCCTAGCCCTCTCGCAAGTGTCCACAGAACTAAACTCCACAACAGACAACCCGCTCTTCGACGCCCCCAACAGCACAATCCACCACGGCGGCAACTTCCAAGCCACATCCATCACAACCGCCATGGAGAAAACGACCTCGGCAATGCAATCCCTCGGAAAACTCATCTTCTCGCAGTCCTCCGAGCTCCTAAACCCCATGCTCAGCAAAGGCCTAACCCCGAACCTCTGCGCCGACGACCCATCCCTCTCCTACGCGCTCAAAGGCGTAGACATAAACATGGCCGCGTACATGTCCGAGCTCGGATACCTGAACAACCCCGTGAGTAACTTCGTCCAAACAGCCGACGTAAACAACCAGCCCGTCAACTCGCTCGCCCTCATCGCGGCCCGCTACGCCGCTGACGCCGTCGAGGTCTTCGGCCTTATGCTCGCAAGCCACCTCTACGTCCTCTGCCAGGCGGTCGACCTGCGCGTGCTGCATGTGCGCTTCGAGAGCGCGGCCAAGCGCGCGTTCTATGAGCGCGTCGCGGGGAAGATCTTCGTGTCTCTTTCGGAGACGGATATCGGGGAACTATGGGCGGAGCTTATGTCTCACTGGGGCAGGCATTCCACGCTGGATCTTGCGGCGCGCGCGGAGATGGCTGTCGACCTGGTTACGGGGACGCTCTTTTCCCTGCTCTCGTCGCCTACTGGTGGGATTAGGGACCCATATCAGGACCTCGCGGCCCTAATTAAGGAATGGCAGGCCGCCACTTCGGATATTCTCACGGCCACGTACGCCCAGATCCGCTCCGCGCACTTCGAGGACCACGCGTCTATAACCCCGATGTATCTCTGCGCCTCGTCGCGAAAGGTCTACGAGTACGTGCGCAAGACGCTCGGGGTCCCTTTGCACAGGGGACTTGAAGATCATCCGACGTATGGGAGTGGGGATAAGGTTGGGAAGAGGACGATCGGGTCGCATATTTCGACGGTTTATGCGGCGCTGCGGGAGGGGGGGTTTATGGGGGTTCTAGAGGCGTGTTGGGGGGAGGCGCAGTAGACTAGAAGGGGACTTCGTTTTGTCTGCCCTTGCTTATTTATAGATCTTGGTTCGGTCTTGTCTTGTCTGCTTTATTCTAGAGACTCGACTCATGCGTGATGATAATGATAGATGTTCTATTTGCACTCGATCGCTTTTTCGTCTTGTCTAAGCCTTCAACCCATGTCTCGACTACCGGGACGAGGAAATAATCGTCTATTGATGCTCAATCTTGTTGATCAGAGTCCCCACAAGCGGCAACAGCTCCACGCGGAACTCGTCTCCTCCCTTGAGGAACTCCTTGGGGTTCTTGGCGGCTCCGACGCCCGGTGGTGTGCCCGTCAGGATGATTGTTCCGGCGGGGAGGGTTGTCCCCTGTGAGAGGAAGCTGACGAGCTTGGGGACGGAGAAGATGAGGTCGCTGTTCATGTTAATTGAGTGGTTTATCGGATAAGTTAAGAGGTAAAGAAAGCGAGAGAGACGTACGTCAGTTGGCAGTCCTGCATGACATTTCCGTTCTTCAATCCCTTGATCTGGAGCTTCGAGACATCAGGGACTTCCTTTGCGGAGACGAGCGTTGGGCCTATTCGACACAGTTAGACCAGTCCACCATTCCATTCTCTCTCACAGCACCACTCTCGCATTTCTCTCCCATCAAATAAAACGAAGAATAAAACTCGCATAGACTCACCAATCGGACAACTCCCATCAAACCCCTTGGAAAAGCACCACTGAGACTGATTCATCTGACTCGTCCGCGAACTCACATCATTCGCCGCCGTATAACCGAGGACATACTCCATCGCCTCGTCCTCGGAGACATCTTTCGCCTCGCGGCCCAGCACAATCACCATCTCGGCCTCGTAGTCGCCCGTCCCGTCGGCCTGGGTGATTTTGGGAAGCACCGTTGGCGCAGGGAAGGGGTCTGCGAGTGAAGAGCTGGGCTTGAGGAAGAGGGTTGGGACGGTGGGGATTTCGAGGGACATTTCTTTGGCGTGCGAGACGTACTTTGTCGAGTTAGATTGCGGTTCTACTGGGAGAGGAAGGAAGGGAAAGTACATTCAACCCGATACACCGGATCGTTCCAACTTCACTGCTTGCCAGTGGGGAGAGGAGACGGCCGATACTCTCTGTTGTTCCTGTCGCCGAGCCGGGATTTAGGACGGAGGATCCGCTGAATGCGCGCACGGGGACATCTTGGTTGTTGTAGACTGCCAGACCGACATCGAGCGATGCATCGACGGGCTCGCCGATGAGGATCTTCGACGGGTTGGATTTAGGTGCGAATCGTACGAGGCCTGTGTAAATTAGTTGTGGTTCTAATGATCATCTAGCAGAGAGTCGGGGTGTGATAGGACGGGATGAACGTACGCGAGAAGGTTGCAGCGATTTTGGACATTTTGGCGTTGGGGATAGAATCGAGTTGGAGATGAGAAAGTGAGGGGTGAGGGGATATTATAGCCAGTACATGTGCGAAGTCGGAGAAAGACTCATGCGGAACTGGGGACTGTATACATGGTCGACGTGGGGAAATCGTGGGATCGGATGAGCCGAGGGCCACTTCTCCACAATTCGTGGGGATTTCCGAGTTGCTACGAAGGACGACTCTTTGGCTGTGAATATGGCCCTTTTGATTGATTATAGAGATATATCACGGTCTAGAGTCTATATGTTGCTTTCCAATCCATGTGTGAGTGTAAGATGCGGAGCTTGTATGCCCTCATGGCTACTATAAGGGTGCCTTCCATATGTGGTTAGGGCACGGGTGGTTCTTTCCTTTTCAACGAATACTTTCTGCTAAGGCAGGTGCGCTGAGGCAGGCATGGGTCGCACCTTCCTGATAAGGGCTGTGGCTATAGTCGCCCAGGCGGAAAGAGCGACCAGCGGTGCCCGGACACCAGGAATCGCGCCTTCCCTTGTACAAGTCATCAACCGACACAGTTGCTGCTCGCCATATGCTCGTGAATAGTGTCTGAGCGCTGCCATCGTACTAATACCATAGTCCCTGATCTATACTCTAGTAGTGGTAGTACTATGGAATCGACCAATTAACCAGTTAGGGTGAAAAGGTGTCTGGCCCTGTCGTCCACGGTCACGGAGACCACAGCTATAACATGGACTACCTGCTAATAGTATCATAGTTTGTTCATATTGAGGGCCAAGTATTCGCCGTTCGATAGCAGTACTAGTAGCAGTAGTGGCTCCCTTGCATGAGACGCCAATGGCGGCCCTTCTAAGCCAGCATGAGCAGCCCTAAGCGGCAGGCAACACCTCCTCCCAGTCTTCAGCAATCCAGCGCAGCACAACCACCTTCCCTTCTCAGCCTCCTGTCCCCGAACACGACTTGGGAATCATCTCCGACTCGCCCCGCAACAATGCTCCCCATCACACACTTCATCTCTATCATTCTATACGCCTTAGCCCTCGCAGAATACGCCCTTGTCGAGTCCATCACCAACGCTCTCCTACTTGTCTACGATCGTTTATCAGCTACCTACCCCGGAGTACGTTACGGAGTAATCTTCTACACTTGGATTGAGCTGACCTGGGTTCAGGGGAGCTACGTAAGATGGACTCTCTCTGGCTCTCTTCGGCAAACGGGGACATGGATGCTGACCTTGCACGCTTGGATAGGCCTACAATCCTACGTACAGATACCGCGTAATTTGGCGGACATATCAATGAGCGTCGTTTGGTGGCTGCTACGCGCTTTTGGTCTTGATCTTGTGGCCTATTGCATCTCTTATTTGTATACATTCGCTATCGCATCGTCTTCCTCTACCACGAGCTGCAAAGCGCCCCCCGGCAGAGCAGGACGAATCCATCCCCCGTCTCCGATTCCACCAGAGCCACCGTATCGGGCTGGGTTGTCTGTGGCGCTTCCGGTATGTTGACGACCCTTCTGCTCTGTATATACTATACGTACTAACTCAGCACCATCATAGCGCTCAACTCTCGTCTTCTCATCGCCGCCAGCTCGTGCAAGCAACCGACACCCACCACCCTCTGCCCCCCTTCTCATCCAACTCGCAACAAGAAAACGGCCATCTATATTCATCCGCACTCCCCAAATCTAGCAGCAATAACATACCCACAAGCTTCCTCGCTCAACCCCTCGACCCGACCAGAAAGGAAATAGGAGACAGAGAAAAACAAAAACATGTGCTTCGAATGGACCCTCGACCATATCCCCTTCTTCCTCCCCGAATGGATCCGGCAGAAAATCGAAGCCATCGTCCTGGAGGTCGCCTTTTGGTACTACACACTATGTATGTCGATCATCTGCATCATCGTCATCTACGTCGCCTGCCTTGTGTACTTCCCCGTGGTCGGGGGCGCGCTGCTGACGCCGCTAGTCGTGGAATTCTGGGATACCATCGGGGGCCCCGTTTACGTCGAAGTTGCGAGGATGGTGCTGTGGGTGCACAGGGCTGTGGAGAGGTATGTGCCCAGGGTGTTTCTGTGGCCGATTATTTTGGGGTGGAGGTGGTGTTGTTTTTGGTGGTGGATTGTTACGCTGTGGTTTCGTCTTTGGATGATTGTTGTCTTCTACTTTCTGGAGCTTATCAATTGTTTTCTGTATGCTTAGGTTCGTTGATGCTACTAGTATAGGGTAGGGATATTGTATTAGGTAGGATACGTAGATGATAGACAATGTTATCACACGATGGATTTTTGTCTCTATGGGACCATCTCGATTATTGAAACATATGTTATGCGAGCTGTCCATGGAGTGAATGTGATATATGCGTCTGTATGCGACTGTATGGAGTGTAAATGCAAGTCTAGCACCTACTATCCCCTCAAGCAAACCAGCTAACCAACCCTCCGATCCCCATGCTCAGCTCCAAAATCCTCCCAACACGGCCTATCCGACCCATTCGGCCGACTCGCCCGCTCAAAGCTATTGTCCACCCCATCAATCTCCGCAATCGGCCTCACAACCTCAATCTCGGCCGCATACGCCTTGGAATACCACTTCTCCGTCAACCCCTCCTCACCCTCTCCCGCACCGGGCGGGAGATACAAATGCGGGAACCGCTTCTGCATACCCCTGAGCACAGTCGAGGAGATCCGATCGACGCTATCGCAGTGGCGCAGATTGAAGAACTCGGGCGGTTGCGTGGCGCGCAGGGCTTCTTGCACGGCGTCTGGGTATTTGCCGACGGCGAAGAGGAGGAGGTCGTAGTGCATCAGGGAGGCTTTGCCGTGGTACGAGCCGCCGTGTTTCGCGCGGTTGTAGAGGCCTGTTAGGGCGGCGATGGCGCCCATGCAGCCTGTGCCGTAGTCGGAGATGGGGAAGGGGGGGACCACGGGGGTCGAGAGGTTCATGAATTGGCCCTGGGCCCAGGCTATGCCTGTGACCTGTTTTGGTACTTGTTAGCTTTTGTTTGGGTTGGAGTGCTTGATGAGGTTAATAAGTGGGGGAGGCGTACGCAGTCGGCGATCTGCTGCCAGCCCGGGCGGCCGGCCCATTCGCCTTCGTAGCCGAAGCAGTTCTCGTTCACGTAGACGATGCCTTTTCCGCGCTTCTCGGCGAGCGAGGCAAGTGCTGTTGGCCCGTATCCGAGGCGTTCTAGAGCTCCGGGGCGGTATCCATCGACTAGGACATCTGCATCTGCGAGGAGTTGCTCAAACACTTTACGGCCTTCCTCGGACTTGAGATCAAGGTCTGCGGCGTGCTTGCCCATGTTGCCGTCGACCTGGAAGAAAGGGACGTCGGAGAGGCTGGGGCTGGTGATTTTCAAAACATCGGCTCCGTACTCTGTGAGAATGCGGGCGACTGTGGGGCCGGCGATGATTCGGCAGAGTTCAAGCACTTTGATGCCCTTGAGGATCTTCTTGCTGTCGGACTCGGGGAATGGTGTTGGTGGCACATTTCCTGGCAGTTTCGTGACCTTCCATGGGGGTTGCTCTACATTGTGTTTTCCCTGAGCTTGTCAGTACTGGTAGAGCAATCGGGTATCGAGAACATGCATGAGGGGTGTTGATAAAATCTTCGTACTTGAACGCCGTCACGCCAGCTTGCCTGCGCTCCTTGTTCATCTCTTCCAGCTCTGCAGCAGAGTACTTCTGCACCTTGCTCTCAATCACCTTGATCACGTCTTCATAATCCGTCAAATCAGGGCGGTGGCCTTCGAGCCCGATCATATTCAATGTCGTCGTAGCCTCGAGAGAGCCGTGGATGTGAAAGAACTCGCCCTCGTTCTTGGTCTTGTACAGGTTCGCCGACATCCGACGGTACCCATTCGACTGTGCCGCGAGCAAGTCGGTATCTACAGATGTCAGTCTCTGCTGTATCGTTAGGCCACAAACCCGTACCTTTCAGCTTCTTCTTCACCTCAGGGTCGTTCTTGGCAAGCCCGTCCACCTTTGCCATATACGCCTGGCAACCAAATGCTGTCGCACGTTCCAAGTTGATCTTCACGTTGCGCTTCTGCGCAGCCGGTCCGTATCGCAAGTCCGCAATCGCAGCGGCGACGGAGCCCTCCACGCCTTTCAATGCCGCGAGTGTTTCGGTTTCCTTGAACGGGATCGGAAAGTAGATCTGATCGTGGGATGAATAAAACGACACTGCATCCTGTCCGGTAACCACTTCCTCGGGAAGATTAAGACGCTCGGCTTGGTCGCACAGAAGCGAGAAGATGCGTCCTGCCTCCTTGACGGGCGAATATGAGGCCATCTTGTCTATACGTTGTGCGCCAACAGCAAATTCTCTCCAGCAAGGCTCAAGCTAAGAATGAACTCCTAAATTGGTGAAATATAGAATCGGATCCAGTGGGAAACACGCTTTAAATGACGTCTCCGGCCCAATTCCGAGCGGCCAGCATCGGGACTCGCGCGAGAGGATCTGATCGGCAGGTATGCGAAGCGACAGCGGCACTGGCTTTGCTCTCCGCGCAGGGAATAAAAGACTGCAGGGCCCATTTCCTCACCATCAACCCCGCAACCCATGCGCTTCCGAAGAGTCGGGGCGGCTAAAGGCAAATCTTCGGATGCGGACCGATAAGATCGGAAGCATAACAGATCACGTGCCACAAGGAAGAACTGCATCACGTGAGCTAGGATCCTTGCCTGAGGCGAGAAACCGCCGTAATCGGAGTGCCAGCCAATCAGAGCAGAGGCGAAACAATCCGTCGAAATTATCTTCGTCCCCGACTTTTGCAGATTTCTCCGCAATTCATTCTCGACTCATCTCCTCAATTCACCAGGCCGAGAAGATGTTGAGACAGATCGTCGGGCAACGGGCTTCGCTCCGCACGGTATGTTTTCCAGCAATTGCCCTGCGATCACAGCTAACCTCTTTAGTTGGCACCGTGCCTGCGTCGCGGCCTTGCCACAGCCTCGGACTCTACACCCGCCTCCTCACGCATGCCCCCCTACCCTAAGATCGTACGAAACCTCGAGCAAGTGCGCAAGGTTCTCGGATCATCCCGGGCTCTCACCCTCGCCGAGAAGATTTTGTACTCCCATCTCGCGAACCCTGAAGAGTCGCTCTTGACCGGCACAAACAATGGACGGGATATCCGCGGGCAGGCGGACCTGAAGTTGAAGCCCGACCGAGTCGCGATGCAGGATGCCTCGGCGCAAATGGCTCTGCTGCAGTTCATGTCTTGTGGTTTGCCCTCGACTGCTGTCCCAGCCAGCATCCACTGCGACCACATGATTGTTGGTGAACGCGGTGCCGACACCGATCTGCCTGCCTCGATTGAAGGAAACCGCGAGGTGTTTGACTTCTTGGAGAGCGCATCCAAGCGCTATGGGATTGAGTTCTGGCCGCCAGGTGCGGGCATTATTCACCAGAGCGTTTTGGAAAACTACTCTGCCCCCGGTCTTATGATGCTCGGAACCGACAGCCACACCCCCAACGCTGGTGGTCTCGGTGCTATCGCCATCGGTGTCGGTGGTGCGGACGCTGTTGACGCCCTTGTCGATGCCCCGTGGGAGCTCAAGGCCCCTCGCATCCTCGGTGTCAGACTCGAGGGCAGGCTGCAGGGCTGGGCCTCGCCCAAGGACATCATCCTGCACCTCGCCGGAAAGCTGACCGTGCGCGGCGGAACCGGTTTTGTTATCGAGTACCACGGCCCTGGTGTTGAAACGCTCAGCTGCACCGGCATGGCCACCATCTGTAATATGGGCGCTGAAGTCGGCGCCACCACCTCCCTATTCCCTTTCTCTCCCAACCACGTCCCCTATCTGCAGGCTACGCACCGCGGCGACGTCGCCGAAGCCGCAGCAAAGATCGCTGCCGGCGGCCCATCAAGTCTCCTGCGCGCCGACACAAACGCTGAATATGACCAGCTCATCACGATTGACCTCTCCACGCTCGAACCCCACATCAACGGTCCCTTCACTCCTGACCTCTCCGTCCCTCTTTCCCGCTTCGCCGAGACCGTCCGTGAGAACAAGTGGCCCGAGACCTTTGGCGCCGGCCTCATCGGCAGCTGCACCAACAGCTCCTACGAGGACATGACCCGCGCCGAGCACCTCGTCAAGCAAGCCACCGCTGCTGGCCTTACCCCCAAGGCCGACCTCTTCATCACCCCCGGCAGCGAGCAGATCCGCGCAACGCTCGACCGCGACCAAACCCTCTCCACCTTCTCCTCCGCCGGCGGCACCGTCCTCGCCAACGCCTGTGGCCCCTGCATCGGCCAATGGAAGCGCACAGACAACATCCCCAAGGGCGAGGACAACGCCATCTTCACCTCGTACAACCGCAACTTCCCCGGCCGCAACGACGGCAACCGCCGCACAATGAACTTCCTCGCCTCCCCCGAGCTCGTCACAGCCCTCACCTACGCCGGTTCCACAACCTTCAACCCCATGACCGACTCCATCCCCACCCCCTCGGGAACCCCCTTCCGCTTCGAACCCCCAACAGGCTTCGAACTTCCCGCCAAGGGCTTCGAGGCCGGTAACCCCGCCTTCCAACCCTCCGCCCCCGTCCCCAACGCCTCCATCGACGTCAAAGTCTCCCCGACCTCCTCCCGCCTCGCCCTCCTAGACCCCTTCCCCCAATTCCCCGAGGGCGACCTCCAAAACCTCTCCGTCCTTTACAAGGTCCGCGGCCAGTGCACAACAGACACCATCTCCGCCGCAGGCCCCTGGCTCAAGTACAAGGGCCACCTCCCCAACATCTCCGCCAACACACTCATCGGCGCCGTCAACGCCGCAACGGGCGAGACGAACGTCGCCTACGACGAGGACGGCTCCACCCACAGCATCCCCGATCTCGCTGCCAAGTGGAAGGCCCAGGGCCGCGAGTGGCTCGTCGTCGCAGAGGATAACTACGGCGAGGGTTCCGCCCGTGAGCACGCTGCGCTGCAGCCGCGGTACCTCGGTGGCCGCGTCATTCTGGCCAAGTCGTTCGCGCGCATCCACGAGACGAATCTGAAGAAGCAGGGTGTCGTCCCCCTTACGTTTGCCGATAAGGCGGACTACGACAAGATCGATGCGTGCGATCTTGTGCGCACGGATGGACTCTACGAGACGCTGAAGAACGGCGGCAAGGGCGAGATCACGATCCGTGTTACCAAGAGGAAGACCGGTGAGGAGGTTGTTGTCCCTGTTAAGCACACGTTGAGTGCGGATCAGAGTTCGTTTATTCTTGCGGGGAGTGCGCTGAATGTGCTCTCGAAGAAGCAGTAGACTATGTAGTTTCTGGAGTAGGTTGTTGTCCCCCTTCGATTTTCTTGTTGCACTTAGCTTGGCAAAATGGTTTGGGTTGCTGTATGCTAGTTTGGATAGATAGTCCATGAGTTACTATTAGAATTCTCATACATGTTCAAGATCAAGTTCGAACTCTCCACTTGTAAGACGTGTTCGACGGTCTATTCTTCCGGGTATAGCTACCCATTGCCTATCTACCTAGACTACAATAGACTCCCCGCCAGCAAAGATAAATCCCTAAACGAAACCCATGTATATCATTAACATCAATCTCAAAAACACAAGACACCGCTAGACTCCATACAGCACCGGAGGCAAAGAAGATAAAACGAGAAATGAAAACCAGTAAAAGTCATGGGGAATATAACAGCCTCAAAAGCTCCAAATCCTTCGCAACAGCAGGACTGTACGCCGCGCAGTCTTCGAGGAACTGCAACATCTCCTGATTCCACTGTTCCCATGCGGGCGGCAGTGTAGCCCGCACGCGGGGGTCAGGTGAATGTGCGATACAGTAGAAGAGGAGAACTTGGCCGAAGAATCTACACACGAGCCATATCCGTTAGCAATGTTGTTCACGTTGCGCTGTTGGGCAATAATGGCGGGAAGGAGTGAAGATTAGGGGGGATAAGGACGTACTGCGAACAAAACGCAAACTTGATCGGGATACAACTCTTCATATCCCGAAATACACCAAGGATAATGGGCCAATTCATCGCGTTCCGCAGACCGCTGCGGATTTGCTCCAAGTCGTCTTCGGACAGGTGCGATGGGATGCGGAGCGCTTTGTACAGGTAAGGCCGGCTGATGTGGAATTTGGCGATCATGTACCGGCCGCGCAGCATGGCTTCTGAGACGGCGATTGCGGGGGAGAGCGGTCGGGTACTGATGCTGGTGGTAGAGAGGTGGGGTGATATGGGGTTGTGTGGCGAGGCGGTTGTTGCTTCTGGTGATGTTGCGAGGGAGAACGTGTCGGAGAATTGGAGAGCAGAGGGGAGGTTGAGGCGCCATTGATTTAGCTGGTGGTGAAGTTCGGTGTTTACAGCTGGGAGGGGGAATGTGCCTGATTCGGCTGCACAGGAATTGTGGTTAGCTGGGCACCTATACAGACTGGAATGGCTTACAGTAGAAGTAGAGGGAGTGTCGAATGCGTGTGAGGATGATGCGGTGGGCAACCTGCGCGAGAAAATGATACTGGAAGAATGGGTCGTCGATATCGGCACCGGAGGAGTAGCGAGAGGGGACGAAGCCCAGTGTTTCAAAGCCGATGAATTTCGGGATGGGAACCACTTCCTCAAATCGTGACAATCCGCTTGGTGGGAGATGTAGCTCTTGCACAAGGATTGTTTCGTTCATGAGGCAGTTCCAGAATACTCGCGACTTCATGTCGCCCTCCCATTCGTCGAAATTGACCTCCTGGCTAGGTAGACAGTTAGTGGGTAGCTAAGAAAGAAAAGATTGAATGCAAGACATACTTTGTAAGGATTGACAGGCAGCCAGTGGCAGCGCGGTGAATCATGGCCCATGAGTCCATTGGACGGAGAATTTGTTGATAATAGACCCTGTGAGCGGTTAGCCACGCCAAATATAAAAAGGGACAATACATACGAGGACAGCAAGTAAAACTGACAACTCTGAATGTCATTGTCACACATCAAGAACCCAATACGCCGACGGGTCTCATTGAAGAAGCGAAGACCAGGCGTTTCCTCCTGCACCACGGATAACCACTCTGGGGGTTCGAAATGACTGCCTCGTGTGCCTGGCAGTGGATAGTCGCCTTCATGATGAGCATGTACAGCCAAGCAGCCCAGAGCCATGATGTTCAGCACGATACAGCTCTCCATGGTATAGCCAAAGTCACTCTCGATCGCTGCGCCAAGCGTAAAAGCAAAGTAGAAGTTCTTGTCCATGATAGGCGTAAAAGGGCTAAAAGTGGCGAAGAACGCCGTCGACAGACCCTTGATCATCGCCAGCGGAAGGGTCTCCAACCAGTCGTCTCCCGCTTGTGGGGGAAACGGGTAGCTGTACATTGGTAGAGGCGCTCTGTTCATTTCAGTGTCGATCACATAGTTCTTCCCAAGCTTCTCGTGCGCGTCGAGGAGTCGTGGCGGAAGGATATCCTGAGCTCCTGGCCATAAGACGACACCATGCTGACTGAAGGAGATCGACACCAAGCCGTTGGCATTGACTGCATTTAGCCGCTCGTCGAATTCGAAAACCTCTGGCTCCCCTGCTGGGGTCAAGGTCTGTGGTGTTGAAAGAGACGCATGTTTTGCATGTTTCGCAATTGGATGGGTCATCCTTCCAGGAGTGCTCATCTCCATCGGCCCATCCGGCGCTCGAGGCAGCTGTGCCTGGAGAGACTCAAACTCCTTGCGCACATTAACGGGGACATCCTCCAACTTCGTTTCCAATCGATGCAGGGTGCTCATAATCAAGCTGAGCGAATGATCTCGTCTTCTTGGCGTTAGTCACAAGGCACTTCGAGCATTGCAGCATAACATACTTTGAGGTTTTACGCTCATTGTAGACACATTGTATGCCCAGCGACTTGCACAAGCCGCACTTGGGCCGCGACTCGTCGCATCTGGTCTTTTTGAGCCTGCATGTTTCACAGGCCTAAACTCGGGTTACTTGAGCGACAATTATCTACGGAGGGTGCACAAAACCTACCACTGTCGCGATAAAATTCCGAGGCTTCTTTGAGGAGCCAGAAGACTGCTGCTCGGGGGTCGGAGAGAGAAGATCAGTGATGGGCAGACCATTGTTGGTGTTCTGGCTGATATGGTCGTCTAGCGGTGGAGAGCCACCGCGAGATGTGGGCTCATCGAGGGGGCGCTTGCTCATTGTGCATGATGGGGCCGGGATTACTGGAGCAGACTATTTATTGGAACATCTTGCTCGAGCCCTCACTGATGGACGCGACAATCAATGCGAGAACAGATGAATTGGGGACGGGGAGATGATGAGTCGCAGTCCGTCATCCAATTTCTGCATCTTTTTTGGGTCACGGGCGGGGCCGATGTCCGTCCGACCGCCAACCAGCCTCCCGCATATCGGAGCCTCTGCTGTCTCAATCATGAATCACCTCATGTCCTATGTTTTCTGTAGAGTAGAATGCAGAAACGATCTGCCCTATTTTAGTGCCTGCTGTCATACGTCGTACATTCAAGTCCAACAAATTTGCTCCCGCCCATTTTTATACAATCCCATGCATCAGCCATTCCAATAAAATACTCATTTCTTTGATGCCACCCCCTTCTTCGCCCCATATCTTCAATCGCTCGATAACCACCCGAACACATGTCGCCCAGCTGACCGGTACACTGACATACTCAGCCGAAGGGATCTCATCCACCTTTGCCCGAAACGCGGCAACAAGGCAAAGCGCATGGTTGAACCGAACACGGCAAGCGCCCCATGACCCCGGATGCCTGAAAAACGGCACTTCGTTTTGTATGCGATAAACCGCGAGAAGAAGGGCCTCGGTTGCCTTGGTACCGAATGCAGCTGCGAGCTCGCGATCTAACGGTGCATGGATGCAAAGGTATAGGTACGCCCGACAGAGAAGTTCACGGACTTCCACGTAACGTTCGCGGACTAGCTTCACCATCTCCGGCTCTTGCGGCGGTGGGCGTGACTCAAGAGGCATGTTGAAGCGGAGAGGCGGCGGTAGACATATCACCCACTGGTGGAGTTGGTCCTCTAAGTGGCAAAGTGTTTCCGAGAGCTGTTTAATGGTTGGGGTGTCTATGGTAGGTGAGAGGACCCGTACAGCGTTGCGAACCCTGTTAAGAAGTCTTCGCATCGAGATCTCGGCAAGGTAGTAATATGAAGAGGTCGACTCCAGCTCCGCTACTGGAGGGCTTTGAGCATGTTCTGGACTACTCCCGTACGATGGCTGTCGGACGGGGAAGTTGGGCAGCGCAAATGGGAAATCAGAAAGCGAGAGATCGGAAGGTGGCAGCTCATACAGCTCGTACCGAACCTCGCTTGCTAAGGTTAGCGCTTTTCTGGCTTGCGTATGTTGGAAATACTTACCATTCGGATTTGAGACATGTCCAGTATAGCCGTTGTTCCAAACCTATACGATGTCAGGGTCTGTCAAATAACCACTGCCAGGTATGTATACATACTCTCCTCTTGGGCAGACCTTTCCCCGCCGCCACTCTTATGTTTCAGATTGTAAGTCTGCCACAGCATGGAGGCCGTGCGAAACATCTTCCATCCCGGGATTGGTTCAATGTTATATTGATACCAGATACTGACAGCCGGTCAGTTCAGCCAGGTAAGCATAATTAAAGGCAACAAACCCGAACAGACACAGACACTGAACCCCAAGAAGAGAGTTATCAAGATAAGCAGCTGATATGCGCTTCCGCGCCATGCCTAGATACCCTAGAGACTCCTTCATTCGGTGCTCGGGTACCGACAGCGTCACGTATGTCACCGGGGCGCCAAAAGTAGGCTCAGGGCATGGAATCTCCCTCGTCTCATCCTCCGGGTAGTTTCCCCATATCGCCGCCAGCGCAAAGACAAGTAGCAGGAGGCACGAGGCGGCAGACCAGTCAATTCCCGTTTCCAGCACGCGAGCAATATATGACTCCAGCTGTTCCTCGTCAACGATCGGGTTCTTCGGCCATATCTTGGTCATGAAAATGTCTCGCAGCTGGAATATCCGGCGGGGGTCGAAACTAGGAATATCTAGAATAGTATTCGCGTCAATAGTTACTTGTCAGCTTGGAAGATGCAGAACGGACGAACCAACCTGCCTGGAAGCGATCGGGTTTCTCCTCGAACGCGGGGGGAGGAAAAGTCAAGATAGGCTTCTCCTGCGGAAATATGGGCCAGCCGAGAATCATGTCAGACCCTGTAATGGGGGTCTTGAGTGCATCGTTGCGCGAGATAAGTTCAGTGTCTTCCGCGTCAATTGGGGGTGGGTGTTGCTGGTAGAGTTGCTGCGGCTGCTGGGCAGGAAAATGAGAAGGCGGGCTCGCCCCCAGTGTCTCCGCGAGCAAACGCTCTTGACGCTCGACAGAATCGAGGATTTTGGATCCCCATGCCTCAAGACTAAACAAACAAACCGAGATTATCAGACGAGAGCAGTGTCCCAAAGATCAGAAGCAGACTGACATCGAGAGCGGATCGGACTCGGGATAAACACAGGCCACCCCGCGCTTCACACATTTCGCACAGACCGGGCGAGCGGAGTCGCACCGTGTTTTGCTCAGACGACACGCATCGCACGCCGTGAGAACCCTCGTGTGCTTGCGAGATTTCGAAGGAACCGGCCCTGTCTCCATCTGCAATCTACAATGGGCCGGGGAAAAGATAACGGAGGAAGATCGCTGCGGGGAGGTTTCGCGTGGGGATTCACCAGCCTGACTCGCGTTTAGCCCCTGGGTGCTCGTCGCCAAGCGCTTCATTCCCTCCGGTCCAACGGCTGCGTACGGTCTAGAGCTGCAAGTAATAATGGAAATCGGAAAGATATCTCAACTTGAAGGACTGCTCGATACGGATGGCTCCCAGTGGGCCTGACATCTGATGCGGATTTCTAGGCGAGTCTCAGCTGCTCAGCTGCTCAGCTGCGAACTCACGGCAGCGCAGTCAAGACCATTTTTCCTCCAATCATACTGGTCCAGGTCGAGCTCGTCCCATTTCTAGTATCTTGTTTCTAGCTCTACGCTATTTCCTCTTCGTCAGCATGACAGCCGTTGCGCTAAAGGCCCCGCCAGTATCGCGTCTGGTCGACTCGGAACTGGCCACGAGCGACAATATCCTCGCTTGATGTCCCAACCAGCACCTCATATACGCCCGCTTCGCTCTTCCACATTTCCTCGATCTCATCCCAGAAACTTGTTGCATATTTGTCCAGCTTGATATCCACGATTCTTTCCTCTCCTGCCTGCAGGAACACCTTTTCGAACCCTTGCAGCTCTTTCTGTGCGCGCGCCGTAGGGCTGTTGGGAGCGGCGACGTACAGTTGCAGCACCTGCGCGCCCGAAACCTTGCCGGTGTTCTTGATCCGTACCGTTGCAGTTGGAGGGTTCTCTGGTGCGAATGTAGTAGGCGAGACGGATACTTCGGGGGTCACCGCGAACGTCGTATACGAGAGGCCATGACTATACACATATCTGTCAGCGCTTCTTCCCAGGTCCAGAGGACGACACTTACCCGAAAGGAAACAGGACTTCACGGCCAGTCTTCTCGTAGAACCGATACCCAACATAGATGTCCTCGCCGTAAAGTACCCGACCACCAACACTCGCATAATTCAGATACGCTGGATTGTGCTTCACATCGATAGGCCACGACAGCGAGAGTTTGCCAGACGGGTTGATATCGCCGAATACCACATCAGCAATTCCATGACCGGTCTCATTACCTCCATACCATGCCTGCACAATTGACTTCGCCCGGTCAACCCAAGGCATGGTGACAGGAGTTCCGGATTGGTTGACAATGACTGTCTTGTCCGCAGCCACTTTTAACACCTGGGTGATCATTCTGTCGATGCCGGGCGGGAGGTCCATATGGGAGCGATCGAATCCCTCCGACTCCCAGTCCTGGTTCAGCCCAGTGCAGATGATGGCATAGTCGGCGTCTACAGCAGCCTTCACAGCTCGATCAACCATCTCTTCGGGGTCCATGCGCAGAGATGCACCGAGGTTCGCGGCGCCGCCACCGAAGTTCACCATCCCTGTAGTCTTCATCGTGGCCGTATTACCCGAACCGAACTCTATCCGGATTCTGTACGTCTGGTCCGCAACCAGGGCCTTCGAGCCAGTTTCCTCAATTGTCCCTTTTCCAAAGAAGGCCGTGCCCTTTGTCTGCTTGGTGGTGTTATCGATGATCAACTCATCATCGATATACAGATTGGCAGTTCCAAACACAGTAAGTCCAAAGTCCCAGACTCCGGATGCATCGGGGGTGAAATCGCCAATCAAAGTGGCCCAGAAGAGTGCTCTGTTGAGTCCGGCCAGCTTATAGTCCATGAATTGGAATGCCGTGGTTGGCACAGGCTCTGTCCCGAGACGCTTACGGTCTGGCTTGGTCATCGGCTCATTGTAAAAGTGAATGACTGCATTGCTCAGCAGACGATCAATCACTGGAAGCATGTTGTGGGCATATGCCCCAGTCTCATACACCAACTCTGTATTCGGGACGGCTTCTCGCACCGCATCATACAGCGACACGGCATAGTATGGCTTCAGAGAAGCGCTACCACCGCCCGAGATCGCCGGCGTCTTGACATGTGATCCAATGAGCGCGATTTTCTTCGTGTTCTTCGGGAGTGGGAGGAGGTCCCCTTCGTTCTTCAACAGCACGATGCTGTTGGCACAGAGAGTGCGGTTAAGCTCGCGGTCCTCCGGGTGGTCGCGTCCTTTCTCAACTTCCGAGACCTTGGTCCGGCTTGCTCGCTGCACAAACTCTAGCACCTTGCGAGCTCTTGCATCCAGAGTGGACTGTTTGATGAGTCGTGCCTGCATTGCGGACTCGATATACTTCCCTCTATACCTCGACACCCCAGGCATCTCCAGGTCCAGACCCGCATTTGTCGAGTCAATCGTGGTGTATGTGCCATACCAGTCGCTCATGAACAACGGATCCCAGCCCCATTCCTTGCGTATCAAATCATAAATCTCCGGGTTTTCAACGACGTGCTTCCCATTGATTTTATTGTACGAGGTCATTAGCGCACCGGGGTTCGCATCGCGTGCAACAATCTGGAATGGGCGAAGGTAAATCTCGCGGAAGGCCCGTGGTGTCACAATCACATCGACGGCACGGCGCTCGTGTTCCTGGTCGTTGCCAACAAAGTGTTTCACCGTAGCAATAACACCCTTGCTCTCGCATCCTGTGATCATCGAGGCCGCAGCCACACCTGCTAGGAATGGGTCTTCTGAGAACGACTCAAAGCCACGACCTCCGAGCGGCGATCTTTGCATGTTCACCGTTGGACCCAGCCAACAGTGTGCGCCCTTTGCTATGCATTCGTCTCCAAGCAGTTGTCCCGCGCGTCGCAGCAAGTCCCGGTCCCAGACCGCACCCAGCGCTGTTCCGCATGGAAGGCAAGCAGCCGGTATGCCTGCAAAGAATTTCGTGCCTCTGATTCCGTTTGGGCCATCCGTTGCCCGCACCGATGGCACATTGAACTCTGGAATGGGATGCGTGTGCCAGAAGTCGATTCCTAGCCACAGTCAGCACCAAGCGGTATATGGTAAGTTCAAGCGAGAAGCGAGAAGAAGGTGAGACCTGAGAGTAAAGCGATCTTGTCCTGGTCGCTGATATTCGCCAGGACATAGTCTATATCGAACGATTGAGTCATCCTGGGCAGGCGAAGAGGCAATTGTACCGGGGTAACGCAACACGGTAAGCAGCACGCCGAGGGGACAGCCCGCAACTTAAGTACGTGAGGTAGGCGGACATATTTTAGGCCCCTACTCCCACTTATCTTTTTCCTCCTCGAACGCGGGGAACTGTACACAGCCCACTTTGTGCTCCTCCAAAATGCGATCGGGGAGAGGCGGCAGGCCCGGCGATTGGCCAGACGGCGGAGTCTCCCCGATCGCGCTCCGGATTTCGTGAGCTTGCATTGCCGTTGCGGGGACCACCCCAAGATCCCATGTTTCTTGGATTCTGCTTGGTCGTGTCGAGCTAACCCGAGACAGCTGTCGGACTCTGGAGGGCTTCCGCGTGTTTGCAGCTCGGGGCTTCTGTTAACGAGTCACTGTTGTTGGTGGATCTCCGGGTCTCATGATGAATCGTGGGCATCCCACTTTTTGAAGTCTCCTGGAGGTATCTCCGGAGTATAGCCGAGAGTGTTCAGTCGAGATCACTCAGACTCCCTTGTTAATTGTTTTTCTTGCACCGTGGTGATACATTGTGTAGATTATTCTTATCCAAAAGTGTGTTTCCGATGATTCCCTGCACTGACAGTCATCAAGTCAATATATATACTGTCGTGTACTTCTATACAATTGTACCAGCTCACGGAACTGAGATACTTTCAGTGTGATGAGTACATAATGTATACTGTACGAGTAAGATGAGAAGGCAACATGGGTATCTTCCGCAGCCCTTTGAGATGTTATGTTGTCAAGCCATACCTGTGGTTCATTGCGACAATGGGATGCCTTAGGCTCGTGAGACTGCTGCTGGTTCAACTTCCCAGACGGGCGTAGCGTTGTTTTCCCCGGACCACCCGAAGGAAGGAGAGTTAACTTTACCTTGAACATCCATGTTTCACGTTTGTCAAGTTAAGCTTAATCCTGCATCGAGGGAGGACCAGTTCGTCATGGACTTTTAATCAGAGTTCAAGTTAAGAATTCTACTGCAGAGTCGCCAGGGGAGTCGTGCTCTGGTCATAGCATGTGATGCAATTTCGCCAGTCGGAACACTGAGTCAGGAATTCTTCCTGCAAAGATCCCCCAAAAATGGACAATCCCCCTGACTTGATACCTGGTTTGGATGGATCATCTCATGTCTGCCGTCTGGCATATCTTCTCAAATCTCTGGATCCACTAATATCCCATCAAACAGGCTTGAACCGCCATGCGAGGGGCCACTTTTACCTCCGCCGCATGTCTATCACTCTCTAGCGTCGCGATCGACAAGGGCGTTCGCACGCGAAAGCCCGGCTGTTTCCAGATCGAGGAACAGCAACTCGCTTAGGACGAGAGGTCCGGAAAAATTCCAGGAATGAGGGCGATGGAGGTCATCCGTCGCTTTGACATGATCTTGGCACGCGACGCGGGTTCGCCGTGTGACGGTGTATTTGAACCCCTCTTTGACCCAGCTACCTGTCTGGTTAAATATAGGTGACGGATGCGACTGTGACTGATCCTTTTGCCGCAAGAGCACACCCGACGGGTACCTGCGAGCATCCGTACGCTTCACTATACATCGGGAGCACCTATCATGGCTCCGATTAGCTGGCTCCCTCTTGCCGTTTTGGCTATAGCGATGTCATGTACTCACGCCTCACCTGTAGGAGGGCCACTTGAAACGCGCGCCTCCACCAATGGAGCCTTTTCTCCGCCATACTACCCTGCCCCCAACGGCGGCTGGGTGTCTAATTGGGCTGAGGCCTATGAGAAGGCGCACCGTATCGTCAGCAATATGACGCTGGCTGAGAAGGTCAACCTCACCACCGGGACGGGTATCTACATGGGCCCCTGCGCCGGGCAGACGGGTAGCGTCCCCCGGTTCGGAATCCCGAATATATGCCTGCACGATTCGCCACTGGGCGTGCGCAACACGGATCACAATACCGCTTTCCCTGCAGGGATTACCGTTGGCGCGACGTTCGATAAGGACCTCATGTATGAGCGTGGCGTTAGCCTCGGCGAAGAGGCACGCGGGAAGGGCGTCAATGTTCTACTAGGCCCTTCTGTTGGGCCGATGGGGCGGAAGCCTCGAGGGGGTCGCAACTGGGAGGGGTTCGGATTTGATCCGGTGTTGCAAGGGATCGGGGCTGCGCAGACAATCAAGGGGATGCAAAACACCGGGGCTATTGCTAGTCTTAAGCATCTTGTAGGCAATGAGCAGGAGATGCACCGAATGAGCAGTGTTGTCACACAGGGCTACTCGTCGAATATCGATGATAGGACTTTGCACGAGTTCTATCTTTGGCCCTTTGCCGAGGGGGTCAGGGCTGAAGTAGGGTCTATCATGATTGCGTACAATGATGTAAGAGCCGCCATATCCTTCATGCTATAGGGCTAACTCCTTGTTCCAGGTGAACAGGTCGGCCTGCAGTCAGAATAGCAAGCTCATCAACGGAATTCTCAAGGATGAGCTAGGCTTCCAGGGGTTTGTGCTAACGGACTGGCTAGCTCATCTCGGCGGTGTTTCCTCTGCTCTAGCCGGCTTAGATATGAGTATGCCTGGAGACGGAGCCATTCCACTATTTGGAGGTAGCTACTGGGGCAATGAACTATCCCGTTCTGTTTTGAACGGGACAGTCCCGGTTGAGCGGCTCAATGACATGGTATGTAGTTCAATGACTGGGTCGAACGATATCTGACAGACCTAGGTTACTCGCATCCTGGCGGTATGGTTTAAAATGGGCCAAGATCAGGATTACCCGCTCCCGAACTTCTCCAGTAACACGGAGGACGAGAGGGGGCTTCTCTATCCGGGCGCGCTTTTTTCTCCCATTGGCGTTGTTAACCAATTCGTTAATGTCCAGGCCGACCACCACGTCACTGCACGCGCGGTCGCCCGTGACGCCATTACGCTACTGAAGAACGAAGGCAATGTATTACCATTAAGGCGAAATGACTCGCTGAAGATCTTCGGCACAGGCGCAGGACCGGATCCGCAGGGGCTGAACTCTTGCGCTGACAAAGTGAGCTTCACCATTTTCCCGTAAGCAAATTGTCTAACAAGGACTAGGGCTGTAACCGGGGTGTCTTGACTATGGGTTGGGGAAGTGGCACAGCAAAACTTCCCTATGTTATCACTCCGCAGGACGCTATTGCGAATATCTCATCCTCGGCGGAATTTTATCTAACTGACAGCTTTCCTTCGTCTGTCGAAGCCGACCCCAACGACATTGCAATTGTCTTTATCAACTCCGATTCCGGTGAGAACTTCATCACAGTCGAAGGCAACCCGGGAGACAGAAAATCCTCAGGCTTGCATGCCTGGCACAATGGGGATGATCTTGTCAAAGCCGCCGCAAAGAAATTCTCCAAGGTTATTGTAGTCATACACACCGTGGGTCCCATCATCCTAGAAGAATGGATCGACCTTGACCCTGTCAAAGCTGTCCTCATCGCCCATCTGCCTGGTCAAGAGGCTGGAAACTCTCTGACGGACGTTCTTTTTGGTGACTACAGCCCCAGTGGCCATCTTCCGTACACTATTCCATACCAAGAGTCCAACTACCCGTCCAGCGTCGGCCTCCTCCAGCAACCCTTTGGCCAAATCCAAGACGACTACACCGAAGGCCTCTTTATCGACTACAGACACTTCCTCAGGGAGCAAATCACACCTCGCTACCCCTTTGGCCATGGGCTCTCTTACACAACCTTCGAGTTCTCCGAACCTTCCATTTCAGCGAGCGCCCCCCTAGACACCGCATACCCACCCTCTCGTCCAGACAAGGGGCCCACCCCCACATACCCAACAACCATCCCACCACCGTCAGAAGTCGTCTGGCCTTCGAGCTTGGACCGAATCTGGCGATACCTCTACCCTTACCTCAACGCCGCCGAAGCAAACGCCGCAGCCGTTGTCGCGAACTCCTCAAAGAAATACCCCTACCCGAACGGCTACAGCACAACTCCCAAACCCGTACCGCGCGCCGGCGGCGCGGAAGGCGGGAACCCTGCGCTCTGGGACGTTGCGTTCTCCGTCGACGTAACAGTAACAAACACAGGGCGTCGACCGGGCCGTGCCGTTGCTCAATTGTATGTCGAGCTCCCTGAGAGTCTGGGACTTGAGACACCGCCCCGGCAGCTGAGGCAGTTTGAGAAGACGGGGATCTTGGAGCCCGGCGAGAGCGAGACGCTTACACTTGGGGTTACGAGGAAGGATGTGAGTGTTTGGGATGTTGTTGTGCAGGATTGGAAGGCGCCTGTTAATGGAGAGGGGGTGAAGATTTATGTTGGGGAGAGTGTTCTTGATGAGAGGGTGGTTTGTGAGGTCGGGGGAGAGTGTTCTACGCTGTAAGACTGTGGTATGCGATTATTTATTCAGGGATATGTGGTATATAATTTGATCAATAGTGATGGGTATATAGTGCCTATAGGTTCCGCGAGACTAGGCTAGTCTGGCATTCGCATCTAGTGATATTTTGGCTGTCCGGCGTATACCCTTGCATACTCAAGAACTCTGAAAATGCTGTCTCGTCGCTGCAATCGTCTAGATGGGATACTGGTAGCGTTGAGCCTTGCTATGAGGGCCAAGCACGGAGTGAGTTAGGGCAGGGGCCCGATTCCGACAAGGACGAACCATACCGTAGCAAATACGAAGGATGGTATCGCATTAGTGCACGTGCCTTGAACGAACAAAATGGGCTATGGTAATGATACAGAGTACGCCTGCCACCATTTCGAATAGGTTGTTAGGTTAATTAATTGAGCGCAGCGGATGGCTACGTTCGATGGGGAAGGCGGAACTTGGCTAGAGCGAGGGCGTGCCTTCCTAAACATTAAACCAGAAGAGAAGCATAATAGGCAGGTGCGACCCGGAGACGAGCCACCAAATATAGCAGGCGCGACCCAAGACGGGGACCCTTGGTCGTTCCTTCCTCGCAAGCCAACCCTATACAACGGATGCATAACAATGAAACGCATATCTTACTGAGTCATTGTGCTGCATAAGCCCCACCCCTCATGCACAAAACGTCAAAGCGGCAATAACCTTTATCGCCGGCTCGCGACGCTGGACTTCAAACCCACACGCAACTCGACAAAACAGACAAGGCACGACCATACAATGATCCCACTGTTCCCGGGAAGGGCGCAACAAATTCAACTCCTACGAACCTGAATTCTGCTCCGCGCCGCAGCGCGCCTCACCACGCAAAATGCAGGGTTTCAGTAAGTCGACAGTTCCCGCTTCGGCCCCGAGCTACCGCACCGCATCGCATCGCATCCGTAGGATGTGCTCTGAGCAAACAAGCAAGCAAACAAGCAAGTGCGAAAGAGGCTAACGCGTTGCTCTCCGCAGATATGGGCCGCTATGTCCCCCCGGACCTAGAAGGCACAACAACCGGCAACGCCGTGCACTCCAAACACCCGCTCGGCTCGCGCGCCCGCCACTTGCAGACGAAAGGAGCGCTAATCGTGCGCTTCGAGATGCCCTTTGCGACATGGTGCACGACCTGCGTACCGGAAACGATCATCGGGCAGGGGGTCCGGTTCAATGCGGAGAAGAAGAAGGTCGGAAACTACCACTCGACGCCGATCTACAGCTTCCGGTTCAAGCACAGTGTCTGTGGCGGGTGGATTGAGATCCGCACAGATCCGAAGAGCACGGCGTATGTTGTTACTGAAGGGGGGCGGAGGCGGGATTATGGGGTTGATGAGGAGGGAAATGCCGTTGGGGAGATAATGGTGGGCAAGGCTGGGGCTGGGACGGATGACCCCTTTGCAAAGATCGAGGATAAAATCGAGGATAAGCGCGTCGTTGACGAGGCACGGAGACGGATATTGGAGTTGCAACGGCGGCAGGATCGGGACTGGGATGATCCGTACGAGGTCTCCAGACGGTTACGGCGCGGGTTCCGGGCAGAGAGGAAAGTTCTTGAGAAGAAGGAGGAAGGGAACGAGGCGCTTAGGGAGAAGATGAGTTTGGGGATTGAGATTGTGGATGAGACGGAGGAGGATCGACTGCGGGCTGCGATGGTGGAGTTCGAGGAGGGATTTGGGGTGGGAGGCGGGAAGGGGTTACGGACGAGAGCGTTGTTCGAGAAGCCGACTCCGTCTTCATCTTCGACTACGCCCGAGTCTAGGAAAGGAAACGGTGTTGATGGGAGCAAGAGTGGGAAGGGCGGAAAGCGGAAAGTGGCCGAACTTGTTGCGGAGAGGAAGGCGGCGTTTCGGAGTGAGTTGAGGGGGAATACACGTGCTGCTGTTGATCCGTTCCTCAATGAAGGGGGTGGTTGGCAGGCCGGGGGTAAGAAGAGAAGGGCTGTGGGTAAGCGAGAGGGGAAGAAGGAGGATGATCGCGAGGCGGATGGTGAGTCGCAAGCTCCTTCTACTGGCACGGTACAGAAGGCTGAAGAGAGCGAGGACCAAAATTTGGGGGCGTCTGCACTTGTTGACTACGGCTCTGACTCGGAATGATTACACCATACTTGTATACTACTCTTGGGGTTTGTGGAGGCGTTGGAATGTTTTATAGACGATACCCAGATAAGTTAATCAATGTTCACTTCAATTTCATTCTTACGTCGAGAATGAGATATCCATAATACATGCTTCATGACTCATTACAGAATATTGACAGAAGAATCCGCGCATGGAAGCCCGCGGAATCATCACTTAGCCCAAGGGGCCTTCGTCGGTACATGTCCCGCAGACGTTGAATCACTAGAGGGAGCTGCTCCTGGTTGCGCACTCACCCAGGGAGCCCGAGTTGGGGCCATCGGTCCTGGAGGTAGCCGCGACGTATCTGGCAATGTGGATGGGACGCCCCTAGGATTTGTCGGCGGTGCAGGAGCCTTTGCACTCGCCCACGGAGCTCTGGTTCCCGGTCCTGCGGGCAGTGTCGCCGACGGTACTGTCCCATCTGGCCTCCGTGATGGCGCTGTTGTGTGAGCAGTTGCTACGGGTTCAACAGCATTGGGATCCCGATCCCAGCTAAAGAGCGATCCGAAGGGGAAATGTTGAACGACGGGAAATTTTGAAAGAACCTCGGCATTGTACATCTTGATCATTCCCTGCGTGCTGTTAGCAGGACATTTGAAAACCTGGCAGCGGTGGAAGACGTACTTTGTTGATCTTGGCCCATCCGGCCTGGATTCCGGATATATCATACAGCATTGGACTGTGCTCCCAAAACGGGCCTCGCTTGACATCGTGAATGAAACCGATTGCGGAAAAGTATAGATTTTCTCCTCTTTCTCGCTCTACAATGTTGGCCTTGGCAACTCCGCCTGGCGCAGGGGCGTCGAGGAGCGAGCCTTCTTCCGGAACTGGATCTGAATCTGATATGGCGGGTGCGAGTTGTGCGGCGCCGAAGATGTAGGGGATGAAGGAGTGGTCGTCCAAACCCCAGACACCGTGCGAGCCTGCCGGTTCGAGTGTATATCTCTTAATGATAGTCCGCACGAGTTCAAGGTACCTAACACAATATCAGTTCAAAGAGTAAGATAGCGAAGCACAGTAAGCTACGCACGGCTGGATCACACCCAGGACGATTGCCCGTTCCTCCACACCTGGACTATTCTCGGGGAAACCGTGGAGCTTCCAAATTCCTGCTAGGAAAGCCAGGAAGCTCAGCTCATGTCCCGTACCATAGTCCAGCCTCTGCGGACTCCCCCAGCTACCCAGCAAGTATGATACAAGCTCTACCTCTGCTGTTGGCCCACCAGGTCCGGATGATGGCGTTTGCAGAATATCCGTTGAGAGACACTCCTCCAGTAGGCTCGAAGCACGGCTCTCCACTATTTGGTACCACTTTCTGAAGCTGACATTGCCGAATCTCCGTGGGCCAGTATCAGGAGGAGCTTCTTCCAGGATTGCTTCGAGCTTCGACAGTAGTTGTTGTAGCTGCCGGACTGGTGCGGAGTATTCGACGGCGTCGCTATTTAGCGGCCAGGTCTGGACTCGTCCGTCGGAAAGTTTCGTGGGAAATAAGGATCGGTTTAGCTGCAGGAGAAAGGTCATGATATCGACGTAGGCTTTGGACGTCAGGAATTCGGCGACATCTTGCCCCTCGTTGATGCGTTTGCTGGGCTGGATGAAAGCATGCCCCGCAGATCTGTCGAGCTTGGGCAGAACACGGGCCTGCGAGCTAGCCATCTTGATTTCACTTGGTGGTTTTGCCGCAAATATCGGACAGAATTACGGATAGAGGTAAACTATCGAATTAGAAAAGCGTTGTGGGGATGTTCCTGGGGAAAGGCAGGAGTGCTTGGAGGAAGCTTGCATCCATGACGCCATGAAATCCATTTTTGGGGCCGCGCTTCGTTTGTCAAACATCCCCGACCCCAGCCATCACACCACCAAATGATGCGCCAGACATCGCCGCGGAGCTTCAATCTTTACTGAGGGACTCTATGACTACTAATAATGCTATTCACAACGCGATCGGATGACTTTGTTCGACCAAGATGCCGCCGACGCGCTCCAGAAGCTCGCGTTCGAAGAAACGCGCCTCCGCGCTGGATATCCTCAATAAGGTGATGCGCGGAAAGGATTCAGCTGCAGATAGCCGCCAAACGCAAAGCGCCCAACCAGTTCGCCAGCTGCGAAACATTCCCCGAGCTCCCCGCCGAGATATATGGGAGGTGCCCAATTCCCCTGAACCCGCGCAAAGAACGACTTCACAGTCATCGCCTCCGGCCGCCGCTGAACTCTTAACCCCGCGACGACGATCTACGCGCCTAGTGCAAGTGCAAGTGCAATCCAGTCCGACCATGGCGAGAACTCGGGCGAAACGTACGCAGGTTGAGCACGGTGAATCGAACTCGGATGAAGGAGACTCGTGGCATCCTTCTCCACAGCCAAGTGGCGATGACTCTTACAATGGGACGGAGGAATTAATTGGTGATGATATCGACTTCTACGGGAACTTCAATGTATTTTCAGACGATACCCCTCGTACCCGGTCCTCGAGCACCAAATCACCCACTCCATCAGCAGCTTTGAGACGGGACCTTGAACGAGTCGAGCAGGGACAGCGGGCTCGCAGCGAGTCTGGGACACCTAGGAGGGTGTTCGAGCTCAGATCTGGCAAGAAACGAGATACTCTACCGCGCTCGACCTGGTCTACCCGGTCTACCCGGAGTGCCGCGGAGCCTGGCCCTTCAATTGTGATCAAGCGCAGCCCAAGCAAAGTCCGCGAAACCCCAGTACCAGATAGGAAGCGGAGGTCCAGTCGTCTACTACGTTCTCAGGCCCAAGATGTTGATGGCGATGTGGAAATGGGTGACCATGGCTCAAGCCCGGTCAATGGACATCAGGACGCAGCCGACGAAGATACCGGATCTGCATATACAACTTCCAACTCCAACACGCCATCCTCGGAGGTTGATTCACCCTCCTTACCGGACACGAGGGCTGGAAAACTCCGACGCCCCTCGAGACCTCCCCCGGTCGAGCCCCGGAAATCAGGTTCTGAGCGGATGTTCTCGTGGTCGCCTACGCCAGATTCGTCAAGCAATGCATCTGCTGCTTCGCAAGAATCTAACCGCCAAGAAGGCGAATCACAAACTCCTTCTTCGTTGGAACCAGCCTCACGTGCAGAGCATTCAGGATTTCGTTGGACCCCAGAGGTGTGGCGACATAAAAAGCGATCGCGGCGGCGTGTCACCTTCAGCCAGAAGACTCCGGAGCAGGAAAGCCCTTATCCTCGCTTCAAAGAGTCTATGAAATTTGGACAACAGCAGGAAAATTGGAAGGCGTTGATCAAGGAAACACGCCTGATGGAGCGTCGTACCGACCCGGCCTTGGCGAAACGCTTTCAAGATATCATCGATCTGATATCCCACTCCCAAAAATGGTACGAAAATCTACCCGATGATCCGGATACTTCCCAGGGTCTTTCTTTGAAAGAAGCTCGCAAATCCGAGAAACTGCTGGACAGTATCTCGACAGAGGGGGATGCGATACTAGACGTTGTCTTCTACCGTGTCACCAAGCGCAATGAATCTTCCCAAGAGCGAGGCCTGAAACTATTCCGAGAATTTGAAGTCCGCGTTATCCCAGCCATGGTACGGTTGGTGTTTGCCACGTTTGACGCGTACCATACCGATCCCGAGCGCTTCGCTCCTACGTACAACCACCTTTACCGTGCCTTGAGCTTGGCCCTACGGTTCTGTAATCGTACGTGGAGCTTGACAAAGGAGCAATATGTGCGGTGCATCACGCGGAGCAAGAATCTACTCCTGCCTCTACAAAACCTTATAGAAGCATCTGAATCCAATGCTTTGAAAAAGCCTGAGCCCGAGCCCGAGCCCGATTCAGATTCAGATTCAGATTCCTCCGACCCAGATGGTGTGATATTCATCGGAAGCGATGATGATGTAGCTTCTGCTCCGGTTTCAGCTTTCAGACAGTTCTCGGACGCCGAAGGCCGGGCGCTTCTGGATGGGCTACAGCGGTACCATGGTATGTCCTCTTACTCAACTGACTATAACTTGGACAGAACTGACAATTAATATCCCCACAGGTCGTGAAAGGTACATCCAGATCCTCAAGAACTCTAGTGAACTCGAGGGACGTACGCTGCCGGAACTGCGCGAAGAGGCTCGAAGGATGTGCGATAAATATGAGCCTTTGATCAAGGACGAGCTTCGCACTCAGGAAGGGCGAGAGACATGGCGCTGGTTGTTGAGCGTTCGGGACCAGGCTTCATGACTGTTCAAGTTATCTGCTATCTCGGGCTTCCTCACTACATATATATGGTAGAATCTCGATGTCAGTATTGCTACGTAACATTGTTCTTGTCTTGACCAGAGACGTTGGAGGCCGTTTCACAGATGGTGGTGTGTTCAGGAAGCAGCGTTGTCTCCCTATGCTCGAAATCTCTACATAGTGTACACACCCCGATCCCTGTCGGGCAACTGGGGTGGCGATACTTACGAATAATAGGTTTTCAAGAGCCATGACCTCAGTCAATCGAGATTCTCAATTTTGCGTTCTTGAATGCTTGATGTGAGTGCCTCAGGCACCTTGGAGGCATTCGTTCTACATCGAACCATGGATCCAAACGATCCGGAACCACACAACCACGGACTGACAAGACTTACCCCTGACGCCTTATTTACTCTTCGTCTGATAACGTCGATTTCAACAACTATTATTCCATTTTACTGTTCCCTTTGAGTGGCCACTGAACAGGTCGAGAAGAGCGGTATGTCACTTCCCAAAGCGGCCTAGCGCGCAGGTGACCTGTTGCTTCCCCCTCCTTTTTGGCTCTGGCGTGTCTGCGTTGTTCCTGCTGCGAGTCGTTGCTGTTGCTGTCCGTCCCTCGAGAGTCAACCCACCCACCCCTCCTCCTTTCCTTCTGCTTTTTATCCAGTCGCCTAATCCTCTAATACTCCTTCTTCAGCTGTTTCTTGCTTATTGATTCCCATTTGTTGTGTGATTTGTCGTGTACAGCCTTAATTAAGTACGCGCCTGTTCTTTTGTTTCAGACCCCATCCCCAACTCATCATCCGGGTCGGGCGCGCCGCTAACAGCTCACCCTGCAGTATACAGTCAGACATCTGGTGCAGCTAGCTGATTGAACACCTCAGATCGCCAATTGGACGTCAGCAACGTGGTACGGGTGAGTTGTCAACTGATTCAAGTTTCCCCTGCGCATCGCGTTTTGCTACCCGAACAAAAAGGAGTCGAGGCTCTCTCATCCTCGGCGTTATTGGGAATATCATGCCCAAGCTTTGGCATCCAGCTATACTTCAACTGCGGGATCTCTTTCAGCTTCCTCTTTTGACAGATCTCTTGCAATCCCTTTGTTGAAATGTTGTTGTTGGAGCGGTGTACCTCCGCACTATTTTTGCTTTTTCCAAGCTAACCTAGCGTTCCTACACAGCTCCTGACTTTCCTACAAATCGAAGAAGGACCAGCGACGCCAGCCCTCATTGTACCCTTCTCAATACCTATTTGCCCAACCGCCAGCCGCTGCGATGTCTTCCACAGAGGACCCTATCCCCTCCGCTCCTCCGGCCGAGGTTGACACGGAGGATGTCCCACCGGCCACTCCAGTGGAATCGAGCATTGTTTCTGGCAGCGAAGAGCCGATCACGAGCCCCGAAGCTTCCAATAACAAGGAAAATGTAAAGGCGTCCCCGGTAAAAAAGACCACCACCCCGGCCGCCGCGACAAAGCGTCCCGTCACCGGAACGTCTGCGACCAAACGACCCACATCCATCTCAGGTACCACCAAGACTGCTTCGTCCACTCGGACTTCCACTTCGAATGGCGGTGTTCTGAACAAGCCACCCACACGGCCGCCCACCACTTCGACCACTGCTCGCAGACCTCTCAGCTCGTCGACTACCGCCTCCCACCGCTCTCGGCCATCACTCAGCTCCGCGGATGAAAAGTCACGGTCTGTGGCTAGCTCCGGTGATGAGAAGCGGGGCATCTCTGGAACCGCTAAGCGGATGTCGCTCGCAGGCGCCACCACAAGTAGCAGAGCTCCGGTCAAGCCGACCTCCACCTTGGATCGACGTTCCAGTATCGCGTCTACAACCGGATCGCGCACCGGCACTGTCTCCTCTACAAGACCTACTACCAAGGCCCCAACCACAACCACCCGTCCTACCACGTCTACAACCGCCTCACGAACGGCTACAAGACCAACAACAATCTCAACCGCCACTAAGAGGTTAAGCACCGCCCCGAAAAGTGCCGAGGAACATGCAGAGAAACTACAGTCTCTCCAGGCCAAGCTATCTGAGAGCGAAGCGACCGTGGCGAGCCTTAAGGCGGAGCTCGAGGCAGTGAACGAGAAGCTAGCTCAGGTACCACAGACCGAAGGGGCTGAAAAGGACCAGGAGGAAGCTACGAAGGCACTCCAGGAGCAGCACGCTGAGGATGTCAGTAAGCTGGTGGCGAGCCATGAAGAACAGCTACAAGGCCTGCGCACTCAGCTCGAGGAGGCAGAAACGAAGAGAAAGGAAATAGAAGAGAAGTCTCTCAGGGACTTGGAAGATGCGGCACAGGTGGCAGCCTCCCAGGGTGATGAGAAGTTGTCCGCGGCTCTGGATGAATTGAAGCAGTCACACCAATCTCAGCTGGAAGCTTTTGAGAAAGAACTTTCCGAGCAAAAGATTGCCGCTGCTGGTTATGCTGAACAGATTGAAGCTCTCAAGGCAGAGTTACAATCCAAGGTAGATGGCCTAGAAGTCGCCACCAAGGGATTCCAAGATGAGAAAGCATCTGCCCTTGAGCAGCTGCGTGGAGAGCTGCAATCCGAGATTGAAAGTCTCACCGAGTCCAAGGACGATGCTATCCGTGTTGCTGAGGAGTCTGCTAAGCAATCCGCTGCCGAGTTAGAAGAGAAGATTGCTTTCCTCGAGGGCAAGCTTGCCGACGCCGAGTCCGCTAGTACCCAGGGTCGAGAGCAAACCATCGCACAGCTTGCAGAGAAAGAGAAAGAGGTAGCCGAACTGAAGGAGGATGTGGAAGCAGCCAAACTCGAGCTTCAGCAAGCAGGCGAGACCTCCGCCAATGTACTTGCCGAGAAACTGAAGGCGCTCGAGGCAGGTCATGAGGATGCCATCGCCAAGCTCAAGCGTGAACACGAGGATGCTCTCGCAACCTCTACTAGCTCACATGCAGAGGAGCTCGCAAGTGCGAAAACGGCCACCGAATCCGCGGGCGCCGCTCATGCTCAGCAGCTCGAAGAACTTCAGGCTTCTTTGAACAAGACAAAGGAGGATGCGGTGAACGAGCTCAAGGCGGCTCACCAGGATGAGTTACAAGCTCTGCAACAGAAGCTTGTCGAGGCCGAGGAGGCCGCGCAGAAGGCCCGAGAGGCCGAGGAGGAGGGTGCCAGTGCTGCTCAAGCCGTTGCTCTCCAGGAAATTGAATCGCTCAAGGAGAAGGTCAGCACGTTGGAGTCGCAACTCACCACAGGACAGGACGAGATCAAGGCCCTACAGGCTGAGATTCAGGCCAAGCAGGAGCAGGCGAACACACTTCAGCAAAACCTCGTTACGTTTGAGACCAAGCTGAAGGCGAAAGATCTCGAGCAGGAGGGTCAAGTAAAGGCTGCAGAAGAGCGAGCTGCCACTGCGGAGAAGGCTTTGGAAGAACAGAATCAACAGGCTGCTACTTTGGTCGAGGAGCATGTGAAGTCCCTCGAAGCGCTCAAGGCTGAGCACACGGCTGATCTTGACAAGGTCAAGGCCGAAGCGTCTGGATCCCACCAGCAGGCCCTTGCGGAAATCCAGGCCCAGTACAATGAGTCATTGACCAAGAACAGCGACTTGGAGGCTTCTCACGCCGGCAAGATCGAAGCACTTGAGATAGAGCTCAAGTCTACCATGGGACAGGTTGCCGCGCAGAGCGCCAGCCACGCGAAGGAGCTTGCTGACCTTCAGCAGCAGCACGAGGAAGCCAAAATCAAGCTGCAGACAGAATTAGAAAGCTCGCAAACCTCCAAGGCTGCTGAGACTGATGCAGAGCACAGCAAGGCAATTGAGGAGCTTCTCACCGCTCAAGACTCAAAGTTGTCAAGTCTCCGGTCTGACCTAGAATCGGCTCACCAGGCTAAGCTAGGCGAACTCCAGCAGTCCCATGATGCAGCTCTCGAAGAGCTCAAGACCCAACTCACGGCTGCACAAACTGCTGCCCAAGACACCTCTGTCGTCGACGGCTTGAACGTGGCAATCGCGGACCTAGAGAAGAAGCTTGCTGCCGCTGAACAATCCGGCGCCGAGTCCAAGGCACAGCACTCTGCCGAGCTTTCTCTCCTGGAGAAGGGCAAGAACGAATGGGAGCAGAAGTACCAGACCACGGCTGCTCATGTGGAAGAGCTAGAGAAGCTCGTCGCTGCTCTGGACAGCACCAAGTCGCAACTGGAATCGGCGTCCAAGCAGCTCCTTGCAGCTCAAGACGAGCTGTCGCGCCTTCAGGCCAAGCACGATGCTATTACCAAGGAGCTGGACGAATCCAAGTCTCATAACAACAGCATTCAGGAAAAGCTCGCAGAAGGAGAGAAGGAGATGAACGCCCAAATCGACAAGAACATGAACCTTCTCACTCAGCTGGGCGAGGTTGAGTCGTCGATTTCCGGCAGCCGCAAGCGAGTCAGAGAGCTCGAAGCCGAGCTTGCAGCGCTGAAGGCCGAGAAGGATTTCGTCAAGGGTTCAGGCGTAGGACTGCAGGGCAGCCGATGGGCAGACGACGAAAAGAAGGACGCAGGTAGCGAGAAGGGAGAAGCGACCACAGCGGAAGGTGAGGACATTGGTTCATCGATCGAGGGAACGGTGGGGTCTCCCCGTCATCGTGTTGTCTCTCGTGCACTGTGAATGGTCGCTAACAAAACCTGTTAGATGGCCAGCATTCAGGAACAGCTTAAGCATATCCGATCCGCGAATGATGACTGGTACGATGAACACCGTCGGTAAGTATCCTTCTGAAACATGTAAAGAGCGCAAATTGATGAGTCTAGACTCGTTGGAGAGCTAGCACAGCTATCTCGGCGGGCAACGCCTAATCCCCCCAGCCAGTCAGCGACGCCGCAGCCGGAGGGGCTGACGGAGGCTGTATCACAATGAACGGCCTTGGGTGACGTATAGGTGACCTTGTGGGACGAAGGGGATGTTATTTTTCTTCCATTCTTTTCTTTGTATCTTGCTTGTATAGGATTAAGATGTATGTAATAAACTGCTCAGGATACCCGATTGAAGTGCCGTTGCCGCGGCGGATTGTTGCTCTATGTGACCCGGGTCTGGGCAATGATGAATTTATTATCTGAGACATTACTAATATTTGGTGTATCTTGCAAGGTTCGGTAATTATTTATAGCCTCCGCCACAACGCCAGAAACTCGCCGATAAGCTCACTGAGTTAGTTGCGCCGTTAAGGCTCCTTGGGCCTGCCCCACGGGGCCCAGGACACTCGAATGGGTAGACACCACGTCAACCCGTTTCCCTCCCGCTTATCTTTCTTCTCCCTCTCCCTCTCCCTATCCTCCTCAGCCCTTCGCTGCATCTCCTGATACCGCTCCGGTGTAAGAATTCCCGGTGGTGGCGTGGGCGGTCTCGGCAACGCCCAGCTCGCAGGAAGATACCCGTGCGCACCAACGGGGAGGAATCGTATCGCCGGCGAAGCGCTCGGCGCAGCCTGGCCCTGCTGCACCGACAGACTAGTCTCAGCCGCAGACGCAACCGCACTTCCAATCGCGAACTGAGGTCCCAACCCAAGTTCGTGTTCAGCTGTGCCCGTCCTTTCAATTCCCCGTCTTTGTATCTCTGTTTCTATTTCGAGGTCGTGATCGATGATGTCGTCGTCTGGCGATGAGGCTGGGAGTCTCGGGAGTGGAGTCCGTTTCTGGCGCTGGTATTCGGGCGATGGCGATGAGGTGAATGCACGGCAGTAGGCGGCGTAAGAGTCTGAGAGGGGGTCGTTGGCCGAGGTGTATTCGGTTTGGAGGTGGATTGTTCGTTCGTTGCGAACTGGGGCGGGGTTGTTGTAGTAATTGTAGTTGTAGTCGTACTCTGGGTTGGAATTGTAGATCGGATCCTGGTGGGGTTTTAACCCCAGTGACGAAACCGATTGCGACTGCGACTGCGACTGCGACTGTGACGCTGAAGACGTCCGGGATAGTTTCAGATTCACGTCATTATTCGTGGTCGGGATATTGTCCGGGAGGAGGGTGTTCGTCGTGGTGGTTGCAGTGGTGGTGTTGCTCGTTGCAGTGAGCGTGGTAGAATCCGAGGCCTGTCGAGGGGAGAGGAGATGCGACGAGAACCATCGCTTCAACTTGAGTTTCTGGGTTGAGGGGGTCTGTTTTCGGGATCGGGACTGCGTTTGTGTCGAGAATGAGGAAAGTGACGAGGAGGATGATGTTGAGGAGAAGGATTCGCGGTGGTAGGCCATTTCTTCCAGATACTACCACACGTCGATCTCGATACAGACCGAAGGGTAGGGGAAGAACAAATGAAAGAATAAAAAGAAGGAAAGAGGGGTGCGATGAACTGTCTAGCTGTTTATCGAGAGACCGCAAGCAAGCTTCACATGGAAACAACGCTCTACTACTACTCGTACAGAAAGTCGTACAGAGAAAAAGCATGGGAGCCCAGAGAGGATAAAGAAGAAGCAGAGGACGCAGCAGCAGGGTCCCTGGGGCTGGAGGGGTGGTCACTGGCTATGTTCGAGGTGTGATATAGCCCGCTTTGGGGGACTTTTGATTGGGAATTACTTGAGTATTACTATCACTGTCACTATAATGTCCGATATGCTGCCTTGGGCTCACTGGTTAGGGCTCTAATATACATTCAGCTGCGGCTGTTTTCTCGGCGCATCTTGGATGCTATCTACATGTACAGCTATCTACAGGGTAGCCGCTCCCAAAGCAGTTATCCACCGAAGATCCGACCCAACTTGTACTCCGTAAGCACCCAGAAAGAACGGGGTTCATGTACAAGCACCGTTCGGGTGGGCTGTGCGACGCGGACGGGGACATTGCAATGGTGACCAGTGACCACCACCATTATTACATATGATTGGAGGTCGATCCAATCTCAGCAGGGCTAGTGCCAAGTTGTAGGGTCCGCTAGTCCGCAGGCAAAGAAGGGGAGGGAGGGATGGAGTGTAACTTGTACACCGTCGAACCACATGCGGGACTCCACTACTACGACGTGGTCGGTATCGATGCTGCGACTGCGAGTGGTACTTGTCTGACGTGTTCAGAGGTGGGTTTGTTACTGGACGAGCAGGAGCTGGGATTTGGAAATGGGCTGGTCGAGCCTTCTTGTTGGGAATAGGGGTTGTACTCTACTTTATGGTGGGGATTGGATCAGGTTGGATTTGGTGGAAATTGACCGATTCCAAGTTGTGTCTGGACTGACTTGGACGGGTATTCGGGAGTACAACGTCGAGATGTTTCGAGGACCTCAATAATAGAACTCCACAGTAGGATCCGGAGTAGGACCCTTGATTTCAGTCGCCCTGTAACTGATTTACTGATTCCGTGATTCTGTGCAGATTGATTGATCTATGCTGCCGACGGCGCAAAGTGACTCCGGCACGGCTGTGACGTGGGTTGTATAGATTGCTGTGGCGCCAACAAATGCGGCATCCCTGCTGAGGATCCGGAAATCACTTGCATGACTGTTATTGTTTTGGCGCCAGAACGACATTTGAAGAGCTCGCCACTTGTAAGGGGTTGCTTCAGGAATAGATGGATTGTTTACTCCATTTGTTAGGTGCCTCGATGATGACGATGTATAGACAGCACCGAGCATTCAAGGTATCTAGCAAGGAAACAACCGCCAAGCCGATCTACCAGTGGCTGCAGGTCAGAGTACATAATAGTTATCTCCTTACCAATCTAATAATTGCACTCGGAAGTAACTCTATAATCACTCTGGAAGACCACGAATTTGTGGCATTTTAGCCCTAAGATTGACGACAGGTGAGGAAGTATAATAGTAAACCACGGGGCGACAACCAACTTCAACAATGCCAAACAAGTAGAGTACGATGATCAATCTTTGTGGAAGTTTATAGCCACCATCATGATACCCTGTCATATGTCCTCCAGTATCGCCGACTCCTTGCTGTGGTTCTATGTTAGGTTCTGTCATATTTAGGGTTATAAGCCTCCTAACCGGCCTTATGCCCTGGCTCGTCTCGCGCAATTTCAACTTCTTCACATACATACATGGAAGCCAATTTGGTTCGAACCGACCCCCATTATTAGGTAGGTACAGCCTTATCTTCGACTTTCTGCCGCGGGGCAGCCTAGCCGGGGTGCAATTCTTCAGACTAATTGACTCTCGATAAAGGTCTAGAGTCTAGTATCTCATGGTTGACATTTGGGAAGACGCCCAGGCAGTCGATGTCGAGATTGAGCATCGAAGAGAGGCTGTTGCATCGAATATGCACTCAAGCTGTGCATCTAGATCGCTGTGTCCGCCGTTAGCAGGGAGAAGCCAGACATTCCAGATACAGCCAGATCTGCATGCGCGGGCATAATGCATTAAATCTACTAGGGTATTAAAGTAGGGTCTATGTACATGCGCAGTATATGATATAGTACAGTGACATTATCAGCCAGAAATCCCATCCCGGCCAAGTCCCCATCTGCCGACTTCCCGCATCGCCTCATCGCCGCCCTCGACGAGTCTCCCGTTCGCATTGGACGGGTTCTGTTCGCCCAGCACTCCGGCAACGCACTCCCACCCATTCCGTCCACCGCCCCAGCGGAGGACCTCATTCTTGTACCGCTCGCCGGCCTCGCGGTCGACGGCCGCAGCACCGCTCTCGAAGACGTCCTCCCAGAGCTTGTTGGCGATCGCGCGGTCGAAGATGTAGCTGTAGTATGTGGCGCCGTAGCCGTAGAGGTGGCCGAAGAAGCCCTGCCAGGAGGTCGAGGGGCGGCCGTGTTGGTCGACTGGGTCAGGGAGGCTGGCGTGTGTTGAGTAAACTTGCTGGTAGAGTTTTGTGGTGTCGAGGAAGGAGTTCTCCGTCGCGGTCGTGTGGTAGGCTTGGTCGACGAGGGCCATGAGGATTTGGGCTTCGTTTTCGACCGCGCCGTAGATTGCGCCGTGGGCTGCGCGGTCCTGTGCCATGCGGTGGATCATGGTTTCAGAGAGGGGCTGGTCGGTTTGCCAGTGGCGGGCGAATAGGCCGAGGACGGAAGGGTCGGTTGCGAATCGTTCCATTAGCACGGAGGGAAGTTCGGCGAAGTCAGTTGCGCATCGCGTGCCAGAGATGCCCTGCAGTCGGGTTTGGCCGAGGATTGAGTGGAGGGCGTGGCCCATTTCGTGGAAGAGGGTGCGCACACTGTGTTCGCTTAGGAGGGTCGGGGTAGGGGAGGATGGCTCGGGGAAGTCGCATACGAGTGCGATGGTAGGGAGCTGGCGGAGAGTTTGGGTGTGTGGATCGATGGTGGTTGCCATGCCATCGTTCGGATGGGCGATGACAGCAGAGTCTTCCATTGCCGCCGACTCAGCTACCTCCTCGGGTGTGATTTCTCTAGCACAACGCAGAGTAAAGTGTGCCGGGTTTGGGGGCTTGCCCGGACGAGAGAACAAATCACAGTAAATGACAGCTAGTGGGTGGTTCAACTCGTTGACTACATCGAGGCGGCGAACATCTGATGTCCATGTCTCTCCTGGACCAGCCTCCCGAGGAACCAGACGAACACCATATAGGCGATCAAACAGACGCGATAGACCCTGCATGACAGTCCCAAGAGAGAAAAACTCGGGGATAGTGGCCCACTCGCGTGACTTGCGCGCTTGCTGAGACGTCTCGTATTGGCGCACTCGCTGGTGGACATAGTATGCGTGGTCCCAAGGCTGGAGTTGGTTTCCCTTTTGAGCCTGAAGTTGAGCAAGCTCTTCCTGTACATCAGGACGATTGCTCGTGACCAGAGATGTCAGAAACTCTGAAACAGCTGCAGGACTCTTGGCCATCTTGTCGGTCAAGGTCATGTGGGCAAAGGTGGGGAAGCCCGCGAGCTGCGCCAACTCGGTGCGCTTGGACAGCAACTGCTCCAATCGCTTGACCTGCCGTGAGCTAGCAGTGCGCGTGGCCTCGTATATCTCGCGCCGTACGTCTTCATTGTGCACGGAGCGTAGAGCTAGGCGCGGAACCAACCCGACTGTTGGCACGGCTGCAGACCGTGGGTTCCAGCGCTTGATCTGCTTGACCACGATGGGATCCAAGCCGCGCAGGTCATTCGTCGGGACAAGCACATGCGAGCGCGCAGGCTCAGCGCCATGAGCAAAAGCGGATCCGAGCTGGCTGATCTCGTTGGAAAGGGTGACGAACCGTTGCCGTTCGGCCGGAGGCATATGGATCGCCGAGTTGGCAAAGTCCTGGAGCAGGATACGCGCAACAATGGTCTCCTCGGAGGACCAATGGGTCGTGACGGCAGGGTCTGCTAGCGCGATGCGCAGCTGATCATGGAGCCCAGTCGTGGTGTTGAGTACGTTCATGTACTCGAACATGAGCGCATAGGCCTGGCCCGCGGCCTCTTGCACGGGCGGATCCGGGTGGTTGGCCCGGATGAAGTCGGACAGATCAATGACGCGGCATAGCAGGTCGCTCAGTCGGTCCAACTGGCGCACCAAGGACCGGTATTCATCGACCGTCGACGCGGAGAGCACTCGAGTAACAATCGCCTGACATTTCTGCAGCGATACCTGCGCAAACGTGCGGAAACCCTCGGGGGTTGTCAAGTACTGGTTCTGAACTAGACCGGTCGGTTTGCGGTTGGGAGAGAACGAGGCGGACTTGGAGAATTCGTGCCAGAAGGACTGGGAATCGAAGACCCGGCGGAGGGTATTGTCATCAGAGGACTTGGAGGACGAGGAGTGAACAGGCGAGGCGGAGGCAAACGCTGAGTGGACGGTGGTGGTGGTGATGGCGCGACGGTGCAGGCGTGGTTGTAGTCGACAGGTGCGACAAATCCACGGTCGCAGCATATTAACCCGGTAGAGATATATAGTACATCGAATTAAAAGCAAATGAGAGAATATGAACAAGGCGAAAGCGCAAGAGTGATGTATGAAGAATGAACAAAGATGAACAACCGACTGCGGCCGAAAAAAACTTGGCACTTTTCTTCGGACTTCATTTCATCATCCAACCTCTCCTCCTCCTCCTGCACTTCACCTCCCGCCAATTGCCCACATCATGGCTCCAGGCAGGGTATGTGCCATTTATTCGGTCTGTTCGACTTGCTCCAGGCTGCAGCTAACCAATTGCCCTTCCAGAAACTCCCCATTTCTCTGTTGGCAGCCGCCGTGACTCTCTATCCTGGGACAGTCTATGCCGAGGAGCCCGTACGTCCTCCCTTCCCGACTCAGATACCCAAGGGTCGGAGCTAAGCTCGAAGCCATAACTAACAACAACAGAGAAAACCCATCTACGATGACATTCCCTCCGAATCTTCCGTTTTCACCCCGACCACCCCCAGCACTCCCGCTCCCGCTCCCGTATCTACCAGCACAGCTCTCACCACAACTAAAGCGCCCTCGTCCCCGACCCCAACGGACATCCTAACCGCGCAGGTCCGTCAAGGCCGTCTCTTCCTCTACCAACAATCGCGTGCCGCCGAGGTCGCCTTCAACGGTATCCTCTCCCGCGCCCTGCACGTCGAAAACGCCTTCACCAACACCGTCGCTTCTCTGGCTCCCTCACCCGAATCCGGCGAGAAACTGCTCCCCGGTGGAATCTATGTCGTCGTAGCTGCTATGGCTGGCTCCATTGTTGCCCGTAACCGCGGCCGTTTCCTGCGCGGCACGACACCCCTCGCCTTCGGCACCATTGCTGCTTGGTCCCTTCTTCCTGTGACGATGCGGAATGTCTCTGATTTGATCTGGGAGTATGAGAAGCGGGTGCCCGTTGTTGCAGATAACCATCTGCGCATCCGGGAGCAGACCGAGCACATCTGGACCACTGGTGTGGCCCACAGCGGTATGGCACGTGCCATGATGGAGGAGAAGATCGGGGATGCTAGGAAGAGGCTGGAGGAGGTTGTGAGCAAGGGACACTAAACGGAGTATCCCTAATTCTCCCTCACTCTGATTTGCTGATTTGATTTATCTACGTTCTGATAGCGGTTGGGCCGTGTCCTATAGCGCACGTATATCTGTAAGAGGTTTCGATGAACGGGTACTAGACTGTTCATTTTTCGTTTGTATCATCGAATAAAAAATTAGAACGCCCAAACAACGCCTGAGTCTCGTCATAGTAGGGTTTCTATTCTGCTTCCTTCTGCTCTTCCTGCGGCCCGGCCTTCGGCGGCGGAGGAAGCGGTGTTCCTCTCCGGGACGGTACATTATCTTGCTCTTTGCTCTTTTGCTCGCCTTCTGCAAAATAATCATCAAACACCTTGTGAGGTGATGCCCTTGCCCCTCCACGTGCTTTCCTCCCGTGGTGCGATACCTGTGAAGCAGAAGCAGCGCCAGCGGAGGCCCACGGCGGGGGCGAAGACATATTCGCGGGGACAAGGAACTGCGGTGGTTGCACAGGAGCCCCGGAATCCGCAGCAGCAGAGACCGCCTCCGCAACGGGCGTTGACGTCCCATCCGCGCGCGTCTCGAAAACAACCTCTCCAGGACCCTCGACCTCCTCGCCTAATCCAACCGGTAGTCGATGTAGAGCTCCATAGCCTAGCTCCGCACCCAGTGCACCTTCACCACCCCATCCGCGCGTAGGCACCAGGTCCACCGTGCGCACGACATCAAACTCGCTATTGTATACCCATAGTACCAGTGTGCGGTCCAGATGATCTTCGACCAGTTCCCCTAGCGCGGATTCTCCTCGTAACGTTCCGCTGGGGGTACCGATAATGTAGTCGGAGTGAGGGAGGAGGCCGGCTCGGTAGGCTGGACTTAAAGGAGAAGGGATGTTCAGGACATGCCAGATGTGCTGTGTAGAGGATAGCGGGGCGAGTTGGACGGCTAGTCCAAGGGTTGGATTGGACGGAGGTACGGGGATTGATACTGTATGCGTTCGTTGACCCTATGAAGTACATTCAGTACATTCGCCAGCCACAGGACGCCGCATCATAACATGGGCAATGGCTACATACCTTTGCGCTCCAGACTCCAAATGTGACCCGTGATCCAGCACAATTGCGCACTTCGGCTGCAAAGAGGTTTGGGTCGGGATCATCCTATGCACGTCAGTACTTCTCACTGATAGATGTATATAGAATCAAGCCTACAATCAACCGTCCGTTTATCCCAACAATGAAATCAAACCATGGCTCTAGAGGCACCTCGGGGTCCTTGTTGCGGAGGACCTGGAACCCGAAGGCGTTGTCGTTTCGCGACTGCTGGGGGCTGGGATCGTCTAAGCGGCCAATAAATCTGTTCAGTGCCCCGAACATATTGTAGGCTTATATGAATGGCTTCAGAAGATAGACAGCGAAGCCGAGAGCTTGATCGTCGAGCGAAGCTGTCCTCAATAAGAGGTGCAAACAAAACAAACCCGCGGTTATCTGTAGATTTCGATGCCGAAGAAAAGCATCATTTTCGAAGACAACGCGCGACGGAGAACTTTACTCTCCTCTTTCCTTAGCTCTCATCCATGTCTTGACCACGATTGAGCCACCATGTCTGGTGACGACGAAGCGCCCCCAGAGGTCCACCACTATGAATACCGTGGCGAGGTTCCCTGGGATATCCAGAAGTACATGCTCCTCTCTCAGTTCGCATCGCGAATGTGATCTCACGCTAACTGTGATGTTTAGCTACTGGTCTCAGCGCTACGACCTATTTTCTAAATACGATGAGGGTGTCTGGTTAACCGACGATGCTTGGTTTGGAGTCACCCCAGAACATATCGCGACGTACGTGAATTTTCCTCTTGATTCTGAACCGGAAGAGACTGGGTCTGACATCAACTTCATTTGCAGAAACATCGCCGGCCATATAGCTCGCGCTGCCCCTTCAGACCGAAAGATCCTGGTAGATACCTTTGCTGGTGCCGGAGGAAACTCGATTGCGTTTGCGCGCTCTGGGCACTGGAAACGAGTCTATGCTATTGAGAAAAATCCCGCCGTGCTGAAGTGCGCACAGCACAATGCAGAAATCTATGGGGTTGCAGATAAAATTACCTGGTTTCTGGGCGACTGTTTTGAGATTATCAAGTCTCAGCTGAAGGACCTGGCTCCATATAGTGTGATCTTCGCCAGTCCACCTTGGGGAGGTATGTTTAGTATACTGTTTGCTTCATGAGCATCGTATCTCTCGGACTTTCTCTAATTCTGATGTTCCTCCAGGCCCTAGCTATCGAGGAGACGCAGTATTCGACCTGCGGACGATGGAACCGTATTCTCTACAGAAACTCTACACCGAGTTCTCTCTATTTACACCGCATATGGTCCTCTACCTTCCGCGCACATCTGATCTCAACCAGCTGGCTAAGGTGGTTAAAGGTGATCGGCCTGCTCCGGTGATGCACTATTGTATGAGGGGAGCTAGCAAGGCGTTGTGTGTGTTTTATGGAGGCTTTCAGCTTGAAATTGCTTGATCAATATCCTATCCTCATGTATTCTACTTTTAACTTCCAATAAACGCACCATTTCCTGAAATATCCTATCTAACAGTTACACCACTTATCGTGAAATTCTTCAACATGTTCGGTATCCAACAAGCTGATTTCCCGATATGGCCTAGTGCCCCGCACGTGGTTCGCGCCATTCAATCGATCCTCACTTGATTCCTCCAGTGTTCAAGGAAACACGTTAAAAAGTTTCCCTCGCTCTTTCTCTCGTGACTTCTCCCTCTAAAGCCTCTGCTTAGACCTCTCTCCGACCTTCACTCGACGATGATATCTCCTCTGTCGACTGCCCCTCGCCTTTCGCGTTCTTGACCACCCGACCGTCCGCCGCGTACACACCCTCGATCTCGATGCTCACACCTCTATTCTCCGCGCCGGCCACAAATCAGTGATCCTCCTCGCATCTCCCCCGCTCAAACACCAGGCATCTGTCTCTATTTCGCCTGACAGCTCATTCAATATGCCGCACGCAACAGCCTCCCCGACGGCTGATGCCGAAGATGCCGACTTCGATAATGTCATGCGGCAGATGAACGGCCCCATGACGGATGGTGGCATGTCCTTTGATTTTCTAGCGCGGGAGTTGGAACCCGGCGAAAAAGCCGATGACGCGGTGGACTACGAAGATTTCGACGACGACGACCTCCCAGAAGAAGAAATTAGTCACCGCAAGGCAGAGGCGCCGGCTGGAGACGACCTTGACAATTTCGAAGCATCCGACGACGCACTGTTTGGAGGTGGTGATGATCTTTTTGGCGCACCAGAACAACACGAAGAGGCCCCACGCGATGAGTTCGATGATTTATTCGGCGAAGAGCCGCCGTCCCCTAAACTGGACCATGCCGATACGACCAGAGATTTGTTCTTCGAGGAGGAAAGAGGCACCGTGGTTGAGAGACAAGATGTTATGGATGAGGATCAAGAATCTTTACAGGATGATGGCACACTCACCCCAATTGCTGAGGATATGGATCCTGTTGCCCTTCGCGCATGGAAGCTGCAGCAGGCTCTCTTCGCGATGTCGAATATCGGTCCTGACAACCCACCGGCACCCCCGGAGAACGTCGAAGAACTGCTTCAGTCTCTGTTTCCGACGTTTGATCGAAATACACTTCCGCGCTTTCTAGAACTGATCCCGCACAAAAAGGCGCACTTCCTCGGCAAGCAGCCCCTGAAACCGCCCAAGCCAGTTCTCCCTAGCAAAGTCAATATCGAATTAGCCCATGATCAGGAAAAGGCTTTTAAGTCGACGGGGCAAGCCTACAAGCGCTCGTTGGAGCCAGAGCATTACGGTATTGTGCCTGTTGCTGAGGCTTCGCAAGAAGAAGAAGAGGAAGAACCAGTTCAAAACGAATTCGACCTCGACTATGAATCTGATGAACCGCTGCCGAATGGTATCACCTCCGAGGACCTGCGAGTGGTATGCGCAAACTGGGAGATTCAAGATGCGCAGGACAATATCTCCTTCATGGATGTTGATGAGCCTGCGGCAGAGAGCGGCGAAGATGACTGGCTACTTGAAACCACCCGACCAGCGAAGAAGCGCAAACTTGGCCGTGATCCAATGGAGATCATCTCACTTTCACATATCGACTTGCCTCTCCTAGATGATCCAGCGCAGGCCAGTTCGCGAGTCGCTCAGAAAGTCACCCTCGATCTTAACGACCCACATTTGCTTCTCGACGAACAAGGACCAGAGGCTGCTCCTAAACCCAGAGCATCTGGCGCGCGGGGCAGAGAGGAGATCGATGCCAATGTCACTCGTCGCCTTACGTCAAGATACAATATCTCGAACGATCAAGCTTACGACATGCTTAAGCAGAACCATCAGAACAAAGTCCGAAGTACCCTTGGGAATGTTACTTTGGAGCACAGTATGCCCGCGTTACGGCTGCAATGGCCTTACTACAAGACAGAGCTTGCCAAGGCCGAAGCACGATCGTTTCATCGTCCGGCCCTGTCCTTCCGTCCAGGCCAAAGCTGTTGGTTCAAGAACCCCGCACATATCAAGCGCAAGCATCAAAAGGGAAAGGATATCCGGACTCTTTACGATTCAACGAAGGCACTGTCCCTGGCAGACAACTCCCACGTCCTGCTGGTCGAGTATTCGGAAGAGTCGCCGCTTTGCCTCTCAAACTTTGGTATGGCGAACCGCATTATCAACTACTACAGAAGAAAGAGTATGGAGGATCCGACGCGACCGAAGGCAGAGATCGGAGAGACGGTTGTCCTCTTACCGCAGGACAAAAGTCCATTTTCTATATTTGGGCACGTCGACCCGGGAGATGTCACGCCAGCTATCTCCAACTCCATGTACCGTGCGCCGCTGTTTCAGCATCAGGCCAAGTCCACGGACTTTTTGATCGTTCGAAGCAGTACCGGAACGGGTGGTAGCGACTACTTCATTCGCAATATTGACAACATGTTTGTTGCTGGGCAGCAGTTCCCATCAGTTGATATTCCTGGACCCCACTCTCGAAAGGTCACGACTGTTGCAAAGAACCGCATGAAGATGCTCGTATACCGTCTACTGAAGAAGAGTCCCGATCTCCGTCTGTCTATCAGCGATGTCACTGCGCACATTCCCGGCACAAGCGATATGCAAAATCGACAGAAGGTCAAGGACTTCCTGCAACACGATAAAGATACCAAGTACTGGGTGCCTTTGGAGCCAGTGCCTGAGCCGGATATTGTAAGGTCATGGGTGCAGCCAGAAGACGTCTGTCTTTTGGAGGCAATGCAAGTCGGCCAACAGCATTTGCACGATACCGGTTTTGGTAATGATGCTGAGACGGGCGGTGATGAAGATGAAGATGCAGAGGGCGAGAGCTTTGAGCAGCAAATGGCGCCCTGGAAAGCCAGCCGGAATTTCCTGCTCGCATCACAAGGAAAGGCCATGTTGAAGCTTCATGGAGAGGGTGATCCTACTGGTCGTGGCGAAGGTTTCAGTTTCATTAAGACTTCTATGAAAGGAGGGTTCAAAGCCATTGGAGAGAGTGTTGAAGATAAGCTGGATGCACAACGGCTCAAGGAGCTCGGTGGCCACAGCTATAATGTTGCACGGCAGCAAAAGTCCTACGAGACATCAATCCGTCGCATCTGGGACGCCCAGAAGGCGAGTCTATCTTCGACAATTGAACACTCGGACGATGACGATGACATGTCTGCTGAAGAAGACGAAGAAGAACGTTTTGGTAAACCCACGCCAAGATCTGAAGCCCCTACACCTGCTCCCGGCCGGCGTGATGATGAAACAACCAGTCAGTTCAGTAGAATGAGCATGTCTGACCAAAGGGGTAAAGTACTACGTATCATCCGGCAAGTTAAAGACGAGGACGGCATTCACCAGAAGGAGACTTTGGTTTGGGATCCTAAGGTGATTCGTCATTACATTCAACATCGCCATCGGGTTGAGTCACTCACTACAAAGTAAGTTTCCACGACCATCTCATCAAAATCAGATAGCTAACGAGCTTTAGACTCGACTCTCTCAAACCAACGGGCGATCCGGAAGTGGATGCTCGTAACAAGAAGCTGTATGCCCTTCAGACGATCTCCCCCTCCTTTTTCTTCCATAACCTCCCCCGAATTCCCCCTAACGTGTGGCAGTATCGAGCAAGAACTCAGCCGTCTCAACCGCAACAAAGAACGCCGCTTCGCGCGCGAGAAGCAGAAAGGCGTCCTTCGCCCATCCGGCGACTCCCCCGCCGACGGGGCCCCAGGATCCTCCAAATCAGCAGGGACCCAGCGCAAATGCGCCAACTGCGGCCAGGTCGGCCACATCAAGACAAACAAAAAGTGCGTTCTGAACCGCTCCGTCAATGTGGACGATGGTTTCCCTTCCTCCTTTGATATCTCCGATTCCTTCTTCTCCTTCTCCACCCCTCCTCTCCCAAAACGTTCCGTCTCGTTTGCTCTATAACATTTTCCCTCCCTTTTCATTCTTCTCAGCTCTACTGCTGTACCCGAGCGGCGAGCAGGCCCAATCAGTCTACATCAGGATCCCATATCCACACAGTCCCATACTGTGCTGGCCAGAAACTTATCCCTATGATGGACCCATTCTCATTGCCGTTCACCTATCTACTGGTCCCATCAACGGCTCTACTCTTCCCAGAAGCCAAGCTAACAATTCCGCTCTTGCTTCGCGCAACAGGCTGTGTCCGCTTCTCAACGGTACGATGAAGCCCGAAGACCGCGTCAGCGATTCCGCATTCGCTATGGGTGCTCCGCCCGCCATATAATCTCAGTGCATCATCTTGTTATCTTTTTATCTTGAGTAAACTGTTGTTATGATACCCTTCGCAGTCTTTGGAGTGGGGAATTTTTGTGGTTATGGCTTGCGTGTTTTTATCATCTTCATATCTTGGTGCGTGTGGATTGCGTGCCTGGAAAGGCTGGAGGCTGGAGCTGTGGCGGTTATACATTGATGCCTCGTGACTGCTTCTGTATTCGACTGCATTCTGGTGGTAATTTGGGCGCTAGACCAAAAACAAAGCCATTATGAAACGCAAATCAATAGTCGCAATTGAGAGGACTCTCCAAATAAGAATATGATAAGATACATCCATCAACCCGGTGACGACTCCGTGCGGTCGGTCCCTGGCCGAGGTAGGGCCAGTTTTCTTTTATATATAGCCTTTTTCTGAAGGTGCTTCCAACGACGAACAACTAGCACTACCCATATAACTCGGACAATTGCCCGCCAGAAACCCAAGGACGCCCACGCTCGGGAGTCACAGCTAGAATCACACCCTTTGGCCGTCGATATGTGTATCCCAGAAACGCCCCCTTTTTCCGCATCTCGAGTACCGTCCTCCGAAGCCGCTTATCACGAAGAATCTTGTCTCGAGGCCGCCTTGGCTCCTTGTGCTTCTTCTTTACGGCTGGTTTCTCAACGTCCTTATTGCCATCCACTGCTAACGGGTGAGTTAGAGCTGGCTCAATGGGTTGTTTGCTTTTTGCTTTACGGGGCACCTTGTCATCCCTAGGTTGTTCGACGTCCGAGTCCGTAGTTTCGTCATCATGGTCGGAAGGGTAGTCGCCGTCCTCGAAGTACCGTGTATCTTCCCACCCTCTGACCTTGGGTATGAATGGTGGAGACATACGATGAATGTCAACCCAGTTGAGACCACGGAAGAACGGGTGGGTCTTGATATCGGCGGCATCGTTAGGGTAAACAAATAACCCTTGGTAATTCTGACTAGACGGATCAGGCTTATAAAAAAAACACTTGGATGGACGGGCGCTGAGCGCATCATTGACTTTGTACTTGTTGGAAGATAGACGGAACTCCTTCTCCTGAAGCAGAGCGTTGATGAGATCAATTGCTTCTGCCGACACCAACTTGTCCGATGGCCGGTGAACTGGGAAATATAACGTTTGTAGATGATGCTATTGGTCTCATATCAGTGGCCGCTTGAAGAATAGTGGCAGGTTTAGTACTCACATGGATCTTCAGCTTGGTCTTATGACGATCTTCAGACGCAAATGGGGTGAAGCCATACAGACACTGGTCAAGTTAGTTATCTGGACACCAGGCATCAAAGAAGCCAGCTACCTCGTAAAGGATAATACCAGCACTCCACCAGTCACATCGACCATCGTATGGATGGCCTCGGATGACCTCTGGCGCCATGTACTGGCTAGTCCCTACGACGCTTCGTGCCATCCTGCGTTTCTGGTTCCGGTCACGCCAACCCAGAAGACCACTGGCTGGGGGATGTATCCAGTCGTCATCCAAACTTCCATCTTCTTGAGGCGCCCCGGAGGTAGACTTGGTTGCTTGCTGCGTTTCTTTCTGATCTTCCATATCCCCTTCCACCTGGATACCTAGTCGCTTTAGTAGAGAGTGACGCTGGTAAGTAAAGTACCACTGATCATGAGCCCAGTGTCCATCGAAAGCTAGCCCGAAATCCGAAATCTTCAGGTGCCCTGAAGCAGAAATTAGGAAGTTGTCGGGTTTCACGTCACGGTGAATCCAGTGAAGTCGGTGTGCCTCTTCAATACACAGAATCATCTCTGCTATATACCACCGCGCGATGTCCTCAGACAGAATGTTATGGCGCATCAGCAAACCAAGAAAGTCGCCACCGACCATATAGTCCATGACCAGATAAAGATAGCTATGATCCTGAAAACTTGCTATCAAAGGGACAATCCAGCGGGATTTAGCAGAAGCAACTAGGAAATCCCTTTCTGCGCGAAGGTGCCCCTCTTGGCTGTTCCGGATCATCACTGACTTTCTGATCATCTTCATCGCAAAGACGTCCTTTTTCATCCCAGTCATAGCTTGTCGGTGGTTGCTTTTGGGAGCAAGACGAAGCGATTGTGTCTGTTCCGAGAAATATTTTTGACGACGAATTGACTGCTCGGCGGGAGGCAAAGAAGTCAACGCTCCTTTCTCTCTCACCAGACGGACAACCCCAAAGCTACCCCTGCCTAGAATCTTGATAACCTCAAAGCCGGCGAGTGATGGTGTCTCTTCGCGAGAGCTTCCGCTGTGTGATCGACTCTTCAGAACACGACACTGGCGGAGATATTCACGCTCTTGGGCGACCCACTGCTTCTTCACCCTTATTCGCTCTTCAGTGCTTAGAGGTAAGGAGGCAATATAATGATCTAGTTCATACTGGCGTTGTGTGCGTGTATCAATCCCTGCATATAGCGTGTTGAAATATGTCTCAAAGAATACCTTTGCATTGGCCGCTGCCTCTGCCGTTAAAATTGATGGTGAGACCATGGGTAATTCCCTAACGGGACTAAGTGGGCAATCCCTAAGATTAGGATGAGACGCATGGTGCCGGCAATTCGCAGGATGGTCACAGCTGGCATCTATAGAACGACGGGAGCTTCCAGGAGAAGCAGAGGTAGGAGCCGTGGATACGCTGTCGACTGGGGAGCCTTTGCTGCTATGAACCGACGAGCTGGAGCTATCAACTGCGGCAGCATTGAGTGGCGAGATGGACGAAGCCTGGAAGTGAAGAGCCTGTACGCTTGGTCGTCTATGGAGGTGCGAACGGCGAATAACCGTGGGACTGCCAAAGGTTGTGGATAGTTTGAGAGAAACGATTCTTGCGAGCTCGACTGGAGTAGACTGGCTCCGTTTCAAATCAACGATTGTAGGAGCCTCGATTACCTCATCCGTTGTCTGCCGTGTTCCACCTCTCTTCTCTTGCTTGACTTTCACTGGTAGTTCAACCTGTTCAACACTGATGCGGGTCGGTATGTCGTGATAGGGCTTTCGATGGTACCGGCTATTTTGATGTGGAGCGGCTTCGGTTTCGGATTGTGAATCACTGGCGGTGTCGGGCGAGTTGGTCGCCTTGACAACTAGAGAGAGTGTTAGCTTGGAAATGTAGAGGCTTGCGCCCAGGCGTACCTGTTATGGGACTTCGAAGGCCCAAAAGAGAGAGTAGACGGGAGCTCCGTTGTTGGATGCGCACTCGGATCTTGGACGGACGACCAGCACCATCCGAGATCAACCCTTCCGACACGGCCGATTCAGTCGTTGATTGTTCAAAAAGACCATGACTCGCGGGGTTTGAATTGCTGGGTTTTATCGATATTCTTGCGTATCTTCCCTGTCCCTCAGACATGGTGATCAGGCAGAGCCAAAGGCGCCGGGGGTCTTGGTACCCTATGTTATGATTGATTAATGATATGGAACATAGAACGGTCCGGCTGGCACAGTGAACGCCGGGAGCAAGCCGGTTCAAGTCGATAGAAGATGGATCGTTGGTGGGGTGTGAGAGAGATGCTGGCATCGGTTGAGGATGGCTGAAAAGAGCAACTGCGATGGAAGCATAACTACTCTCCAGTGACTACATCATAGCAATTTTATTCCCAACTTGCCACAGCAAATTGGAGACTACTAGGCGAATCAAGAAATTGGGCCAAAAACTGTAATAACAATGGAATTGGTAAACACCTAGAACACCTTCTTTTGGGACAAGCGAGAAAAATATTAAAAGCTAACACAAAAGGCACGATGGTATATATGACCACACGTATGCGTACACTGCAAAAATGGAATCATCTGTACCCAGAGCGTTCAATGCAACTCGACTATTTGATCTCCAGAAGCTTGACGTCAAAGATCAGCTTTGAGTTGGCAGGGATGCCAGGAAGAGACTGCTTGCCGTAGGCGAGGTGAGGGGGGATGGTGATACGGCGTTCGCCGCCGACTGCCATACCAGCAACACCGATATCCCAACCCTTGATCACCTCACCCTTGCCGAGCTTGAAGGTGAAAGGCTTACCCTTCTTGTTGGCTGTGAAGATTATAGAGTTAGCCGATGTTCACCGGATGATGAGAGATTGTATGGGGACTTACAGTCGAAAACCTTTCCATTCTCGAGCTTACCGATGTAGCGCATAGCGATGGTCTTTCCCGAAGCAGCGGCGTTACCGGTACCGAGCTTCTTGTCGTCAATCGTTACGCCCTTGACCTCCTTGACTCCGAGGGTGCCAGTGGTCTTGGCCGCCTTCTCAGCCGGCTTCTTCTCCTTGGAAGGTGTAGGTCCTTGCTCGAGGTTCTTGGCAAACTGAACCTTCTTAGCCTCCTTGGGCTCAGGCTTGGATTCCACAGCGGCAGCCTCGCCGTTGTTCTTCTTCAGCTTCTTTTGCTGCTTCTTGCTCTCACCATTGGCGGAAGCCTTGGCCTTGGCCATCATTTCCTCCAGGGCTTCCTCCTCAGCCGCACGTTTCTTCTGCTTGCCCTTGGTCGCGACCAGCTTGGGAGCCTCTTCCTCGTCACTGTCAACCTCTGTAATCCTGGGGTTCTCCAGGTCATCGAGATCATCGCTCTCGTCATCCTCACCCATCATGATTTCGTCAATGTCGAGCTCGTCCTCATCAGGAGAGAGATCGTAGTCATCCTCGTCATCATCCTCGTCCTCGTCGAAGCCGGGGCGGCCTTCCTCATCGAGGGGCATCACGTAGTTTCCGGTGAGGTAGATGGTGTGGGTTCCGGTAACCTTGAAGAAAACACGCTCGTCCTCGGAGACGGTGATGTCGAGAGCCTGTTGGTAGTTCTGCAGATTGCCGTTAGCATATTCAGGGATAGCAACAAAACCAGGGGACTGCATACCCTCTCTGGGTCGAGTGTACAGATGACCATCTCATCAAGTTCCAATCCCTCATCAGACTCGTCGTCCTCATCGTCGTCATCCGTGGCGGGAGCCTTGCCCTTGACAAGTTTTGAAATGGCGGCCTTCAGATCGAACTCTTCACCATCGTCGGAGTCGTCCTCCTCCATAGCCTCCTCCATTTCCTTCAAAGCAGCGGCAGCCCTGAGCTTGCGAGCCTTCTCCTTATCACTGGGACCACCGTTAAACTCCTCGTCATCATCCGAGTCCTCGTCCTCATCGTCCTCGTAGTCATCATCATCCTCGTCCTCGTCGAGGTCCAAGCCCGGGGGAGGACGGACAATCTTGAGGGTCGCGCGCGGGCGGCGAGAAGAATCGTCTTCGAAATCGGGAGTCTCGTCGGGGTCAATGGCAGCCATGCTCACCCGGAACTACACCACCATCAGTATGGTTAATCGCCGTTAGATGGAATGTCTCACGAACCATGGCAGCAGCATTGGGAACTGCAGGGATCAAAGCACCACCAGGGGGCACCCTGAGGGCATATACGGCAACTGGCTGAACAGCAGACATCTTGAAGCTGTGAACTTGATGGTCGATAAAACCCAAGTAGGACAGAGCTCTATAAAGAGAGAAATCGAAAGAACGACCGTCTAGATGCGAGAAGAAAGAGACAGATTGCGGAAGGAACACTTCCAAGCCCGGACAACAAAACTAGTGAACGAAAGAGACTAGATGAAGAGGAAAGGGCGGATGGAGGAGAGGAGAGGAAGAAGAGAGAAACAATCGCATGCTGCAACTTTTTCGGCGGCTCCATTTTTTCCCCATTTTTCTTTTTTTTCACCGCTGTATACTTTTCAGCCAATGAAAGCCTCACAAGCTTCGTACCGCCTTTTTAGGTCCGGCCCCACCGCCCCATTTGCGATGATTATGTCACATGATTGCGCTCCATCTTCGCGTCGGTCGCGGGAGGCTGCATTGAAGTGGCGATTTCTCTACGAGGAAGATGCTCATCCCATTCTTCTCGAAGGTATCAGTTGCTTCATCTTTTCTCCGTTTCCGGAATATGAATCTGCCATTTATTAGGCTCCCATGGGCTCACGCCTAGATGCAACCTCCAGCGCGGTGCGCAAACGGATTCAGAATCGTAAGTAGATCGCGCTTTATCGCCACCAACTTGCCTCGTTCCAGAGACTTTTACTGATTTTTCGCGCAACCAGACAGTTTTGAAGATGAAGAGGGTGAAGAATATGGAGCCTCAGCCTTCGGTGGCTATGGAGATTACATGCGCCGTAAAAAAGCAAAGCTTCAGAATCTCGACAATGAGATACGATCCTCCGCCGCACAAGATAACTGTCCTCAGATCTTTCGATCAGTTGTCGCGCATGTGAATGGATACACTCAGCCTTCACTCCAAGATTTACACAAGCTTATTGTGCGCCATGGAGGTGGATTTCTTCAGTATCTCGAGGGCAAGACTGCCGCCACCCATATTATCGCAAGCTCGCTCACGCCGAAGAAAAGGGACGAGTTCCGGCGCTATCGAGTTGTAAAGCCGGCGTGGGTTGTCGAAAGCGTCGAAGCCGGGCGATTGCTTCCATGGGACTTGTATAAGGTCGTCGACGAGGGCCAGAACCAGAAAATCCTCAACTTCGACAACGGCCGGATGCTCAGTCAAACTGCTACTCCAAAACCCAGCTATAAAGATGAAAGCAAATTATCGTGGTACTCGGCTCGATTTCAGGCAGAAAATTCATGGAACGATCAGAGTTTGGATGCGTCCGAAGCCTCAGCCGCCAATCAGTTAAACATCGCCTCTCAGTCAGATTATGGTGAATTCCCGAGTTTTACTTCACTTGATGCACCAGCCAAGGATTCTAGCCCAAACAAATCTCCCGTGACTAACGAGCAGGAAAATGGGCTTCCGGAGTCACCGAGAACTCCTACTGCCCCTAGGAACAAAACAGCTATCGCAGACGCGGTATCTCCTCCCCGTGATCCTGCGCCTCCGAAACCAGACATGACCTCTGAGGAATATAACGCGCAACTTCTATCAGATTCGCGTATGAAAAACTCGAGCGTGGGGAATCCAGAATTCCTTCAACAATATTACAGAGAATCCCGGTTACATCACCTCTCGACTTGGAAGGCCGAGCTGAAAGCGCAGCTGCAGTCGAAAGCCCAGGAGAAATCCCGATCTCAATCTACACGGATGAAGCTCGTACCCGGTGCAAGGAAGTACATCATGCACGTTGATTTTGACTGCTTCTTTGCGGCAGTCTCAACGTTAAAACATCCGGAGCTGGATGGGAAACCTGTCGCCATCGCCCACGGGACCGGCACTGGATCTGAGATTGCCAGCTGTAACTATGTTGCTCGTGCGTCTGGAGTTAAAAATGGTATGTGGATGAAGGGTGCCTTACAGGCTTGTCCTGATCTGCGTGTCTTGCCTTATGACTTTCCGGCATATGAGGAAGCGAGTCGAAAGTTCTACCGTGCAATTTTAGCGGTAGACGGTATAGTCCAGAGTGTTAGCATTGACGAGGCACTAGTTGATATTACGTCGTTGTGTCTTGAGGCAGGTGGTTCGGATGGTAAGTGTGTATCGGAAGGGTCAATATACAGAGAGCAAGCAAAGGCCGATGACATTGCAGAAGCATTAAGAGACACGGTTAAAGGTGGCACGGGCTGCGCTGTCTCTGTCGGCATAGGGGGTAATATTCTACAGGCAAAGGTTGCTCTGCGACAGGCCAAACCCGCGGGTCAATTTCAGCTGAAGCCAGATGCTGTTCTCGACTACATTGCAGAGCTTCCGGTACAGAACCTTCCTGGAGTGGGTTACAGCTTGAGCTCAAAAATGGAAGAATTGGGCGTGAAACTGGTCAAAGACATTAGGGAGCTTTCGCGAGAGAAACTGACGTCTGCCTTGGGGCCTAAGACTGGTATCAAGCTCTGGGATTATGCGCGTGGTATTGATCGGACAGAAGTCGGCAATGAGGTGGTACGCAAGTCCGTCTCCGCAGAGGTAAATTGGGGCATTCGCTTCGTCACTCAGGAGCAAGCAGATGACTTTGTCCGCTCTCTATGCGAGGAGCTGCACCGCAGACTGGTTGAAAATTTAGTCAAGGGTAAGCAGCTTACTCTCAAGGTCATGAGAAGGGCCCTCGATGCTCCTTTGGAGCCAGTGAAGCATCTCGGTCATGGTAAATGCGATGTCTTCAACAAAAGCGTTTTGCTCGGTATCGCCACCAACGCGGCAAACTTGCTCGGAAAAGAGGCCGTTTCGATGCTTCAGAGTCTCAAGATCTCACCTGGTGATCTGAGAGGGCTGGGCGTTCAAATGACCAAGCTTGAGCCTCTCAAATCGACATCTGAGAAACCAGACGGTAGCCAGAAGCAGCTCACTTTTAAGGCATCTCCGGCTCGCAAAACTGGGCAACGTCCTGAGGACCCGGATCTACTTGACAGCCCGCGTAAGAACGAGGCAGAGTCGGTACGGCACGGCCCTTCCCTGAACGACAACCGCCAGAAGCCTCTCAATATATCTGGCACGCAGTTCATCATGCCATCGCAGCCGGACCCCGCAGTCGTTGCCGAGCTCCCACGCGACATTCGATCCAAGCTGGTAGCCCAAGCCAAACCCCGGAGCGATTCCCGTACAGGTTCCCCCTTCGCACCAGCGCGCGTGCAACCCAACTCCTCGAGTTTACCTCCACAATCCCAATTAGACCCAGAAATCCTAGCTGCTCTACCGGAAGATGTTCTTGCCGAAGTCCTAGGGTACTACGACCAACCTACCGTAGCCAGCTCACGCCCAACACCCTCCTCATCTACTCTCCCACCCCCGAGACCATCCTCATCCTCGAGCAATCCTCTCCGAGTCCGAAAACCTACATCACCTCCAAAGAAACGCCGCGGCCGCCCACCTTTAAAACAACCCACAGCATCCTCACTTACACAATCCAAATTCGTCATCCCCAGACCAGACCCAACGACCAACACCACCACCTCCGACGACGAACGCCTAGAAGACGATCCCAACATCTCCGCCGAATTCCTCGCCGCCCTCCCCGAAGACATCCGCCGCGAAGTTCTCGAAGAGTCCAAACGCACCCGTCTCCTCCAACGGCGCGCCGCCGCCTCGAAAATCTCCCTCTCGAGACCCGGCACATCCTACCGCGCGCAGATAAACGAGCGACACATCCGCCTCCCACCGCTCCCCGAGCGACCAGCTTTTACTTCTAAGAAGCTATCTCAGCTCGCCGACCTCCGCGACGAAGCAAGTGCCTGGCACACGGCGTTTGCAGCGGAGGGCCCGTTTGCGGAAGACGTTACTGCGCTGGCGGAGTACCTGAAGCACGTTGTAGCTGATGAACGGGACGTCGCCAAGGCTGTTTCGGTTGTCAAGTGGCTTGCCTGGCTTGTTGAAGATGAGAAGTCTTCGAACGAGGGTTCAGGTTCCGGATCATCGAGAAGTTCTCCTGGGGACAAAGGGTTGAGCTCAGGATCTCAGAGTGGGATATCGTGGGATGAGGCGTTGAGGGTATTAAAAGAGGGCGTTTTGCAAGGTTTGGAGGAGAGGGGTCTTCCCGCTGTGGATTTCGCCGAGGACTAATCCTAACATCTAGCTCTCTTCCAATCTTGAATTACCTTGTATGGCCTTTTCTGCTTGAACATATCATGTGCGATGATAAGATGATTTCCAGTTCCTTCTACTCTCGATGTCTCAGCGTTCATAAATGAAATGTAACTTGACTCTAAGTTGAATATATTTGTCAACCTACCTTCAAACATATGTAGACGTCCGAGTTGCAGCAAACCATCATATATTTCCCTATCACCAGAACATGATCAACCAACCGTCATCAAAGCCTAAGCTTTCCAACCCTCCTCCCTCCAAAAGCTTACCATCCTCTCGGTCAACTCCCCGCCCAAAGGCCTCGCCCCCCTAAACACCTCTGAAACCCCCTCAGTGCGACTTGTATGCCACTCGAACCCCTTCCTCGGCTCATCGCTATCGTACTTGCCCGCGAAAAAGTCAACAAGCTTGATAGACGGGTTCACCGCAGGATCCGGGTTCGACTCCCGCAGTTTCGCTACCCAGGTAGGCGGGCTCACTTCTTCAAACTCCAACCCCGCAGACTCGAGGTAGGGAAGGAGATCACTCGTCCAGTGGAAAGGGTGCGGTGAGATGATATTATAGATCGCGCCACCTGTGCCCGCTTGCGAGATTCCATTTACCCCGGTAGTAACGACATCCGACGACGACAGCGAAATATCACTAATCGTCCCCGCAACCACATCAACAGGCAACCAACGATGCCACTCATCGATCGTCGGCAGAGCCCCCGTCGTCAACGCACTCTGCACCATGAGCGGAATCGCCTCGGTTGTGTTCCAGATTCCATTCTTCGAGTCCCCGATGACCTGTCCGATTCTCAGAACCCGTGCCCGTATTCCCGTTTGCTGCGCAGCGTTGACGCATATGTGCTCGGCGACGAGCTTCGATTGCGCGTAGCCCATGTTCTGGGCGCAGGTAAGTGAAGGGGGTAAGGTCTCGGGGATATCGGGCGTTGTGGAACGGACGGCGGCGGATATTGAGGAGCAGAAGTTCATTGTTGCGGGGGCGGGTCGTTGGGAGCGGAGGCAGAGGGTTATGAGGTTGTGGAGGCCTGCTATGCTGTCACGTTCGAAGCTAGTGAGGTGCAGGTTGAAGTTTACGGACCAGGCGCAGTGGATTAGGTCTGTGATTTCGCTGGTGAGAAGGTTGTAGGCTGTATTGTCGAGGCCGAGGGTCGAAGAGGAGAGGTCGGAGGGGAGGGCGATGAGTTTGTTTTTTGCGGAGGAAGGAAGCGTGTCGTAGAGCTTTCGGGTGCGGAGGGATTGCAGAAGGCGCCCGTAAGCATCCAATGGCGAGGAGGCACGGATAAGGCAGTAGACCTTCTGGACGGTGGGAAGCTTGGCTAAGTGAACGACTGTGTGACAGCCTAGGGAACCGGTGGCACCAGTGACGACCTGGTGTTCTTTTGTTAGTTACTGATAGGAAACTAGGGAGAGACTAGAACGCACAATATATCTCCCGCTCAGCCCGTTAGGGCAAGGTGTGTGCTGTTCAAAGTTGCTGTACTTCGATATGAAAGCCTCCATCTGCTCTTCAATAGACACCTCTACCTCCAAAGTCCCGGAGCTGAGGAAATAGAGGTGACGAGCGAGGCCGCTGATAGTTGGGTGCTCGAATGCCACGTTTAGCCCTAACTTCCGGCCCTTGGTGTCGATATTCTTGACCAACACTGACCGCAACTGCGTGGCCTGCAGAGAGTCCATCCCGAGTGAGAAAAAATCCGCATCATCAGTGAGCTCATTCGAATCATGGACAGGGATGATATGGGGCAACTGCTTCCGCAGAAACTCCTTCAGCTCCTCCTCTGACAGTGACAGGGTCCCCGTCATCGCATCGTCAGCCTCATAAGACGCCTCGATCAAATCACTATAATCGCGGTAAAATGCCTGCCGGATCACAGTGCCCTTGTCTGTGCGTGCATAGGCAGCGTCGGCGGGTAGGACGCGAACCATGCTTTTGGACAATTGTCCGTACGCAGGCAGCGTCTCATGAGCCTCTTCCACGGCCGGCCAAATAGCCTCAATAACTTGCTCATCGGTCAATGGCGCTGCATCCGGTGCCTTGATAACCACCAGCCCGATGTTGGACTTGCCAACGCCAAAAGCGAGTGCGTCTGCGACGACACTGAGCTGCCGAACGCGTCCTTCTAGATCCAACGGGATCACTTTCTCACCGTTCACAAGGGTGATTGTATCATCGAGCCGTGAATAGTACTTGTACGCTTCGGTTTCGGGATGCTTTAGGAACAAGTCTTTGGTTGCGTAAGAGTTGTCAGGTCTGTTCGACATGACCTTTGACGGCCAGCCGTCTAAGACGACTGATTCGTAAATACCGGGGAAGCGCTCCTCGAATCGTAGGAACTTCTTCACAGCATCAGATGGCCGCATCCAGTCCCATCGCTTGTCCTCGCGTGGCCTCATGGATGTCATAAGCTGGCCAGTCTCGGTTCTATAAGAGTAAGCAAAGCAAGCTAAGTATATGTGCAGTTCGGTACTCACGATCCATAATGGCTGATCAAATAGACCCCATTCTCAACAAGGAGGTTCCCGAGCGAGTCCGGACATGCAGAACCGCCAAACATAACCGCTTTGAGATTCGCAAGCGCTTTAATCCCGTCCTCCGACTCCGCAAGCAGCTTGAGTGCATACGGAACACCGTAGAAGATCTCAAACGAATGAGACTGCATAATTTCAACAAGATACTTGCTAGTCAATGGGAGCCCCGGGTTATACAAATGTAGCGATTTGCACGAGTAGATCGTGCGAAAGAGACAGCAGATGCCATGGTTATGATACAACGGCAGCGTGATGAACCCGCGCATGTTCATGTTTCCCGCATAGTTCTTGATAGCGGCGCGCTGGGTTTGGAAAATCGGTTTAGGGAGACCTGTGCTTCCGCTCGAGTGGATTATCCAGGCGATGTGACCTGCTTCGGCTTCGGGGTCAAGATGCGATGTCAGGTTTGTGTCGATGGGGTCTTCGGAGACCGAGTAGTCGTAGTTTTCCTCCGTCGGGATGTCTTGCACTTGTAGAGTTGGGACTCGGTCTTGGACCTTTCGGGCTGTGTCTTCCAGCGAGCTATGGACGAAGATATGCTGCGCGTTCGTCCTCTCTACCAGAGATACGTGCGCCTCGACTGAGATTCTGGTTGAAAGCAGCAACCCGGAATGACCGAGTTTTGTCAGGGCCAGCATCAAAACAAGATAATTCAGATCTGATGGCCCTAGCAGCGCAACGACTACCGGTTTCTGTGACGATGAGGTCCGAGGTGGAATAACCTTGGCCAGTACATTGGCAATGCGATAGGCGAAGACATCGAGCTGTTGTAATGGGAACTCCGAGTACTCTATCCCGGCCCGTGGATAGTAGACCACGGGCTGGGACGGGCCTAGCGAGGCACGATGCCGGACAAGCTGATCGACAGTCACAGGCTCGAATTCTAGCTCCGGCACTTCGACCTTGTCGTTCGGGAGTTTATCGATATGTGTTGGTGCTTGGGGGAGCAGTGTGGACAGCATCTTGGCGGTGCGCGTGTAGTTCTTGGTGGTTCGGTATTAATGGAACAAGCGGAAGATGCGAATTTAAGTATCCAGAGAAGGGCGATCCGGGGTCAGAGATCTTGGCCCATGATGCACGACATCCACCAATAAGTAAAGAGTGAGGCAGTTGCGGCTCTCGGAAAAGCTTCTTCGCCTCGGAGATTTATCCGACGTGACGATCCGACATTCACGCCCCAACCGCCACGGGGAAACTTTGCTCTTAGGGCTGCAGACAAGATAAAGGCCCGGATAACGATAGTAATGTGTACATACGGATTCGGATATCCTGGAAAGGAAAACGGTGTATAGTGATATTCTCGAAGTGGCCCAATCAGGGCCGTTACTAGATTCTCTGGGTATACTACTAGTAATGCCGACAACTTACAAGAATGCGTAGACTAATTCGTGCGCAGAATCAAAAGGAAAACTGAGATGGATCGGTGGGAAGATTGGAAAAGGCCTGTGACAAATTAGTTAGACAAGCCGCGAATCATGACCGGGAAGAACGATCATCACTAACCCAAGTGTCTAGTTGCGTCCACCACATTGAGCTTTCGAGGTTTTCCAGAAACCCGGCATCGCTCATACCAAAGGGTTCATCCACGAATCCAGATGGCCGGAAGTCTCCGTCGAAGCTCATAGGTTGTGAATCGAATATCGGGGTGTTTAAATCAACATGTTCCGCGGGTCGTTGTTCAAGTACCGGCTCTTGACACCGAATAAAGGAGACTCGGGTATTCTTTGGACTATTCGGAATGGAGCATGCGCGAGACCCAAGCTGCTTGTGCACCTCCAGCCTCGTCTCCTCTAAAATGATGCCGTAGCGACGACTCGGACAGTTTTTGCGTGTGGCCTCGGCCAGATGTTGCTGACATATCTCTGCGAGACTGAATAGGGATCGGACGCGGCCGCTGTCAATCTCAGACGGTTCCGGAGCGGAGGACATCCGATGGTGCTGGATTGTGTATATGTAGACGACGACGATAGCACAGAAGCACACGTGGTGCGTGAACCAGAATGACTGTATCAGGGTGCCTTGCTTTGCAATGCTGTCCACCAACTTCATGACATGCTCGGCAGCTTCAAGACACTTACTTACATGCGCTGTTATCATTGGGTGTGGGGCAGTTGGTCGACGACTAAGATCCGTGAAATCATTCAGAAGGAATGCTCGAGTTGCGTGAATCATAGCGTGGCAGTACGCAAGTTGGAGAACTTGGCTTTGCCTGCATAATGGCGGTATAAGGCTTGTTGGACGAACACTATTGAACAGCGGAGGCGTTGTTTCTTTCCACTTTTCGAGGTCTGAAGTAATGCGCACGGCTGCCTCGAGGGGCGAATCCCGACAAATAGGATTAACTGTGTAAAACTGTCGAGAGATTTCGCCAAGGATGCGTCCAAGCCTTGAATCATTAGTTGTACTGCATGTAAAGAGCGGTTTTTGAGGCAAACCTGAAGTGCAAGACGGATGCAACCATCATAGAATCTGCCGTACCTAAACGCATAGCTGGATCGTCTTGCAGTATATCGTCATCATTCACTTCATCTGGAAGCTCCTGATCGATATCTCCGTCATGCAACAGTCGCGGCCGCCCAAAGATAACATTTAGGTACTTGTCAAGAGTGTACGCGCTCCAGAGAATTCGCTTACGAAGCTCCCTCTCCAGGTAGGAGGTGCCGTTTTTGGACAATTTAGCAGAACATTTTCGATGCAGGCCAATGGCTGTCACCAGTTGGACGGCTGTGCCAAATGTATACCAACACTCATTTGCCCGCGAAGATGAAAGGAGGTAGAGACACTGACCAAGTCGTGCTTGAACAGTTTCTAGACGCGGAGGTCCAAATTCCATGGAGAGCACGTATTTAGACGCTGCATACCATCTTTCACTAAAACAAAACCGATGAGTAGATGGATGCGGGCTCAAAACCAACCTGCTTACCTTCCGGTCCAGCTTTCAGTCTGGTTCCCCTGTGTCTGTTCTTCATGCAGAGTGCTAACGGCAAATATCATAAGTACTATTGCAGTTCTAGCAACGAGAGGACCAGTGGGTAGGTTGGAAGAGGAAATATTGTTGTTATACACCTGTCTCAGCCATTCTTCTACACTTCCACGATGCAGAAAGCGATAGGTAACCATTGCGTAATCGAAGTAGATGCTCACCAATTCCAGAGCTTTCTCAAATGAGGGTAGAGTGAAGCCAGCATCGTAAAGATCAGAGTATGGTTTATCGCCGAACATGAAAACCGAAGTGTTCTTGGGCCACGATTCACTCTGGAGTTCGTCAGGAACGACACTAGTCTCATCCTGATGCAGACGCCGCCAAACGCGATTCAGGAATGACACGCCTGACGCAGGACCCAGGTAGTTGCCCTCAAAGTCCGTGGCCACTGGGTCCGGAGAGTTACGCCTCGGCACTTCCACAGGAGTGTGGGAGAGCTGTGAATGCGGAGTTCTCGTAGTCCTCGGCGAATCCCTGGCGAGTGGTGACCTTCGGGAAACTGGACTCTGCGATATTGATGCGTGGGATACAGAGCGGTTCCGGGCATACTTGGCAGCTACCGATGGCGGAGCCGGGAGCGGGTCTGGGGGTAAGCCTCGCGAGTAGGCCGCGTTGTATTCGCAGGAAAGTGACAGCCTTGTGCAACGCCCACACGGCAAAGTGCCAGTGCAGCGGGTCTTCTTTTCCTTGCAGCTATCGCAAGCTCTGGTGATCTTTTGCCGCGGTGCATTGTTGGTTTTATTGGCCGACAGCTCCGAGGCTTTCCTCTTCCGACCCCCTGTGTGGGCCGTGTCCTCCTGAGAGCCCATCTCAACATAGTTTGTTGCCGCGGATGTGAGCTGCACGCTCGACTGCGCCACGAGGGTGCTCGCCATCGGGCCGAGTGCGGAAAAGACAAAGCTTGGCCGAAATCGCGCCTATACGGCTATGCGTCGGATGGACGAATTGCAAGTATAGTGACTAGACAACAGGGCTGAAAATCTGGAAGAAGAAGAAAGGAGAAAAATCCGGAACCCCAACGGATTTGAGTCATTCGCTTTTCGTTAGGTCGGGGCCAACGAGAACTGATCTTGGACATGCGGGGTTGGAGTCAGAACAGGGTCCACCGGGAGAGACGGTGCCATCATTGCGAATTTGCAAAGGATTGGCATTGCACCGGGTAAAGAGTTCAATAATAGAGCTTCTGTAGCTACGAGTTCGACATTAATCATAGCTGGCCGCGACAGATGAGCTGTTAAGTCAAGATAGGAGAAAAGTATTGTCTGCACTCTGCAGTGTGCACTGCACTCACCAGCGGGAAACGATGACTCAGCCGGACATTTTCCGATCACGTGGTCCAATCGGCATGGCTCGTCCGGATAAACATTCCAAACGATCTCCAGGTTCGTGGAGAAAGTATGGGGGGCTTAAGGAACAGGCCCATGGGTACTCCATCGTTATTCAAAAATGTTTGGCTATCCCTCTAGACAAGTAACTTATGAGTAAGGATATTTGAGAGGCTTTCCAGCGCTGTTTGTATGCAAATTCAGGGTGCTCCGAAGATGAGACGCATGTGTAGTACATCACTATCCCGCTTTACTGTAAAATCAACCGGTAAACATCTCGGGATAAAAATTGTGAGTCAGTTAAAGAAGTTCTCAATATTCTAGTACCTAGGATATTTTGAGGTGCCGGCCAGCTTGTTGTCTGACGTCGGTCCATCTAGAAAGACCCTCATCGCCTGCTTCGGCTTCTGATTGGCCCTAGTCCAGGGTTAAAGACCGATTGGGCTCATGAATTACGGTGGTAAAATGTGTGGCGCATCAGCCAGGGCGCCCAAAACCTGGAGAATAGGACTCGGGTCAAGCTGACATATACGAGGAATGTTCGAGTAGTGAAATGGTAAATGGTATGCAGATATCTAAAGTCTGCATCAAAGCAGTTATGGCCATCGTGTGCTCGGCTTCTACTTGTTTTGGGTGAATGTTGTTGTACTGGTCATGTGGGATCTTCATTTTGAGTGTCTATTCCTGAATCGTTGCGAGCGTGATGTCACAATAGCAGGAGTTTAACCTGGAACGACTGGAGCCGCCTTCTGGTCGAGGAAACAGTGTTGGAGCTGCCTCAGGAATATAGACCTGATATTTCGTAAGGGCGCCGTTGCGCCCAATCGGCTGCAGACTGATTTTAGGGACACTTGCGTCATTCTAATGTTATGCGAAGTATCGCTGTTCGGATAGCATCGTATTCAGTGTGAATTTTCCGACGGTATCGTGCATCTATCGTCTTGACCTACTAGGCCCGTCTGGTAAACCGTCCGGCGTACCGTCTGCGTCTCCATCAAGCATCTGGCTATATCGCGGATAACCGTCGGCTGGATGAGAAACGTCGAACTTGGGTGGAAACCGTGTAATTTGCGATATAAGGTTCGGAATTTGCTCGTCCGAGGCCCCACTCCTAATAGCGTCGACAAGCGCATAAACGTCATCTCGATTGCTGTATCGTATTGCGTCGAGGAGGTATTCCAGATATCCACGGGCATTTTTGAGGTCATTTTGAGTCCGATTCAGGTCCTCTACGATTTGCTCGCGGGCCACCTTTCGACGCTTATCCTGTCTCTCGTCGAAAATGCATTCTCTGCCGTGGAGCGAGCATTCGGTGCAGGGAGGGCGGGTACCGTCAACACTACACTATAATATCCAGAGTATGTTAGAACGAGTGTTGACCCATAGACTGGCAGAAGGTAGAAGATTGCTATCACAAGAGACAAGCGAGGGGCTGACTCATGAAGATGTAGATATGTATGTGCCTTGAAACGATTCAGTACCTTTATTCGACGCTGTTTACATTCACTGCATGCGGTAGAGCTTCGCTTGTTTCGATTGTCCTCGAGGCCACGATTTTGTGCTGGAAGTGCGGACCCAAGTTTAGGTGCCAGAGTACGATACCCGGAACGGTACATTCGATCGTCCATGGTATATAGCGGAGAGTTGATAAAGAAGATGAAAATAATGCGTAATGCAAGATCAAAAGAGTAAGCAGTAGAAGAGGCGATAGAATTGATCAACAATCCAACGGTAGCGTCTGCAACTGCATAATCTTCAAGAGACGCATCCAGCTAGATGTAGTCGTTCCTAACCAGGAAAATGCGCGTGAGCTTCGACTGAACTATGCCCAACGATCGAGAAACGCTACCTTGTATCACATGCAGAGACGTTATGACGATATGGCGAGCAGACACGGAGGGAGAGGAGAGAGTGGAATCGGGTGATGATCCGTAAGAGTGGGCAGTTAGGCCTTCGCTTTTAAACGGTAGATGAAGCGCGCAAGCTCGTCAATCCCGGCAAGGATAACGAGGGAAAGGAGGGGGGAACTAAAACAAGAAGCTCGAAGGAAGGGAAAAACAAAGCTCCAGCCTGTCAAAAGCTGGATCGCCTAGTCCCTCTGGCCCACGAGGCCTTTGAAAAGTAAGCCTTCGCGGGTAGGTACTCCCAGGCGCGATTTTAAGCGGAGGATGGAAGAAAAGAGAGGTTGTGCGCGAGCAAGCAAGGCTGACTGTCACAGGAGTGGCGGGTTGGAGCCGGGGTTTTGTGTGGGCGTCGTGGCGCGATAGATCTGTGGGTGGATTCTGTCGAAACAGCTAGCAAGGGGGGGCGCATGTTATAGTAGAATCGTAGATACTAGTAGTAGTAAGATACAGTGCAGAACTCGGGTTTCTTGGTCAATACGACCGTTGCAGGATAAGCGCCAGGGCGAATGTGTTAGGCAGAGGATCCTCTTGATATACCTGGCGTTCGGATACACCCGTTGTGAAGCAGGTTATTCAGGAAAAGTGGTAAAGACGCATGCCACCCAGCGGCCCATGGTTCGGGGCTTGTTTCCCAAACTAAGCTCGCATTGGCAACTCCTGCCCAGCTGGGAGGTCTTTTGGCACCTTCCAAGCGGCTGTTGGGTCGTTGCTTCCGCAATTGAATCCCATTGGGACTGCAGAGTTTTGTCCTCCCCCCTTGAGTCCCCGGGACCCCTTCCGTTGGCTGTTTTTTTGTTTTTGGTGAGCGGCCCTGCAGCCCACCCTGTGGCCCTGGCCCGAGCTAACGCTTGCCACGGAAATAGTAAGCGGTCTGTTTGATAGGCTGTGAGTAGCCCACAGGCTATCAAACGTGGAGGCACCAACTTCTCGCAAAAGAGCCGGTTGCCCTCTTGTTCCGGTCAACTGGCTGCCTTTAGTTTGAGAAGCTGGCCTCTCATAGAGAAGGACGAATCCCGAATGGAGTGCATGCAGCTCCCAGTTTGAGCAAGTGATGGGTTCCAATTGGAGATGAGTAGGGCCCGGTATCGCGTCACATCTCTCAAGCTTATATCCGCCTTTCGATCGCTGCCGATCGGGGTGTAATTTCAAATCTTGCTTTCCAGTACTCTCGTGGTCCAGCCGCTCGATAAGATGATACCGGAGTCGAGAGGTGATGTTGAAGAGGCAGCCTGCAGTGTTGTGCTCCAACCTCGCCAAGCACCTGATCACGTGACATGTATTGCAGCTGCAGCTTCGTTACACCGTTCCAACTTCAATTAGCCGTCGACAAGCCACTTCCAGACTTTTTAAGCCAACTGGCAAGGGGGGGAACCAGCTCATTATTCATATCATCGGTGTGCTACAAGCGACAACACTCATGACCCTATTATCACATTCCTAGGCCCCCATGTCATCCCTAGTTAGGTATGCTGGCTGTCGGCTGCGTCCATACAACAGTGGATGGCCAGCTCTTCGCTGAGCGACCAGTCAGGCTCGCCCCCTAAGAGCTCTGCTTCCAATCATATCGGCCGGAAGTATGCACAATCGCCAGGGTGATGGTGGAGCTCAATCCTGCAGTGCGTTAGAACTTAGATTCAGCATTAGTCTCCTCCGTAATGGGAACTATTCCATCCTCCAGATGAACAGCTAGCCAGGGGTGAAGACAGGCAAGTCTTTTCCAAAGTACATCGAAGCAAGTTGAATCATTTCTCATTACTCTGCTCCAAAGGTGTTTTCCATTGCGCTGACTCCGGAGTAGTTTATCTTTCGGCCGGATGTGACCCATTGCCCAGCCAGCTTTGACCCTCGTGCCGGCGCCAGACCCGCAAAGGCCCAGCAGCATTGAACAAGATCTGCTAAATTTTGACCACTCAGAGCGCTGGGACGGAAATTGCTGCGATTGGCGGAAAGTGGTGATGCTATGCCCCACGCGTCCCCAGATAACGTAAAGCGTTTACTACCTACCCCTTGATCCCCAGTTTTCATGCAGACAAGATAACAGATTATGCTATGGAAGGTCATTACTCGAGGAGCATTATTCTACGTGTTGGTAGAGCATATATTTGATGGCGGCGTAACACGCTTCATTACGGAAGATCTCACCCCCATGCATACAAGAGGGTGGATTGATGGAATTGACTCATCAAGCAAAGCGGCTGTGATATTATGACTATTGCATATCACAGCAAGCTACCACAATGCTATTTGTGTTAGCACAGAAGAATCATCTTTAGTGTCTGGGAAAAGTCATTATTGCGAAGTATCTCGAGATATGATGCATCATGGGACTGCTGGCTCCTGAATGCCCCCTCCGCGGGGATATTAAAATGGAGTTGCCAATTCAGTTATTCCGTCTGTGATATGACCACCAAAGCACTTTGATGCAAGGTAGGACCGAGGAGGAGCGAACGGAATACCGCCGCCAATGCGCTGGTGATGCGAGTTCCCAGCCAAGGCAGTAAGTAGTATCTGGATGAATAATTTACGGGGAGCTGCGATTCCAGACATTTCCAGCCTATCACTTTGAAATCTCGCTACACGATCAACATTCTCCATCACGCATCATGCATGTGTACCTGAACTTCAGCAGGTCATTGATTGTCAGGCATCCCCGTGACGGTGAAAAAGAATTCGCCTTGCCTGAAGGCTGAACGTGCGCAATATCAACCCTCAAAAAGGAACTCCACGACGAAACCTCACCCCACTCGAAACGGTCACGGGACACAGTCTGCCAGCCACGAAAACCTGCCCGAGTCAGCTTCATCCGAGTCGACTCATCAGAAACTTACCAGCATACATACACAGGATGCACTGCCTCACATTGGGGGATACGGGGATCGGCGTGACGGTCCAGCTCAAATCTTTGCTTCCAGCCGTCAGAATATCTCCGGTGACCGGGCTCGTCCTACTAACATACAATAGTACCAGCCAGGGGTCGAGGTTTCTTCCCCGTTGCTCCGGAGGAAAAGCCCTCAGAGCTTCCAAGCCTCAGACGTACAGACACCGGGAATGTAGGCGAAAGCCAGCTTTGACCTGGGAGGCTACACTGACCCCCGAAAGATCCTCTTTGGCGCAGCACTACCACCCATAAAGGCTTTTTGGCATTATTTACCCTTACGCCCCTTACGCCCCTTACGCCCCTTACGCCCCTTACGCCCCTTACGCAGGCGCGGAGTGCGCGGCGGGGACGGGATGGAACCGACGTATCCGTCGAACTCTTGCTCAGCCAGGACGCCACCCCGCCATCATGTTGTTTAACTCTTCACTCTGGACCTACCTACCATAGCTCTCATTCCCTTAGACTATGAATTGGCGTGTTATAGTCTCGTTGATTCCATAGTCAAGCTTGGTGATCAACGAACTCGATGAGAAATCGGGGAGACCATCAGGGTTAGATGCATCGAGAGGTAACAACGTAATGCCTCGTGTTTTTATTTAGTATCATGTAGATCAGGCGCCCATGCATGCGTGACCACATTCCACTGGTCCAGAGTAATAAACCTACGATCGTCCGAGTTTGTGCTATCGACGAGCTCGGATATCTCGATCCAAAACAAGTCGGTCTACTGGCCGAAGCCCCTTGTCAGGCGGCCCGGACGGACGCTAGTCTGCGCTGTAGGTGTAAATTCCTAGGTTTACGCCCCACGAGAGTAAGTTTTATTCTCAGTCCACATAAGCAGGACTCGGGGAGTTTTGAAGCGGAAGTTAAAAGACCATCAAAACGACCAATTGGCGCCTAAAGAGGCTAAATACGGACCAAAGAATAATAGTAGATACAATCTGTAAGCCCAAAAAGATTGGATGAACGCCAGACAAGATGTAGTTAATGGGCAAGAAGTGCAGAAAAGAAGCATTATCATAGATTGGAGGGTGAGGGGAAATCAAGGCCGCAAACTGTATCTATCATCCATAGACGATCAGTAGATCGGTCGACCCTCATCCCATCGGCGAGCAACTTCCTGCTTACCTCTTGCAGAAGGCGTGTCTGTGCTATTAGGCGAGCGGTCATCTGTGCTCGGTAGCGGGGAGAATTGCACTTTGGGCCCCTTTTCCGGGGTGCTGCCCTCAATCTGTCGTCCAACGCCGCCAATTCCGCCAACCCACTCCCAAACACGGGCAACGTCACCGCCACGGCCCTCGCGAACGGCAGCTCGGATGTTGGCATTGCCTTCGACGACGTTTCGGACGCGCTTCCAAATCTCCTCTCGTCGATTTCCTCTCAGCTCAGAACGGAGGACATCGTCACGGAGCTGGCCGATGGGAATGTAGGACTCATGGGCCTGGCCACGCGCATGTAAAGCTGCCTGCGTTGCCAGTCGATCCAGTGTCGTGGCTACCAATTCAGGCACACGAGCAAGGTCACTGCGGCGGGCGAGCACTCGAGAGCGAGCATATCCCGCAGCAATCAGTGAGGCGATTAGAATTGAAAGAGGAAGTCGATACGCGAGGAGAGAGAGTCGGACGTAGCGGCGGAGGGCGCATGTGAGAGGGAGACGGGCGACGGAGGTTGATGTGAGGGCGAGGACAGACGAAGATCTGTAATGGTGTTGTCGACTCTGTTAGTTCCACCATAAAACGTCAGAACAAGTACTATCTAACGATGCTTCCCGTACACCCGAGTAAGGGTAATTGAAGAATCTTTCAAAGAGATACGAATCTGGCAACTTACGGGATCGTTTTAGCAACCACCTCCTCCTTCGCAATGATCTCGCCTAGCGCTCCTTTCCACAAGTCGTCAAACTCTGTATCGCTCATGCCCTTGCGACGCTTCTTGCCAACCTCCTCTTTGAGATCGGTCTCGGTGATATCGGGGCCCGCGGATTCCTTGGTGCTCTCAGATAGCTGACCACATTCCCATTTAGCTCTTCGATCACGAAGAGCCTCAACAGCCTTATCAGCGACGGCCTTCACGCGGCGTGCCTTTTCGCTGTCAGGTTCGCAGGTTGGTGCAAGGGGAATCAAGCCACCGAGGGCAAGAGGATGAGGCGTAAGAATAAAGTCGTGTTCGCATCGAGCTTCAAAGTTGGGGTAGCAGAAGGCATGTGCTGGACATGGCTCGCATTGCGGTTCAATAACGTTGGCCCACTCGGGTACTTTCGTTTCAGCCAAGGACCATGTAGGCTTCCCAATCCCACAGAACCCAATCTCCAGTTTCTCTTTGCGCCACCAAGCACCAAAACTCGTAAATAGGGAAATAATGATGAGCCATGGAATTGACTTGGTAACTGGGCCCTGTTTCGATTGACGCTTGCGAGGTCTTGGAGCGTACATCAAGTCGGCGTGCTCTCGCTCCAATGCCAGCTGTTCATCAGGAGTGAACTCTTCCCCAGCGCTGCTATAGTCATCTTGTTGTCCATAAGCATAGTCTTCGAGATCGTCGTGAGGAGAACCAGCAAGCGATCTACCTGTTGAATCAAAGTCTTCCTCCCTTTTGATGTACGTCGGGGTTTCGGATTTGCGGCTGCGCTTATCAGGCGATCGCATAAGAGATTGACGCACACTGCTGTTCCTCTTCCGTTCTGAAGCTGGCAAAGGCTTTCGGGTATCCCAAGGCGTGGGGGAACCACTCTGGAAAGGGTTATCGTCGGTGAAAACACTCTCATCCTTATATTCAGACTTGACCGTGTCCGAAATATGTAGCTCTGGCTCAGTGGTCGGCGTCAAGCCCCTACGTCGCAGCTTACCACCAGTGGAAGGGCGAGGGGTCAAGACGGTGGACGGGACAGGCGTGGCGAGGTGATCATCATTCGTTTCAGTTTCCGACCTCTGCTGTCGCTGTCCTCGCGATCGAGTTGTCGACCTTCTCGAAGCGGTCGACGGGGTTGCTGTGACGCTCGCATCCTCAGTATCAGCAGTCGACCCTCGGGTGCTGATTCGAGATCGACCTCTTCGACCAGTTGTTGACGCAGTTGACGGCGTTGCCGCTACATTCCGTGGATATTCGCGCTCAGTGGCCACTGACGCTTCGCGACTCGGCATATTTGTGATACCTTCGCTCGTTCGCCTCACTCTCTCGCGCTCCCGGAGCAGTTTCTTCGCCTGGGGAAGGACCGACTCCTCGAGGATGCGGATAAGCTGAGCCTTCTTGGCCGAGGCCGGGTAAGGCACATCGTGACTGACGAGAATTGATCGGAGACGAGGGATGGTAAGGGAGTTTAGGTCAAAGTCCGGAGACAGGTATTCGTATTCGTCGGCCATGGTGTGAGGACACGATTACCCCTAAGAGGGTGGTGAGTTGAAGCCAACCGCGGGTTTCTCTTAGTGGTGCGCACTGCGCGGGAAAAGGATCAAAGTGAGGCGTTCAACAAAGGCTGTACTGCCACAAAATGTTCCTGCAGATTTGAGAAAGGCACAGATCACAAAAAGAGGTAGCCGAAGTCGCGCAGGATGGTATCCAGGGCAACAGGCGGGGCGGCCGCAGGAAAGTCGCGGTTAAGCTACTGATTCCAATGACCAATCACGAAATCTCGATTTTGCAGAGTTCCTCAACGGAGAGACACTAGAGAAGATGGAGCTGAAGGATGATGGACAAGGGAAGCTGGAAAGTGATGATGGAAGGTGTCCGAGGCAAGAAGCCGTCGGATCAACAAACAGTGACACCACGTGACCTGACGTAGAGCCGCCACTCACGTTAGTGACGTAAGCGACAGTGTCTTGACTCTTGACATGAATTATGATGGGCTCGACTATGAAGAAGCTGAGGTATATACTACTCAAATCATGGAACCATTCATCCCATCAGTCAATACTATTAACAAACCCCCGGACAGCAATTAAACAAGCGCTCCTTGGGATCTCACCCATGCGTAAATACCTTCCCATGACGCCCCAGACAAGGCAAAAATAAGATCAAATATATCCAAGGACATAACAGTACCTAGTCCAACATGGTAACAGCGTGTAGACTGCGATATACACACGAGATAATTAGGTAGTAGAAGAGGAGCCACTGCGACAGAGGTGGGAGCGGCGTATTGTTCAGGAAAGAGAAGAAGAAGTGGATGCGCTGGAGGTGAACTCGGGGGTATAATGTCCTACATCTGTCGCCGTGGAGCTAGGAGAGGTGCCAGAAATGCCCGCATGACTGTCAATCTGCTCCTTGAGGGCCCTGTATTCGGCAAGTTGGGTTTGGAGTTGTTGCAGGACCTCGCCGATTGGTACGGCGTGGTCGTTGAGCTGATCACCAGCTTTGAAAGGGCGCATCATGTGTCGTATGCTGAGTGTACTGATTGCAACCTGGGACTAGTTAGTATTTTCAAAATATCAACACTTTAAAGAGATCGACGAACCTCGATTCGAGTCACTTGCTGCTCGACCAGACTGACAACTGTTCCATCAGCAAGCTCCCCGCCGTGCTTTTTAATGGTATTGACAAGGGCCTGGTTTGGCTCTTTCAAATAAGCATCACCTGGGTGCTCCAACGCTCCACATAGCCTTTCCAAACGGAGTGTGACCTCCCATAGTCTCCATATAAGGTCCGTCTGGATCTCGAGCTGAGAATGCTTGCTGATGGTACTTGGTGTGTTATCCTCCCCTGATGGCATTTGCTCCAAGGTTGTCAACCGTCCAGACAGAGCATGGGGGTAGATAAGGTATAGGGGCTCGGGGTTCTCAAGACCCTTAAGCTTACGCTCACCCTGGTCTTTGATCACAAAACCCTGGCTATTGAGCTGTTGCAGTTCTCGCCGGATGTTGTAGCCCAAGTTGTCGAGTGCATAACTTTCTTCCGAGCCAGTCGAGGCAGCACGCTCGCTGTCAGCAAAAGCTTCCAGGTTGCGTTGCATATCGCTCATGAAATCAGAGGAAACAAAGATTTGCCCACCATCAGCGACAGCTGAGATTCGTGAGGCACGGTTGACCATTGGTCCGAAGTAATCCATACGATTGGTAACAGGATCCTTCTCGCAGACAGGCTCGCCCCAATGAATACCCATGCGCACAGACAAACCACGGAAGATGATGTTATTCTCCATGTCATACTGAGTCCGACATTGGGGCTGGTCGAGGATCTCGGTCGGCCATTCAGCAGTGAGAAGTTGCGTCTGGCAGTTGAAGCACCATAGCAAAGCGGCGGTAGTCGTTGAAAACGCGACCATGAAAGCATCACCTTCGGTCTTGACCTCATAGCCGCCAATGATGCCTAGTTGTCGGCGGAAGATATCATTGTGAATCTGAATGGCCGAACGCATCGCCTCCGGGCAGCTTTCCCACAGCCCTGTGGACTGCTTGATATCAGTGAAGATGATTGCCAACTCGCCAATTGGTGCTTCCACAGTATCAAAGCGAGCCAACCTGGAATCCGAAGGCAATTCACGACCTCGTCTGGGACGTTTAGGCGGCGGCAAAATCTGTTCATCGGTTGGGAACGGCGTGAGAGGTGGGCCTCTATTTGTGCGCTTCTCGCGTTTCTTCAAGTCTCCGACGCCCAGAATCATAACCATAAGCTTGTTGCTAGCTCCAAACGAGAGGGCCAGATCCCGTATCTTCTGGGCGGCAACCATCGGGTCTCCCCTCTCAGCTCTCGTAACGTCAACGACGAGATCAGGGGTGACATAGTCCCAGAGTTCTTTTGAAGCTAGAACGACCATCTCATCCTGTTCAGTCAGGTTCACGTGCATTGTATGAGGTGCGGCGATCACAGCGGGCATAAGATGGAAATAGCCAAAAGACCGGGACACTGGGAGGAAGTCATTGAGTCTTCCGTTCCGAGACACGTATGCTCCTGCAGCACGGATTCTCGCCCTTTCATTGGCTTCTGCTGGGTCATGGGTCTTCGTCAATTGAATGCAGGTGCCATCCAATTTGACAAGAATAGCTTGGATGTCGCCGATGTTGGCTACATAGAGATCCATATTGTTCAAATATAGGACAGTCGCAACGCCACCAGATCTCAAGTCTTCCTGATGAAGACGAACTTTCTTTTGGTCGGGCGAATCATCCTGATACTGCCTAACTTCTTTGTCCATCGATCTATAGCATGCAAATGCCATATTCCGGTTCAGAGCTAGGAAAGTTCGTCTAAATGCATCCAACGGCGTCTCCTGCTCATCTAGCCGGATTCGCTTGAGTTCAGAGGAAAACGCGTGAAGGAAGTTTTCGTGTAAGAACTTTGCAATCCTGGAGCCTCCAGTAGAACTAGGTTGCCCGTCGAACATACCCACAACGGTTTCGATATTATCTGGCTTCAGCCGAGGCACAATCATATCGATGATGGACAGGTGCTCGCTCCTGCCCAGGAAGTCGGCCATACCGTAGGCGAGCGCGCCAGCTAGGGACGCTGACGTTCTGACACGACGATCTTCGTTCTCTTCAGGAATGGTTGATGTTGTAAGAGTAACATCCATCAACCCAAGAACTCGTAGGTGTGTGAGAGAATTGAAATCTGTCAAGTCTGTTCCATTGGGAGGCTGAGAACCAAGAGACGAGATATTCGGTTTGATCTCTAGTCGCTTATTCCCCGAGAAGTTGAGGTATCGCAAGTTTCGGTTCCAGTTCCAATTCCAGTCATACGGCCAGTTCGAAACGTTATACTTCAAGGAATTGCTTCCAACGTCCAAGATCGCAAGCCTGCTCACTTTGCACAGTTCTGCCGGGAGAACCTGAAATCGGTTGGCATTGAGATTGAGAATCCTAAGGCTGCTGTTTTCTTCAAGATCATCGGAAGGAAGAGAAGTCAACTCGTTACCCGAGAGGTATAGTTCGGTCAGCAAAGGCCAACGTTTCAGAAGACCAGGAGGTAATTCTGTCAGGACGTTGTACGAGAGATTCACCACTCTGAGTTCCGGGATAAATGATAACTCGCGAAAGATGTCGTCCTCCAACCGATTATCGGCCAAGTACAAATTCTTGAGCGAACCACCAAAAGTGGTGGCAACATGTTGGGAGAAATTCGAGTCCTTCCTCGATGACGGACTTCCTTCGGTAAACTTCGAGGCGGTGGACACCTTTCGCCCTCCTTGGCTGTAGGAGGAAGCAACTGACGGTTTCCGGGGGTTCCCGCCGTTAGGTGAACTACTGTTGTTCAAAACAGTGCTAGATGCCTGGCTGGGGCGTCGCGTCTCCTGCTCTTCCAAGGGGCCTAGATCATCATAGCTTGGAGTGGCTGAGCCACCCGGGGTGGCGGCAGGGGTATTGATGGCTTCACCAGGGAGCTGAGGCGGGGGGCCGCCGTGCTTTGGAAAGCCATCCAGAACGTTTGATGAGACATTGAGAGTCTCCAATTTCAAGCAGTACCAAATCTCTGGTGGCAGTCGCCGCAGATTACACTCCCTCATGTTCAAGTACCTGAGCTCGGTCAAACAGCCAATAGCGGGAGGGAGCGTTGAGAGAGGGTTCTTTGCCATACTCAAAACTTCGAGCTTTCGTAGTTTGCCAATATGGGGTGACATGGACATGAAGTGATTTTTATCCACGACAAGCTTCAAGAGATTCGGAATAGCCTCGAACATGGAGTCCCGGAGCTGCGACAATTTTGCAGAGGCCAAGTTGAGGAACGTAAGTGTCGGCATAGGTGCGTCAATGTCGAACTGCGTCACAGGGCAATGATCCAAGACAAAACTGCGCAATTTGGGAAATGAGCCTTTGAATTTGGAAATCGAGTTGTGCCCAATCAAGAGCTGCTCCAGACGTGGAAGGATACACAGGTTGTCAATGTTCGTAATCTCATTGAAGCGTGCATCGATCTCCTTCAAGTTCTCAAGGCCCTTGATTGTATCATCAAACGGGCCCCTGAAGCCATTGTTCGTCATCCAGATCCGCTCAAGAGTAGTAATATTGCCGATATTAGGAAGTTCGGTTATATTGTTGAAGCTGATGTCGAGCTCCACGAGGCGCTTGAGGTTACACAGGAATTCAGGGAACACCTGGAAGTTGTTTGAGGAGATATCCAGGCTTCTTAGGTCTTGGAAATTTTCGAAGTAATCCGGCAGCTTTGTCAACCTGTTGTTGGCCAGTTTGATTGTGCCAAGGTACTGGAGCCGGTCAAGATGAGCATGCTCGAGGTCTTCAAGGAAGTTGTTGGATACGTCCAGATGGGTTAGCCGGCTTGCAAGGCTGAAACTTGGGGGTAAACGCAAAGCCTCGCTCCCTATGAACCTGATCTCCCGCAAATTGATACAGCCTTGAATGAAGTCCTTCGGCACATCTAGAGCAAGATTCCGTGACAGGTTAAGCTTGATGATCTCAGAGGCCTTTTTGTAGAGAGCGATAGGTATGGTGACGAGACTCCGTCCAGCGAGATTCACATCACTAAGTCTCTGGTTCCTGCTGAAGCCAGGCTCTCCTTCAAGACTGCTATAGTCACTAAGTTTCGTGGGTAAGAAAGTGAATCGCAGGATATAGCTATGGTCCTCACGACCAAGATCTTCAATCCTGTCTTTCTGGGTGTACCCAATCTGTTCGAGCAATCGTTTTTGCATGAAAACGGGTTGCTCATTTGGATCCAGCTGCCGAGAAAGATCATTTTTGCGCATCACTATCTCGTAGTTGTTCAAATGATCCGTCAAAAATGACTTTTTCCCGAGGGACAAAAGCACATCAGCAACCGTCGCATGTAACCCAGTCGAGAGCGTGGCAAAAGTTCCATCAATGCGAAACACACGGATAAAGTAGGAAGTCCCGTCAGGCTCGGATATGGTGTGGGCCTTATTGTAGGCGTTCTGTGGAAGTTTGGACATGGGCTCGTCTCTCTGCTTTTCAACACGCCAGCTTTCCGGGGCAGCCCAATCGCGAGCGGCTGATTGCTCGGTCACTTTGTTTTCTTCCTCAGGGCGCTTCAAATTCTTCTCGATGGGTTGGTGTCCATCGCCCGGAGATGTAGGATGGACGATACCTTCCATGTGCTCGAGATCTGTGTCCAGTTTATAAACACCAAGCTGTTCGGGAGGTTTGACATCCCTCCCAGGCGTCTCATTCCCGGCGGCGCGACGACCTCGGAACTTCCCACCTCCAATTCCCAAACCCTTACCGTCTTTTCTCCGATCAAATTCGCCAGAGTCTACATTCTTGGAAGACCCCGAGCCCTCTAGACTATTTTGTCGTCCTCGTCGTGCAGGAGAGGGGTCACGCCGCGAAAACTTGGAAATTGTTCTGCCAGCTTCTTGAGGGCCTTTGGAACCTAAGTTTCTTAGGTGAGGGCGGCGTATTTTGCCGAAAATGTATCGCTTATTTGAGGGCGGGGCTCCAGGTGAGCCTTGGCCTGGCTCTCTATAGACGCTCTGAAGGCTTGGGCTTGGACTGCTGGAGCGCCCAGCAAGGTTCGTGGACGAATTTGTGGCGGTTCGAAACCCCAAGCTTCCTTCTCTATGGGGACGTAGTCCAACGGAGAAATCATCCCGGCCGGTTGTGGGTCTATCCGGATATCCAGCGAGGTCTCCAGCAGCCGTGGGTTTCTCTTCCTTGCTCCGGGAATGGCGATGCCCGCTAAATCGTCTACGAGACCGATCTCTCGGGGTGTTGGATGAGCCGTGCGAGCCAAACCGATGCCGATCGGGCCCGGTGGGAGCTTCTCGAACAGGAGCTTCCCCGCGTCGCTGGACATCCTAAACATATTAATGCGCGTTCCAGTTCCACCTTTCAGCTGCTTAAAGCACTTACATCATAGTTCTGGTACACCCAGGGAGTTATGTCACTCGAAGGAAGGGGTGTCCGGGGTCGGGCATGCTGGGGAATCTCGTCTTGAGATGCCTCGGACGTGTGCCTTGAAGCGTCCGAGTTGGCTCTTCCACGAGCTCTCAGATGATCAATGGACGATGGTCTTGGTGGGGCATTCTGGTACCCATCACTGTCAGGTCTCAGATCCCCGGAGTAATCGTCGCCGAAGAACCCTTGTAATTTTTTCCGAAAACGACCACTTGTGCTGGATTTGGACCCCTGGCTACTCACAGTCATAGCACTCGCAACAGACGGCCTCCGATTGTCACCATCATAATCAAAATCTGGAGGTTCGCTGGCGTAGGTTCGTCCAGTCCCAGGACGAAAGGTAGCGGTAGCCGGCGATGGTTCGTGTTCGGAGTAGTCGTGGTAAAATGTACCTTGCGCGTCGGCGGATCCCACTCGAGGAGAGTAGGCGAGGGCAGCGTTCGGGTCGTGTTGAAAGTAATCGGCATAATTCGTGTTTAGGTGGTGCGGACTGGGATTCCCAATCGGCGGGGTGCCGTTCTCGTCGTTTCCGAGGCCGGCCAACGCTTTCCTGTGGCTTCCAAAGCCTGCAAACTTGCGCTGGTCCGTCGGTGATACATCGGGTGACCCCCAGGCGAACATGGACGTATACAACTCGCCGGGACCTCCTAACGAAGGAGGCCTACCAGATCGTGCAGGCTGTGATTCAAGTCTGAACCGTGGTTAGCAATAGATACAAACGCATATTCTCCTATTTGACTTGATTGCAAGAGCCGACAAAAAGGTACAAAAGGAATTGTTGCAGGGGTGAGCGCGTGATATTGACGCACTTCGATGACCCCCTTATAGAACAGGTTGCAGAATCGCAGCTTAACCACACGCAGGCTAATGTCCAGGGTTCAAAGGCAACATAGACGATTAAGACTCCGGGGACAGAAAAGAACAATCTTACCGGTCACTTTCGTCATCTTTCGAATGAGGGGAGATACTTCGACCAGGCGCGAGGTGATTCTGGTATCGATAGCTGCGACCGTCCCGAACGGTCTCTTGTGAAAGGCCGCTGTTCTTTCCTGAGCTTTCCGAACTATGTCTCCCTTCGTTTTGGTCTCCTCCTGGGAGCGCCATTGTTCGCTGGTTCTCGGTCGCGTCCGGATTCAGACCGGCGGGGCTGGCAGACATTAGGAGGAAAGGCCAGGAAGCGACCGTCGTGTTAATCATTTAATAATCGAGTTTTTTGAAGCCTGCGAGATGATTGACAAAGGGGCACGGTGGAAGCTCGGCACGGTCAACGTGTATCTGGTTCGCTGCGACCGACAGGAGATGAACGAACCGGAGGCGGGACGGCGGACACGTTGGGGATAGGCGCTGACGAGGGATAGGCGGGCGTTGTGTAAGATTTCACCGATGGATTGATCGTAAAGGGTTCGCAGCGTATACGATCGAGGGGAGTATCGCTATATTGCTGCTTCAGAGTAGCTCAGATGTATCGTCGGGCGCGGCAATGGTTCATGTCCTTGAGGGTGAGCGGCAGCGATCAGGATACGCCATCGCACGATTGGGGGCAAGTCCCCATGGGCGCATGACATAAATTATCCGAAGGGTCGGGAAGATGAGATGCCAGCCAGAGAGGAGGCGGGATGCGGGCGGCGGAGGAGTTTGGACGGGAGGAGGTGAGCTTGCAGAGTGACAATCGGATAGTGAGGAGTTGCTGGAGTCTTTGCGGCTCTGACCTCGCGGATACACTAAACTCAATCGAGCACTTTCAACATGCGCCCGCTTCACGAGCCTCTCCAGAACAGACCGAAATTCCGCTGACAAGTGTCAATAATGTAAGATTTATTTAATTTACGTTGTATATTACCTGAAGCCCCTTTTTCCGCAAACGTGAAGTGAGCAGCAGAAACGGCTTTGTTGGTTACAGAATTCTTTCATGGCGCTCTGGGGCATGGCTCTCGCCCAGTGGTCTGTGCCCGAGTCCGTGCTTCAAATGCCCTCACCCTTTGAACTTTGAAGAGCTCCCCTCGTGCTAGTACGGCATATTTATAGTACAGGAACAGCACATACTTACCTTGAGTGTTCCAGATTGTCTCGGAGCTAGATATCTCACCATGCATGAGCCCGAAAACTGTAGATTTCTGTCGCAAAGACCGCCTGCATGCAAAGCATGTGATCAGGTGATTATGTCATAACCCGCTATCCCTCTTGTGCTTGCATCATGAATCGCAGCGTCACCAACTATCCAAAAATCTCTGTCGAAGATGTGTTTGACTGCAAAGGACAGACTGGATTATGACGACTTTATGAACTGTACCTGGCAGAATGGAGTTTTGCAATTCGCTTGCGATGATGCTGACTTCCAACCCGTACCTACCTCCCCCAATCTGCCGACCAAATATATCTCGTTGCACATCGGAAATTTTCAGTAAAGTCAAAAGCAACCAAGGAACGTGTCAAAAAAATTAAAAGGTAGTAGCAAATGTTTGCGACACGGCGGTCTAATTATATATCCTTGGCTTATACTACCTCGGGTGCAAATTTCTGTACACGCTCCTCAAGCATCAGGACTGTCCACTGTGTTTACCGGGATAGTCCTAAGTTTTGACATTCGGCAGCGCGAGATTCCCTTGTCGCAAGCACTACCTTACGCAGCTTCACGCTCCTGGGCGACACACGATTTATTGCATCAGTTAATGGGGGTCTCTTACCACGACGTGACCACTTTAAACGCCCTGGTGGCAGCATTCCTCGAGACGGTAGCTGATCGGCTTACTTCGGTTCTTTGGAAGTTGGATGCTACTGCAAGTTCTCAAACACCAACCATGGACTCAGCGAGCGACTAGATACTACAGGGTGGAGTGTACCCCTGAACCTCTTGAACTTGCATTATCTGATCATAAAACGAAACAACCCAATCGCGAAGCGACCATGACACCAGAACCGTGGATAACAGAATAATCCCACTAGTACCCCGGACCATCCGCCCTCCACGGCCAACCCCGACTCCCCATTCCCCACCCTTCAAGTCCGGAAAGAAGAATCAAGCCAATGACCACGACAAAGAATATGGCTACCAACGCCTCATAGTTGATCCCGCAGCTGCGTGACTCAGATTCAGAAGTCCCAGTATCAGTATCGTCGGGAAAGGTGTTGTATGTGAGTTGTGGATGCAGCAATTGCTGATTGAAGGGCTGTGTCATATCCGTAACGAAGTCGTACGGTGGAGGTTCTGGGGAGGGGTCAGAGTCGGCGGGTGGCTTTGCTAGGGCGTTAGGTCCAGAGATACATAGTAAGATGGGAAAAGGATGAGGGCGATGCATACTTGGTGATGGTCTGTCATTTTCCACAGCTTTGTTATACAGGAAATTTGTCGGGTCGGACGGAGAGCTTTGAGCGTCTAACTTGTCCCTGGAAATGGTCATACCTAACGGAAAGCGTCGAGTCTGTGGGGGATTTTAATGGTTTCAAACTAAGCGCTCGGGCTCGAATAGTAGAGGCTCAAGTAACTTGACCAACAACTGGTCCCTGCCAACGCCGAGAGGCTAAACTTTAGGGGGTCCAACTGAACATCGCCTCCCTAAATCTCCTTCAGATGAGAAATCTCCATGTCTAGGAATATTCCCAACCAATGGAACCGTTTCATTGAAGACACCTGGCAGTTTCAAGTTGTGCCAACCTAAGTACTGCGTGACGAAGTTCCTATTTGTTGATTAGGGCTACCGGGCAGACCAACCTTGAAACAGAGCATCAGTATCCTGTCCTCGAGGAACCATTCGATAGATTAGGCCCCAAGAAACTGCCGGCTACAACAACTCAGAGAGCCTACACCAGCCTAAACATCCTTCCCCTCAAGCCCCTTCACAACCTCCACACACACCCCCTCCACCCCATCCAAGGTCTCAACTAGATACCCCGGAACAACCTCCTCATCCCCGAAAAACCCCTCCGTCCCTTTCATTCCCTCAAACCCTAATCCCTCCCCAAGAGCTTCCTTCCCCACGGGGAAAATCCTCACAGACCACAGCGCACAAAGCCCCCAATACAGAACCCCGGCAACGCTCGTCGATATCAGGAATCCGAGGTCGTAGATCCGTACTGCAGCCGTCCCTATTGAGCCGGGGTTCAGGGCCCCCGAGACGCCGGGAATCACGAGAGCGATTGCGGCTGCCCAGGAGATGAAGGCGCGGATGTTGAACCCAGACGTGTAGTAGTATGGTGTGGCCTTCTGGGGGGTGTACAAAGAGGGGATGTGGATGTTTCCGCGGCGGATTAGGTAGTAGTCGACTCTGTATGATGTGAGTCTTTGGTGAGACTTGGGTGTCTGGTAGAATAGAATTGCTGGGGAGGGAGGCTTACACCATGATTGCAACGATAGGGCAAATAAAGCAGAGGTAGGAGCCGAGAAAAGTCAGGAAGGAAGTTGCGGAGTAGGTTAGTTTCCAGGGGACTACTCGGTGAATTAGTCCAAGATATCTTGGAACGTAGTAAGGATACTGAAGAGAGTTTCGGATACATACCGCACACCCAGGCAAGGAGGAAGCAGACGACCTGGCCGCAGACGATGGTGAAGTAGCGAGGGAAAAGGCCTGCAAGGTCACAGCCGACGGGAATGGAGTTGCTGGTGAGGTTCGTGACGAATGTTGCGAATGCCTAGAGTTTGATCAACATAACCTTTCTGCTTGAGTTGTAGATACTGTATGTACCTGAATGCCAGCAGCGAAGAAGACGAGTGTACGAGTACCAGGGCCCCAGTAGTTGTTAAGAATACTGGAATAAAAGTCCCACAGGTTCCAGTATGCCTACATAGGCATTAGCTCGTAAGCCCGCACCAAAAGGAAAGGAAAGGAAACACTAGTTATCTCAACAAGCATACCTCGCCAAACTGCTTGTATCCAGCGGCCGTAATAACCATTCCAAGCATGACAACAACCGGCTTGCTAAGCATCAAACCAACCGACATGGGGATAGTATCCGACGGCCGCCTCGCATACCGCGCAAGATCGGGAATATTGACTAGTGGTGGAATCATATTCGACACGATGGTGTTGATTGCCTTCATGAATGACCACCCTAGGGCCGAGCCAGTTGCTGCTTCGGCGGTGCTTAGGCCGGAAAAGTCGGCGCCGTGGCTTGATACCTAGCGTGCGTAAGTCATACATAATGCTTATGGTGTACGGAAGAGGGGAAGGAATGAACATCCACATACAAGAGCCCAGATCATCGTCGCAAACAGACCCACTGGCGCGAGAACAGACTTGACCCGGAAAACCATGTCCATCTTGCTTGGGTGGACAAATGCAAAGGGGAACTCGAGAAGCCAGAGGATTCCGAAGGCGAGGAGGTCGGCTGATGTTATGGCGGCGCTTTCGGGGAGATCTATTGTCTGTTAGACTAGGCTATGTAGTAATGGGAGGAAGGGAAGCGTACGGTTAGGGATATCGGTCCATCGGTGACCAAAGACACAGCGGAGCATGACGGCGATGAATTTACTCGCGTAGAGGGTTTGAATGGCCATGTAGAGAATGGCAACGACCTGTTCGGTCAGTATAGTAGCCATCGGTTTGGTATTAGTAGAGTACTTACTCCGCGGATGAAAATAAAAATCAAAGACCCATAGATACCACTCGATGCCCGGATAAAAGTTGGATAGCCGATATGATACCTTGATACTGCCTGTTATCGACATGCTATGCAATGTTAGGGCTAGATGCACCCACCATGCCGCCCCTCGCGAATTGAGCAACAAGAGAGCTGCAACCATAGATGAAACCACGACTTTACTGGCCATTAGCAGGTCTTCCCATCACATCTCTGGTTAGTAAAACATACTCGACGCAATAAGAATCGTCCACCAGTTCAACCCAATCGCGTACAAACTGGCACCAACATTATAAGTCGTCGGCGAGAACGCAATGCTAAATTGAAACGCAAAGAATGACCAAGACGTCCAGGTCCGCTGCTCGGGAGGCGACGGGTCGAGATCTTTATTGGACCATTTTCCGAACTGGCTGCTCTCCAACTCGTCTTGGCCGCTTTTGTCGATGCGGATGGTGTCGAGGAGGGCTCGGGGGCTTGAGAGGGCTTGTTTTGCTGTGGCCAAGCGCATCTTGCCAGAGCCTTTGGGATACCTGATCGATATGGTTTGACATGACTGGGGTCAGGGCTCATATACCTGATAAATCCAACCATCTCAGAGATAGACATTGTTATCTGCACTTTTGGAGTCATGTACCTGCCGAGACGATAAGCGCTTTAGCTTCCACAATGCTGCGAATGGGAGTATCAGATTATAGGCCTAGCGAGCAGGAAGCACAATCATGGAGTCCTGGAGCCAATCTCATCGTCTCCAAATTTCTAGGATTTGCGATAGCCTGCGGGGATCACGGGCGTTCGCCCTCGGCCGACGAAGATAAAGCTGCCCGGCCGCCATGACCACAGCACTCTAAATGAGCTCCAACGCGCACCATTTTAAACATTTAAGGACTGCGCACACCTATCAAATGAAGACACAGTCTTACCTACCGCAGAAATGGCCAAACAAATCCGCCTCGGAATCCTCACCCCTTCCTCCAACACGAGCCTGGAACCCCTAACACAATCCCTCATCGCGCCCCTACAAAACGTAACCGTGCATTTCTCGCGTTTCCCCGTGGTAAAAATTAGCCTGGAGTCCGATGCGCTGTCACAGTTCCAAACCGAGCCAATCCTCGCCGCCGCACGCCTCCTCGCAGACGCAAACGTTGATATCATCGGTTGGAGCGGCACGTCCTCGGGCTGGCTGGGCTTCGAGGCAGACGAGGCGATCTGCAGCGCCATCACGACAGCCACGGGTACTCCTGCGACGACGTCTGTGCTTGCGCTGAATAAGGCGTGTAAGGAGTTTGGGGTGGAGAGGTTGGGGCTGGTTACGCCGTATATGGACGATGTGCAGGAAGCGATTGTGAAGAGGTACGGGAGAGTTGGGATTGACGTTTGTGAGGAGAGGCATTTGGGGTTGTCGAGGAATACGGCATTTGCGGAGATTGAGGAGGAGGTGTTGGATGGGATGGTTGGGGAAGTTGTTCGGGGGAGGGATTCGGAGGGTAACGGTGTGCAAGCGGTTACTACGTTTTGTACCAATCTACGAGCGGCACAGCGCGTGGCTTTTTGGGAGAAGGAACATCGTGTGCCGGTTTTTGATACTGTGGCGACGGTGGTGTGGGATATGCTGAAGCACTGTGAGGTGGATATGGCGCCGTTGAAAGACTGGGGGGTTCTTTTTACAAAAACATAGTCAATGGCGCTCATTCCTGCTGGTGTTTGCTTCGAGGAAATAAATTGTACAAGATCCGGTTCGCCGTCGGCCGTTGTTATCGGGGGTGTTGGCCGTTGAAGTACTAGCTTCGGCCAACTTGCAGTACTCCAACTCTAGTGCTCAACCTGCGAGCATCCAGCTATGAATTGGCTCAAGCATCAGATGTGTCGTTTGCACTAATGTAATTCTCGTTGTGCGATACACAGTTACTAGGGACTTCCCACCGCGTTTTAGAGGCTTGGAGCGAGGCAGTCCAATCACGCAGATACCGTGCCCAAAGTCAACAACCCCTGATATGGACGGAGTACTGGGATGTCTCCCTACTGGTATAGGTAGAACAGACAAGGCGGACCAGTGTCCTTGCTCTGCCTGCGATTGTACCTACATGTACTTCTAACTACAGCCGCAACCCTGAGACGACGTAGGCGCCATTACCCCCAGAGCCACACAGCGGATCAAGGAGATAGAAGCCTTACGCAACGGAGCAGGAACTGGCACAATATACCCGCCTCTGCGCGAGGGATAGAAGGTATGCCACCTCGACCAGTCAACCGTCTGGGTGCATTAACGGAAATGTTCTTAGGCCAGAGGGGTTTGAGGAAAAGGAGAGGCCAAGCTGGTCGTGCCAGGGTCCAAGGGAGCAGAGTCTGAGCTTTGTAAATAGGACCCAACGTGACATCTTGGAACGAACCGACGACCACTCCATGACCGCTTTCAAATGCGCGATTGCGCTGACCGCAATGATTTATTCAACAAGCGTATAGCTGCCTTGAAAAACAGCAACACAAGATAGCGTGACTCCAGAGTCAGGCTTGAGTAGGCACGCAAAGTCTGGCATGGAAAGTCGGTTCAGACCAGCATTGATCTCCACGAGAATCTAACAAGACATGTCATATGGATTATGCTCTCACCTGACCGCTAGAATGCAGAAAGCTGGGCAGCTTCCCAATATTAGGTGGCTGGGAGAACCTTTCATAAGGACCGGTGAGCCGCCTGGATCGGGCTGTGGTCTTGGAACATTCTTGGAATGATTCAGCCTGAGACTGAGACAGCCTCACACATCCACATGGCATCAACCTGCAAGCCAAAGAATGTAAGGCGACACAGCTCCACGTCAGGACCAAGAACCCAAGAGAGACAGCTCAATCGAGGTCAACAGAGCTTTGACCAATCAAAAGGCGGGCGTCGATCGCCAGCCACCGACCCGTGATTTTTTGTGGGGAAGCCCAAGGGCGGCCCGATCGGGGAGAGTCAACATCTCATACCGTAAAGCAGTGGCTGGGCGAATCCAACTCTCTCGAATTTCGCCCACGTTGGGCCTGACATCAGCCCTCAAAGCCTGCACTCTTTAAATAGCATGGTCCGATTTTCTGTCGCGGCAATGACCGGCCCTCTTCAGGCTCAGTCGCTCCTGCCTTTCCGTCCAACCTGTACTCTGTACCTTCCTCAACAACCGACGGAGGCCGAAGCTGCTGCAACCCAGCTCGAACCAACTTCCCTCTCACTCTCTCACAAAACGTGCCCTGGACAAGCCTTCGCTCCTCTGCCTCAGTCGTCGCCAGTTTTTTCTTATTTCTGTATGAAATTTGTAGCGCCTGCTGCAGTCGGCTGCCATCCTTCACCATGAGACTCCGAGTCCAGCACTCGACCATTGGTCTGCTTTCGTGTGTAGCTTTGGCTGCCGCTCAGACATACACGGATTGCAACCCAATGGACCAAAGTAGGTTGCTCACCTTCTTATTTTACTGAGAATACTAACATCGTGAAGGTTGTCCTCCAGATGCCGCGCTTGGAACCTCGATGAGCCACGATTTCACAACAGGCGCTTCAGACGATTTCACGCCTGTCGGTTCACCCACGTTCGGAAGCGAGGGAGCCGTGTTTACCGTTTCTAAAAAAGGAGACTCTCCGTTAATACAGTCGAACTGGTACATCATGTTTGGACATGTCGAATTTGTGATCAAAGCTGCGCCGGGAACGGGAATCGTCAGCAGTGCAGTCTTGCAGTCGGATAACCTGGACGAGATTGACTGGGAGTGGCTTGGAGGCAACAACAATGTTGTCCAGACGAACTACTTCGGAAAGGGAAACACCGGCACCTTCAACCGTGCAGCTACCCATGACAATCCAGGGAACCACGATGACTTTCACACTTATACGATCGACTGGACAAGCTCACATATTGTCTGGCAAATTGACGGCACAACCGTTCGTGTACTGACGCCGGAGAGCGCGGAGGAGAACCAGTACCCTCAAACACCAATGATGGTCAAAGTTGGCGCCTGGGCTGGGGGGGATCCCGACAATAACCAAGGCACAATTGGTGAGTCGCGCCTTTCTTTGATTGCTTGCTAAGCGCAAAATTGATATGTGTTTAGATTGGGCTGGTGGCACAACTGACTACAGTGCTGGCCCCTTCAGCATGTATCTCAAGTCTATCCAGGTCACCGACTATTCCACTGGCACCGCTTATTCCTTCGGTGATAGAAGTGGGACGTGGCAGTCGATCGTGGCTGAGGGAGGCGAGGTCAATGGCAACAGCGCCGCCGAATCTATGACTTCAGTCGCCTCTGCGCCCTCCATTACGGCAACGGCTGATAGTGGGCCCATTCCGTTTGAAGGAACGCACAGGGACCCAGAGACTTTTACCACACCCGATATCTATCCGTGGGTCCCAAGGCCGACCTCCAATGATGGTTCCGATGACCCGTCAACAGATCTACCAGGTGGTTGGAATTGGGCCGGTAGTCCGAACGTTCAGCCACCTAGCCGGTCCTCTATGAGTGAGAATTGCCTCCGTTCCCGTGTTGTACCCTCGTCGGGATTTTTGCTAAAGCGATGCGTTTCTCCGAACCAGTATATGCTCCCGTCTACGTATGCGTCGCCTCACTCTTCTTCGGATTCATCCTTCCTCTCCGACCCTGAGATGATGCTCGAGACCCACCGAACGGTATACCCCACGAGCAATTTGCACCCGCACGCCCTCACAGCGTCCGAAGAATTCGACGATGAGTATCGCTCCCTGGAGCAATACGGCGCGACCGCTAATAACGAAAGTCGCGTGTTTCACGTCCCGCTGATCTTTGGCGCGTTCTGTGCGCTTCTCGGCAGCTTCGTGACTTTTGCTTAAGCCGAATGCTCTGACAAATGTCGCCCTTGGAGCGCAAGGCATGCAGACATACGCAGTCACGACTATTATGAAATACCTGCGACTCACACTCACACTCACGAAGGCACGGGGCTCTCACGGCGTTGGCTTGTCATATAGATCGTCTTTTCATTTAACCTCATGTCCATATCCCTCATGCTCCTATTTCTTGTTGTCCATGCTTGGTGTTAACCAGTCATGGTGTTCTGGTGATCAAGCACCTGAATTAGGCGCGGATAGTCCTTCATCCTCTGTACTTATATCCGATCCCTGTCGAGTGTATCTATAGATCCTACTTAATCATCGTGTCACCTCAGCAGATCACTAGACCCTGAGTTGTGTTGCGGGGTCTTTGAGCCATTCACTTATTGGTATTCGCTAGGGATATTGATACTCAATCAACCATCGTTAACCCGAGACCATCTCTCATTCGTACTCGATGGTATCTCAGTACCTGTCCGCCTTCAATGATTTGAGCAAATTCACCAAAATATATGACTCTTGGTCACGGGACAGTGCCCATCCAATGCCTGCAGAAATTCTAGGTCTTATCTCAAAATATGTAAGTTTTTCCAGGTTTAAGTGTGCTTGTGGATAGCTCCCGCAACGGCGCCCTATTATGTATCGCCGAGCAGCGCAGAGCCCATCAGCCTTTTTTATGCCGGCACTAAACCTAGGTGTCGTCGACAGCAACCCCTATAAGAGAGCGAGTAATGTCACGGTATCTTGGAGCTCTGTTTGATTCTTATGTTGTGTACTCTGTGCCTACTGAGATTTGTTCGCTCGTAGAAGCTAAGGCGTTTACTTAATACCCGGGATTGTCAGGGAGACTTGCTAAGGTTACCCATGCAATGATGTCTCCTACTAGGAGCAGTAAATTCCTCTACATTGTACATGCCGTAAGAAGCTAAATAAAGCAAAATACCCTATCACGTACTGTAGCCATCTAAACGCCCGTTTTAGACTTTACGAGGATAATCTATGATCTATTCTAAGCAACGGTGAACACCATCTGCTGGCGAAAAGCCCACATACCTGGCGCGAAGAACTAGTATTATCATATAAAATGGGATACACAAGCCGTCTTTGTACCGCTCTCTGCAGACTAACGCTGAGCACCTGCAGGGCTGGCCGGACAGTCGAATGGATAGATAGGTACCTGGTACAGGTCGATCTAGAACCGGTCTAGCCCATCTGGCTCTGACCTGCGGGGAGAGCTCAAGCTGACTGGAACCCTGATGGGTGCCCGAACGTCATACGAGATGAGATTAAGTCAATCGAGAAAATATTACTCAAGTGTCTTTCATGCCCCTGTAAATTTTGTTGTTTTGATTGGTTCTGCGAGGTGTCAAATGACCAGTTGGGGTCCATAATGTACTCCTACATAGTAGCGGACGGCTCTATCGAGATGTGTTTTCCAAGAAAAGTAAACTTCATCTTTACCCCCTTAGCCATATATATAGAACGGCATTTGCAATTTTAGGTTCAGAATGGAATAGCGATAGGGATGACAGGGTAAATATGGCAAAGTGTAGCGACAACTTAACGAATAGGAAAGGAATGCAATGTAAGCATGCGACATACTCCCAATGTTTGTATGCTTCTCCTCCATAAGACGTTGCAAATTGAACGGTTTGATAAATGCACACGTGTTCCATGTCTCTCCGTCACATATTGTAAGCACAGCTTCCGACACTGTAGCTCGTGATTCGCTGGTTGGCACTGGTTCGTTCTAGACCTGCTCAAACATGGCTCCGACTATCATGGTGCCTCCGAGCCATTGGCCTAATCAGACGCCGGAGCCCTATGTATGGTGTGTTCACGGGACTGTCGGGACCAACGTAAAGGAACATATCGTAGAGCCAACCACCGAAGGTGCAACCGAGGAAAGGTGCCACAATCGGTACCTAGGGCATATATTTGTCAGACGATGCAGGATTCAGCTGTGCCAGTACGTACCCAAAAATAGTGGTCTCCAGCTCGCCAGACCTCTGGACCATATCCGATCATGTATGAGACCAGTCGTGGACCAAAGTCACGAGCGAGATTGATCGCATACCCTGTTTCCCAACCGAAGCATGCGCCAATTCCAAAAATGGTAAAGAATAGAGCGAGAGGCGTCAAGGGCCCTGCACCGAGATTTCCTTCATCGTTGAGGGCAAAAATTACAAACATCAGGAGTGAGCTTGCAAGAAATTCGGAGAAGAATTGGCCAGTGCGGGTCATAAAGTCCGTAGGATACGTGCAGAATATACCTCCGGTAGGGTGGTCTGAGTATCCTGGGACTGTCCTAATGCCGGGCCCTTCGTAGGCATCAATGGCCGACTTGTAATTCCCGTATACAATAGCTGCAGCGCACATACCGCCGAGAAGCTGGGAAATAGCGTAGATAGGCCACTTGCGCCACGGAAATTTGCGGAGGACACAATTTGCGAATGTCACGGCAGGGTTGATATGAGAGCCTGATATACCGCTCACGTACACGCCGAGCATGACTCCAAGTCTATCCAAAGTCGCGCAGTCAGATATGCGCAGAATTTGAGGGTGTGAGAAGATATGAGAGAAATACTTACCCCCAACCCCACGATATGGATTGATAGTCGCCCCTCTGGTTCCGGCTAAGAGTAACTTGCGCGACCACCCCGTTGCCAAAGAGGATCAGTATCAGCGTGCCGAAGAACTCAGAAAAGGCTTCGCGACAAGTTGCTCTTATCCTGCTCCACCATAGCGGCGGCTGCTCTTCCACGGTCGTCCCAGAGGCATTGCTCACTCCGAGGAGGACATCTCGTTTGCTGCTTGCTCGTAAGGAAACATTCATATCCTCTGGAATATCGATTCCCTCTACCACAGGCTTTGGAGTATCCATATTGGGAGTAATAGGATAAGTATGAGGTCGAGTACGGCTGGGAGAAAGAGTATCTGGGTAAGGAGCGCAGCAGATGCTGAACGACGGGTTCAAGTAGAAAATGAGAATGCTGTGAGCAGGTTCCTAGAGATTGAGCTCTCGTACGAGGTGTGCGACGTACTCTACAACTAGCTCTCATGAGAACGCATGGTGTCACCATTCGGGGATTATGCCTCTGAGAGGGTTGTGGAGGGGAACATTGACAAATCGATGCAGATATGCAGGAGATCCTGGTAAAAAAAGCACTGTTCATCGGGATGGAAGAAGCGAAGAGAGGATGCAAGATGAGGACGAGAATAAAGTGGGAGTGGCTGTGGGTGTGGGTGTGGAAGATGCAGGTGCAAACAGATTGGATCTGTTTTCTTCCATCGAGTCTGGGAGCAAATTCACTTATTCCGTTCCTGTATCTTTTCCCCTCTTCCCGCAATATTCTTTCTTCCCCTGCTCCCAATGCCCTTCCTTTGCATCCTCTTCTTCTGCAGAGACATACTCTTGCCCCCTTTCCAGCAACCTTTCCCCCTTCTCTGGAGCAGTAGCATCTGCCGACAATGCCTTTGACACGCGAGACAATGCCGTCAGCATCGAGATCTTTTTCCTTCACAGGCAAAGGAAAGTCTCACAAACTCCCAAGAAGTCCGGATTGAAACTCGCATCACACGCGCATTGCGCTGTCGAATCGAAGTCAGCCCTCGGGCAGGCGAGCTGTGCTTGTGTCACCTTCAGATATTAGTATCATGGTACGGGTGAAAAGAATGATATTCGAGGCAAGCATTTCCCTGTTTTGTATTTCCAATGGAGCCAGTCGCGAATGCGATGGTACTGTCTCCATTTCAAGGAAGCTGTGCTGCCTTTTCCCGCAGGTACGAGGATTTAGAGGTCTCTATCGGCACACCGGTACTATTTTATGTGCGCCTCTCTGGGGAACAATGCGGCTCTGTGACATCAATCGCATCGCTTCCGACTCGTTTATAATGTTCTGGAATGTTTAGGTGGAGAATGATAGCGTTACGTCGCATGGGGTATTGGAGCCATGTGCGTCAATCATCATTCGCCAGTCCTTCGACCAACGTGTGGAGGTGGGCACTTTTCTCGGGACTGGGGCAAAGGGGTGATGTTTGGTCCCAGGTTCCAACCCACCTCAACCCTCCTCGTCGGAGAAGCAACGCGGTCGAAGCGTTGGTTCAGAGGTAACATTGATGTGCCCGACGGGAACGAGAGATGAGCACCAGTGGAAACGATAGAACATTATTGCCTGTCTTCACAATCATCATCCCTGTCGCGGATTGGCGACTGGAGCCCTTCGACACCGATCGGCATGAAGCACGCAGAGGTGGGTAGGCGTGCTCCACCCAGCACACATCCCCCACGAGCTTAGATCAGCTCCCTTTTGACAGGTGCGGATACTTGGGTGAGATATCGGAAAAGGGGAAAGAATATCGAAAGAGGCACGGCGAACGTCGTCCAAAGCTCTTCGGCTTCAAGAGAATGTACCGGAGTTCTTATCCAACCATGTCGGCTAAATCCTCGTTGGGGCCGATGAGGGAAAGCCACCCACGGTCAAGGGCTTGTCTCGGACTCTCGGCTCACCCGCAAACAAGTCTTGGAGAGCGCTTTTCCTTATTCCGTGACGCTAACATGGTTAAAACGACATTAATCTCTCGGCTTGCAGCTTCCTGTCTGCCCCTCTCCCAGCTCGGGAGGAATTCCCCCGCAGACAATAGACGAGTCGACGGAAAAATTGTAACACAAGGCGTCGTATTAAGACCTGAGCAAAAAATACTTAAACGTGGCCAGTGACACGATGCTATTCTTCTCTCCATCTTCCTCAAACCTGTGTTGTATACACGCTTGCCTCGCCTCGCCCTGCAACTGTGGCTTACTCCGACTCCGAGCCAAGCTGGACCCAGCCTCTTCCCCGCAAGGAGCGTCAAATTTACCCACTGTTTCCATCCTGGGGTCAGGGGGCCATGGACCCGTCAGAAATTGTCGTTGGGTCCATCGATCAGGGCACCACCAGCACGCGATTTCTGATTTTCAATCGCGAAGGTGAACCCGTCGCATCGCATCAGGTGGAGTTCAAGCAAATCTACCCAAACCCAGGGTACGCATCCATCCACAGCTCTTTCTGGTATTTCTTGTGAGTGCTAATGGGTTGACAGATGGCATGAGCACGACCCGCTCGAGCTTGTGACCTCAGTGGAAATCTGTATCGAAGAAGCTGTCAAACAGTTCGAAGCCACCGGAAACGATCGACAGTGCATTAAAGCGGTTGGTATCACCAATCAGCGAGAGACTACAGTGGTCTGGGACTATGAAACCGGGGAGCCACTTTACAATGCGATTGTCTGGACGGATACCCGCTCGCAGGCCATTGTCGACGAACTGAAACAGAAGCCCGAGGCTTCACAACTACAACAGATTTGTGGTCTCCCATTATCCACCTACTCCTCCTCATCCAAGCTTCTTTGGATGCTCACAAATATTTCGAAAGTGAGAGAAGCATACGAAAAGGGTACATTGGCATTTGGCACTGTTGATTCCTGGTTGGTATACCGACTGAACGGCGGAAGCAAGGCCAATGTGTTTGTCTCAGACCCTACGAATGCCTCACGGACCATGTTCATGAACCTGGAATCGTTGCAGTACGACAACTTTCTCCTCGACTTCTTTGGTATCAGAGGCCGCGTGCATCTACCTAAAATCGTCCCATCCTCTGACGCCTCCGCCTACGGTGCACTTTCCGCTGGGAGTCTTGCGGGTGTGCCCATCATGGGTTGCCTGGGAGATCAATCCTCTGCCCTTGTCGGCCAAAAAGGGTTCTCCCCGGGCATGGCCAAGAACACATACGGGACAGGATGTTTTTTGTTGTACAACGTTGGAGACAAGCCAGTTATCTCCACACACGGGCTACTGGCAACGATAGCATATCACTTCGATGGAAAGCCTGTCTACGCCCTCGAAGGAAGCATCGCTGTTGGAGGCTCGGGGATTAAGTTCCTCCAAAACAACCTAGAGTTCTTCCAGGAGTCAAATGAAGTAAACGACCTAGCTCTTACAGTAGAGGACAACGGTGGGTGTGTCTTCGTCACCGCGTTCAGCGGCCTCTACGCTCCATACTGGATTGACGATGCGAAAGGAACGATGTGTATGTTCTTTATCCGCTTCCCCCGTTTGCCGTTTGCCTTGCCCGTTTGTAAGATCAGCCTACTAATATGAACTGATAACCCAGTTGGAATCACTCAATACACCAAGAAAGGTCACATCGCCCGCGCAACCCTTGAAGCAACCTGTTTCCAAACCAAAGCAATTCTCGACGCGATGGAGAAAGACAGCGGCCATGCCCTCTCTGAACTTGCCGTTGACGGCGGCATGAGTAACTCGGACCTCGCCATGCAGGTACAAAAACCCTACCCGCAACCTCCTTTCTCAGATCACTCAACTAACCATCATTTTTTTTGTACGCATAGATCCAAGCGGACCTGATCTCCATCCCCGTCTACCGCCCCAAAATGCGCGAAACAACCGCCCTCGGTGCTGCTATCGCCGCTGGTCTCGCCGTCGGACTCTGGCGCAACTTCGCTGAGCTCCGTGACATAAACCGCGCCGGTGGTACAGTCTTCAGACCACAAATGCCACTCGATAAGAGCCAAGGGCTTTTTGGCCTCTGGGAAAAGGCCGTCAATATGTGCAAAGGCTGGATCGGGGATAAAAAGTCGCATTCGGAGTCCAAGGCAGACGAGGAGAAGGCCCAAACTCGGTCTCAAACTGTAGATCTGAGCAAGGGGAGTGGCAGTGTTGTCGCTAATGTCACTACAACTACGGCTATGAAGGTCGTGCCGCCTGCGAAGATGGCGAACGGCCATAGTCACGGCCACAACCACGGAGAAATGGTTCTGTCAAAGCCGGCGCCGTGGATTAATATATCTGGGGACTTGAATGAGGCGGATGACCAGGATTTGTTCCTGGAGTTGAGGAAGTTGGAGGTTGTACAAAGGCTGAAGAGAATGGGGAAGGTCAGGGTTACATACATCTGATCCCCGCATTTCTCTTCCGCTGAATGGATAATAGATGTCTTTCGGGTATCGGTTGGAGGCAGAATTGATATTGATCTTATGTGCATACATGTATGTATGTGCATGTTCGCCTGGCCGCCCAATTTAGAATATGAGACTAGGAAAGTTCGGCAACTATTTACATCCCATCGCTGCAAAGTCATCATCACTCATCTAATCAACCAGTAGCAGCACCCTCCTTTCCCTGCCCATCCCTCGTAAAAACACAATTTAACTCCGTCGCCGGCGTAAGTGTAACCTCAAACCTCAACGTCGGATCCTCAACAACCCCCTTCCCGCTCGGCGGCAGCGCCTGAATCGACTCAAACGCCTGCAAAATCCTCACAACCGTGTATCCCATCTCGATCATCGCGAACTGCTGCCCTATACAGATACGCGGCCCGCCATTGAACGGGATAAAGTGCCACGGCTTCGGCTGCCATCCAGACGTCCAGCGCTCGGGGATCCATTTCGCGGGGTCGATGTAGTTCTCGGACGACGGGGAGTCGTAGTTGTCGGGGCTGCGCTGCATGATCATTGTGGAGTAGATGATTCGCGTTCCGGCCTTGACGCCGACGGGCGCAGTCCCATCGGGGCCGCCGCCACGGGGCAGTGTGGTGTCTTTTAGGGAGAAGCGAACGTTGAATGGGACAACAGGATAGAGCCTCATTGATTCGTTAAGGACGGCGTTGAGGTACTTCATTTCCTTGAGGTCTGCGTACGTAGGTTTTCGGGCGTTGGGGCCTAGGCCGAGACGTGTGTCAATTTCCTCGCGGAGTTTGGCGGCAGCGGTAGGGTTGCGGGCGAGTTCGAAGAGGCAAAATGAGAGTGTTCCAGCCGTTGTGTCGCGGCCGGCTAGGAGGACGGCGACGAGCTGGTCGCGGAGGGTGCGGCGGTCACGCGTGAAACGGGCGAGGGCGTGGAGGAAGGTTTCGCTCTTCGAGAGCTTGTGGTCGAGTTCGGCGGGGGACATGGCGAGGACGCGGTCAATATAGGGTTTAATAAAGTCATCCATGACCTTGAGTTGTTTGCGGAATTCTTTGCGGGAGAGGATGAATTTGAAGACGCTGGGCGGATTAGCACATATACTGAGACTATAGATGTTCAGAAAAAAGTGGTATAATACCCGAGTCGGAAGTACTGCGCCTGACGGCGCTGCACATAGCGGAATGCCTCTGCAAACTGTGTCTCCGGGTTCTGCAAGCTGTCCGTTCCTTGGCCGAGGAGGTAGTCGGTGGCAGCATCGAGCGTATAGCGGAAGAATAGGGATGTGACATCAACAACCTTGCTTCCCTTCTCGCCGTCCAGAAGGGGGATAAGATGCTGAACATGCTTCTCGAAGATCTCCGTATCCACAAGACGATCGCGCACAAACATGGGCCTAATGAGATGTCGCGAGGCGGACCACTGCTCGCCATCCGTCACGAAGATGGAATCGCCGAGGAACTCACGCCAGTCGCGGTGGAAATCTTCTCCTTTGCCATAGTCGGAAAACTGCCCAGTGAGGATGGCCTTGATATTCTCTGGATCCCGAGTGAGAATGACTCGGGCTTGGACACCTGCATCTAGCTCAGCTGTCTTTCTATCGGTGGCCAGCGGCGCTCCCTTGGCATTCTTCATCTCGTTGCCCCAGAATTCGAGGTCGCGGTCAGTGTGGTTCGCTTGCATGGATCGGTAAATGAAGTCCATAGCTAGAACCCATTGTTACCAAATCACACACTTGAGTAAGAATCTTGAAATATTAACGCACCATAAGGAAGGCGGAACTGGATCTGCGGAGCTCTCGCCCCAAGCCTTGAAATCTGCCATCGCACCTGATACTTGCGCACCAAACAAGCAAGCCAGAACGACCCCAATAGGCATAGAATGGCCTGTCCTGGGGTCAAATTGCTCAAAAAACCTTCAATCATGGCGAGCTCGGCGGAAACAACACGAGTGCGGCAGTGTCCTGGTGTTGACAAAATAGGGCGTGGAGTCGTTCCCTATTTCAGGGCGCAGAGTCGCGCGGGGACGAGACGAAATTTGTAGACATTGAACCCTACCTACATCGCCTCCAAGTTCCAACTGACTCATGGGCACCGAGAGCCGAGCCCACGGCGGGGAGAGCAATAACGACGAGGCCCGCCATTCAGGATCGAAGGAATTCTAACATGATCCATTTATTCCACTTGCACATGCGGGGAGATCAGTGGAGGCGGCGGCGGCGATACCCCATTCGGGAGGCCTTGCGAGCCCCGCCTTTGTTTAGTGCGCTCATATTCAGTTGACCGTTTCCGAGGTACAATGATCTCATTAGCTCGTTGAGACGCAACGGTGGTCAGCAATTGGACGGAACTTGGAAGGAGGTCACCGTGCTGCGAATAATGGATAAAGTTGAAACTACCAGAGACGAGTTTAGAACGAGATGCATAAGAATCACGTGCAGGCTACTCTTTTCATGTGTCAGGCAGGGGTCGCTGCAACAACTGTTTCGTTTCTCTGAAAACATTTCTTATTGGTATCTATTGTACTAACGCTCTGGCTAACTCTGATAGCTGAAAAAGCGTATGCGAGCGAGCAACTACCTAAATTATAAAACAGTAGACGGGTGCGAGTGCAGGTATACTACTACTCTATGGGGTAATCAGGGAATCGCAGCAAGGCAAGCTCGAGCTCCAGAGCCTGCTTCTGCTTGAGCTGTTCCATCTTGGTCTCGTGCTCCTTCCTTGCACCATCTGCCCAGGCCGCCGCTTGGTCCGGATATTTCAAGCACCAGATAACCACATCGCGTGTGGCAAAAGTATCCTCGAGGCAGTTGTGGCCGTGTTTTCCAACCTGGATATCGCGGTTGAGTAAGGCTTTGGCAAGCGTCTTCAGGGCCCAACTGCGCCTTAGTCGAGCATCAGGTGCCGGGTCAAATACCAGCTCGCCCGTTAGTATCGCAGAGTCGACGACTTTGAAGTGTAGAATCCGTAGAACCCGAAGGTCATTGTCAAGAGAATGTCCAATAAGAACAGTATTGGCGTCAACGTGTTCCCATAGAGCTTTCCGTGCAGCTTCCCAACCGAAAATAGCCTGCCCACTGGCCACTGCAGCCGCCAGTCCCGGAGGCGTCACGCTACTAACACGAGACCTCCATTGTTTTATCTTCTCCGTGGGCTGAACGTAGTTGTTAATGAGAACCTCGCCTGTGAAGAAGTCCACGGCGCTGAGAAAGGCCAGCGCATCCTGGTTCCCTTTTGGGCCAACGCCAACCATCTCACAGTCAAGAGCAATAGCTTTTCTCTTTGGGGGTTGCCATGGCATTGATGTTGATGTTGGAAGGAAGCCCAACTCGACGACCTTCGCTCCGCTTTCTTTATCCCGCAGGGCCTTTTCCTCCTGTTGTTTATCTTGCTCGTGCTGTTCCCGCTTAGTTTCGTCCGACTGTTGTCCTTTCCCAGAGCGGCGCGACTGTTTCTTCGGAGGTGCGGCCGTTAGGCGATAGCCATGATTCCCGAGGCGGGAGAGGGAGTGGCATCTTGCGAGAAGTCTTTCGTGCAGTCGATCGCATTCATATGTCGAGACGACGATGGGATTCTGCTCGGGAATAGGTGGGGTTGGCTGCGCGGCAACCAGATTGCGAAGCTTGTTCGTAAATGCTGTCAGAATTGTAGCGGGAGATTCTGCTAATGCTGTCTCTGCCGGTGTCGATGCCAGTTCTGGTGTTGATGCTGGGGCTGGGGCTGTGGCTGCAATGACTGCCTTCTCGGCGGACATCGTCTTTTGTCTATTCACGTATGATGAGGTGTGACTATTGAACTCATGCCAGGTCGCAAATGGCGCGTAACACCAGGGACAGACCAGGAAATGGTCCAGCGCAGTCTGGTGCGCTGAGAGGGCTGCGGCAGTCTTGAAAGTGTCCTTCTTGCACGTCACGCATATGAAAGTCTTTGTCCTTGAGGGCCTCGTCATGCCACTTGTAAACAGAAATGATAGAGCTGAATATGGTTTTCCCAAATTTATGCTGGATGTGTTACCAGGCTATGCGGGGTAGAGAAACGGTGACACAGATTACCAAAGGTGATCTATCCAAATGGGAGGTTTCCGGTGGCTAAGCCGCTTCAGGGATTTGAGCAAGGAAGGAAGGTGCGTTCCAGGGGGTTCCTGCCTGATAAGAGAATATATTATGAGGGATATCTGAGTGAATGATGTTCAAGATGAGGATTGTGAAGACTACCATCCCACAATGGACACGGTCTAAATTACATTACATGAGAAGCTTAGGTCCGTGGTACTTGCGTTTCTCGAGCTCCACTGTGTTGCTGCTGATACCCGTCCGCGCTGGGAATCCGGCAAACGAAACAGCATACGTTGCAACAGTGTGAGCAACCAGCTAGAGGTGCTTATTGTCAGCGTCACAGTGAAGGCGAAAGGGGTTTGACCAAGTACCTTGCTATTGATTTCCCAGGCCGTGGCGTTGACGTTTCCAAGATCATCACAGAGCTGGTGATAGCACGGGTCATACCAGTCACCTGTGACTCCTCCGAACATCGAGCGCTCCTCCTCGCTCTTAACTCCCTCTGCGCCTGTAGCAATTCCACCTCCGGGGATACCATTCCGGATGAAGGCATCATAGTCACTTCTCCCATCGAACGGGATGTAAGTGAAATTGAGCCCGTGAGCGGTGTACCATTCGGTGTATAGATCGCGCAGCTCCTCAGATCCAACGGGGTTCACAGCGTTGGTGGCATTGTAAACCTGGTATGCAAAATTTGGTGAGGCTAACATATCGTAATCCATGAAGAGGCGGATCTTCAAGTTTTCCGCTTCGCTCAGCACAGAGACGTAATAATCAGAGCCTAGCAGTCCCTCTTCCTCGGCAGCCCACCATGCAAAGCGCACGCAGTTGTTTACGCTGTATTTGCTAAGCTGGGCTGCAATTTCCAGAAGCGTTAAGCTACCAGTTCCGTCATCATTGATGCCGGGGCCTTCTGGCACGCTGTCACTATGGCCACCCAGCATGACACAGTTCTGAGGGTCGCCTCCTCTGGTTTGCGCAATGATGTTGGTGGTGTATATGGTGTCGACCGTGGCATCGACATAAGCAATCGAATCGACTTTCTTCCCTTCCTTGAGCTGTTTCACAAAAGGCGCGGCATCTGCGTCCGAGATACCAAATGTTGCGACGTGGTTCGGCGATGGAGTGCCTAGAGTTCCACTAACTTCACCCTGCTCATTGTTGTACACAACAGCAGCAACAGCGCCAGCTTTCCCAGCCAGTTCCGACTTGGTGCCGAAAGGACAGGTGCCGCGCTCTATCAGAGCAATTGCGCCCGCAAGGCCAGAAGGATAGTCAGCCTCTTCGCATCCTTGATTAGCCACGAGTGTTAGTTGCCCGTAAACGGGCTGCTTGTTCTTGGTGGGGGGTGTCAGCCCCATGGGGCGAGCCGATGCCGGCACCTTGTTGCCCAGGACAAGTTTACTCTCACGAACATTCCCTGAAACGGCCGGGAAGGTCTGGTTCGTAACGTCATAATAATCACCGAGACCGGTAACGGTTGAGTAGATGTAATCCACCGTACCCAAGTGCCCTATGCGTCGTTAGTATAAGTTCTTGTAACCGCAAATGTCTGCGCGTTCGAACGACGGACGTACCCTTGCTGCCAATCACACGAGTCGGGTGGTTGTATTCATCTATACCCCGCTCGGCCAACCCGTAAAGAACTTTGGCCCTATCGAGGAGATTGCCAACGTGAATCCGACTCTGCAACGCCTCGGAGCTCACAAGCTCTTTTCCTACATTGCCCAGCGGGAGCTGTTCAAGAGCTTGAGGGGGGATCTGAAGAGCGTAAACACCGCCGATCAGCCCCAGGGAAATTGCTGCTGGTCTCATCGCAACCGGTAGTACCAATCTAATGATATGGTATGGATAAGAATAAAGGTGTTAAGGATAGTTTCCAGGGACCTTGGGAGTTGAGGAGGGAGAATAAGATTATTGGATGAGCTAAAGTTGCGAAGCTCAACCGACGGATGACTCTGACGGTTGACCTCCGAGTGGTGAGGACGCGATGAGACCAGGGATCCGTTTCTTAGCGCCGGGTCCTGACGTCGAAGGAGGCTTGTCCTCTGTTTAGGGTCACAAAGCAGGCGAAGGAGATAATGATAATAAAGAAAGGATAACTAATAATGATAATGTGGGAGATAGGTACTTGTCGGAAGGATGCGAAGCCCGAATAAGCAGACAACAGTGACCGCGATTGACGTGCTTGTATATGCTCACGTGATTCCCTGGTGTTTGCCCACTGTGTACCTTCCTGATTGAGAAGCGCATGAGGCTTGAGGTCAACTTCCCAGCAGATAGATGCTATATGATTCCAGGCATTTTACCATAAGTCAGGCTATTTGACAGTATCCTATGAGGCTTGGGAATGCCTGAGCCACAGTAACCCAAGATAGAAGCCGTAGTAAGCACTTTGTGTAGAATAGCACACCTACGGACTACTTGGTCTGCAATGGGTACCGCAAGATAACTGACGAAACTCCCCAGACCCGAAGTCTTTGAGATCTATTGTCGGTTAAAAAGCTTATAGGTGGAAATTCCGAGAGTGCTACTGCTTTGAGATGGATTTTCTGTACCTTTTAGATATATATCGGAATGCAAACTTGTAACATTCGAAATAAAGCTTCAAGGTATGATATCAAACTTGAAAGGTTTCAAGTAAATCTCAGCCCCATTGTAAGTTCTTTGTACTGGAGTAGCTCCCGACAATCCATGATACATGAAGGATAGACAACAATGCCTGAAGACAGACAGACAAAGGCACAGACTCGACGCTACAGGGAAAGGTGAATCACGTGATCGCTATCAGTGATGAGTTCTTGGCACTACATCTTTCATCATCTCCAAACTCGGGCTTTGTCACAGGAAACGCCGCCATCACCTTTCACCTCGCTCTGACTTATATTTCGATCTGTTTCCGGGCTTTCTGCTGACTGCATATTCAACCAACAGACAGAGCAGGAATCTGTTACAGCGCTTTTCAATTTATCGTTTTCCTACAATCTCGTTTCGCTCCGATTATCGAACCGGCGCAATCACGATGGTCACCGTCGCTCTCCAGACTCCACTAGCGGAGGCTCTGAGCAATGCTATCCAACCGAAGCTGGTTGAAATGGGCTGGAGCTCTGATAGTAGCGATTTCGCGTTGACCGAATATGTCATTCTGATGCTTGTCAACAGCAAGACTCAAGAACAGATCGCGAGCGAGCTCTCAAACGATCTGCTTGGACTCGACGAAGGCGACACACAAGCACTGGACTTTTCAAGATGGCTTTTTGAGCAGGTCGAACTACTCGACCAGCAGATCAACGGCCAGAGTGTACCGGCATTCAACGAGAACGCAGCCGCGCAAGCGATCCCATCATTCAACGACCAAGAAACAACAACACCTCAGCCCCAAGGCTCAGAAGGAGGTATCCAGAGTGATGACTTGAGTATGGAGGACGCAGTAGATGGAATGTATGATAACCCCCTTCCAAGCAGTCGCTCATTAACCAAGCTGATTTTTATCTTTGTAGACCCACCGGTCCGAAATCCATGCGCAACGGTCGCCAGGCTGGAAGGGGAAGGATGCTTAATCAGATCAACAGAAACCTGGAGCGCGGCGATCCCGGCTTGCATCGTATTCGCGACCAGACTGGCGGCGGCCGAATAAACTCGCATGGCCGCGGCCCCAACAAGGGGCGCTTTGGCCAGAATGTCAACGGGAGGATGTACGGAGGACGTCAGATGGGCGGAATGGGCATGGGCAACAACCAGATGGGCGGAGCAGGCAACTTGATAAATATGAATCCGAACGACCAAATGCACCTGATGTCTCTCCTCGAGGAACAAGCGAGGATGATGTCGCAGCTCATGCCTGGTTTTGTCCCTCCTGCGATCAACCCGGCTTTTCAGCAGAATGGCCCTCAGCGTTCATTGTCCGATCGTGTCGAGCGCCCGAGGGGCAACCGGCCCTACGGAAGCCATGGCAACCGAGCGCAACACTCGAATTCAGGAAATGTCGACACCGACATGGAAACAAGTCCTGACCAGGCGACCCAAAATGGCGGGCAAGATGAGAATAATACCGACAGCGTTTGCCACTTCAACCTTCGATGCACGAGGAAGGATTGCCCCTTCGCGCATCAATCCCCCGCTGCCCCCGAAGGTACTCCGGTTGATGTCTCGGATCCATGTTCATATGGGGCCGCCTGCAAAAACCGGAAATGCACCGCACGACACCCCTCTCCCGCTGTAAAATCAGCGCATCAAGCAGAAGAGCTCTGCAGATTCTTCCCCCATTGCACAAATCCTCATTGCCACTTCAAACACCCGTCTATGCCACTATGCCGTAATGGTGCCGATTGCTCTGTTGCTGGCTGCAAGTTCACGCATACTCAAACTCCCTGCAAGTTCAATCCTTGCCTCAATCCTTCTTGCTCTTACAAGCACGCTGAGGGGCAACGTGGTGCCTTTACCGACAAAGTCTGGACTTCGGATTCGGCGGAGCAGGATACTGCACGTGTCAGTGAGAGAAAGTTTGTGAACGATGAGGATGCTCCAGAGGAATTGATCAAACCTGCCGCTGGAGCGGACAGCTCGTCACAGGAGATTGTGACATAATCGGCAGATATTTTTTGGGAGGGTGTAATCAAAAACACTCAGCAGCCCTCTTTTTCTTTTCAGTGGCTTGCTAACATGTATTATTGCTCCTCATTCTGGGCACAACGGTTGACGGGAGGTGGGCGTTTCTTGCTTTCAATTGCAGATATCACTGGGAATGGTTATGTTCTTTGTAAATACTAGAGTCCGGATACAAAATTATGAGAGCTCACGGGGTTCTTTCAATCAACAACTTGAAGTAACCTTGATTGAGTCTAGATAGTGTCTTTTTATACTAGTTCTACCATACTACTACAGTAGTACGATGTAGTAGTTAGTACCAGTAGTAACTTGAATCATTGAATGCCACTACTACTTAGTACTACTCACTATTACCTAGTACTAGTAGTACTTACTAGTAGTAGTAAGGAGCCCAGTACGTCGCACAATTGGTAATATACGGTAATCTTACATCATTGAGCGGAGCCCCAGCGGACTTGGGGACCGCGGAGATCAACTTGAAGTTGCCTGACTTCTTGCGTCAATGCCGCTACTCTTCAAGAGCTCATCTTCAATGCGTCAAAATCGTCATCCTCGCTGAGATGCTTCCATCATGTGCAGCTAGATCAGCATTCATAAAGTTGCGAACACCATTGGCTTTGGTCCGCAATGTTCCGCGACGCTCTGCCCATGGCAACTCCGCGCCATTCGATGCTGCTGTCATAGGTGCTGGGATCACAGGTCTTACAACAGCGTATCGGCTCTCTAAGAACCCGAATTGTGCCAAGGTCACTCTATACGAAAAGTCATCCCGAGTAGGTGGTTGGCTTGACTCCGAAGTCATCGACGTCGAAGGTGGTCAGATCGTCTTCGAGTATGGACCGCGTACGTTGCGAGCGGTCGCTCCGGCCTGTATTCCATTACTGGACCTGGTATTTACATTGCCCGCAGATGTTTTGAATGCTTTCTAACTAGCGTTCTTGATTCTTCGCAGTTGCATGAACTGAAGTTGGAAGACCACATTCTGTATACCGCCAAATCCTCACCAGCCAGCCAAAACCGCTATATCTACTACCCGGATCACCTCATTCAGCTGCCCTCGTTCGACCGAAATGCTGGCATTCTATCAAATATATGGCGCTTGCTAAACCTCTCTCTGCGAGAGCCTATTATTCGGCATGCTGGATGGAGGGCGCTCGTTGAGCCGGTCCAGGATGGCAAGCAGCCGGCGACGGACGAATCCGTCGCGTCATTCATATCGCGCCGACTGAGCCCCGAAATAGCCGACGTATTGGTTTCCAGTGTCTATCATGGTATTTTTGCGGGAAACATAGACCATCTCAGCGCGAGCGCGCTTATGGGTACTATGCGAGATTACGAGCGACATGACGGCAATGCCTTGCTTCCGATGGTTAAGATATCGAGGGCTGGCTTGTCAGTTGTTCATGCTGATGATATCCTGGCACTGGCGCTATTGTTGGCAAATAAGGGACAGCAATATACCAAAAAACTATCCGCACTCGTCAAGGACAATAGCACACTGACTCTGCAAAAGGGCGTGGGCCAACTTACGGAAGCTTTGTTCGCAGAGCTGAAACGATCTGACAAGGTAGAAATCTTGACGGACGCAGAAGTCAAGGGTATTTATCAAAACCCAACGACCTTCAACCTAAGGGTATGTTTGGTTCTCCTTCCAATACCTCCTTTACAGCTACTAACTTTGCTCCCAGGTAGTATATAGAGATAATCAGACTCGGCTTCACAATCGCCTCATTGCCACCAACTCTGCTCCTAGCCTTGCAAGGCAACTTGAGCATGTTCCGAAGCAGGACGCAGAGAAACCTCACGAGACGATCGAACTGTTGCAAAAACACAACTACGCAGTTACCATGATGGTGGTCAACTTATATTATCCAAACCCAAATTTACTCCCTGTTAGAGGATTCGGATATCTGATTCCTAGGTCAATACCTTCCGAACAGAATCCCGAGAGGGCCTTGGGGGTGATTTTCGCGTCCGAATCTGGCGTGGGCCAAGACTCGGCTCCAGGCACAAAGCTTACTGTCATGCTAGGCGGGCATTGGTGGGATGGCTGGACGGAGGCAGATTATCCCGATCATGACACCGCGGTCAAGATGGCCCAATCTCTACTTGAACGACATCTCAAAATCACCGAGACACCGACGGTGACCCGCACTCGGTTGCAGCGCGATGCTATTCCCCAGCCTACCCTCGAACACAGAGGGCGCATGTTTGATCTTTCACATTCAATTAAAAGTGAGCTCAACAAGCGCGTCACTCTTGCGGGATCATGGTACGCGATAGGCGGCACTGGCGTAGTGGATAGTGTCCGTCAAGCATATCTCGCCACGGAGTTTGGTGTTGGGGCTATAGACCCGAATACTCGGAACCAGGTCGACGAAGTTTTCGGAGACATATTCTTCGAGACACAGTATACTAAAGAAAAAATTACCAGCCTGTGGGACTCGACGGCGGGTGGTATCCCCAAGGCCCCAGTACACAGGGTCGTCGGCGGTAAATATGTACTCCAAAAGTATTATTAAGAGAGTGAGTGCACTTGGCAAAATTCTGAAAACGCTAGGCCTGACTTGCTGGTTTTGGGCTGGGAATTTCTGTTTACTCGCACATGTACAATACTGCACAAGAAAGAACGGGATTCTGAAGCTGGCGTGGACATAAGAAGGATACTATTCGAATAGTTTAGAGAACATAGATAACCGAAAATGCCTCACCCTATGATGACCATCACGTTGATCTCATCGGTACTCGCTTTCTTCGGCATCGTGAGCTATGGTTGGGCGCACGTGTTTCTCGTAGAACCGCACTGGCAGGGGCTGCTGGGCGATTGATAGAGTCTTGATTTGGGGACGTCCTGTCTTTGAGAGCGATGAAGAAGCGAGGTACTTTCAAGTTCTTGCTCGATGTGGAGATCCGGTAGGTTTCATTCCCACGATTAACCATGCAGATATTGCCTGATTCATTCCGAGCGTAGTTGGTTGAGACTGTGGTATGATAAACTCAATGGCGGCGACGGGTTCTCATTGATAAGGGGGCAAGAGAGTTCTCGCTTAAGATAGCCTGACACATTGCTGATGGAGTGTCCTACTTCTCAGGTTTCTCCTGGTCCTCCCTTTTGTCGCCGTTGGCATCGAAGCCGAGTACTTCGAGTTGGCGAATGAGCTCCTGAATTTTGATCACTTTCTCGAACTGCTCGGGCAGTAAAGCTTCGCCCTTGTTCTTCTTGTCGTTCAGATCCCGCGCCTGCTTGAGCTTCTTCTTCAAATTGCGAGCCTTCTTTTCCTTCTCTGCTTCCGGATCTACAGCATCGGCAGTCTCGGAGCCATCCGCCTGTTTCTTCTGTGCGCCAACAGGAGGCGCCCTCCAGTTTTCGATCTGAGAAATGTCCTTCCCATTGGGGGACCCGGCACCTGCGCCATCCTGAGTAGCCTTCGCTTTCTTCTTCGCTTCCCTTCGCTTCGCGTTCTTGTTGCTGGTTGTGCTTCCCCCCTTGGCGGGCTCGTTCTCCTTCAGTGACTCTGCTCCCGGCACAGCCTCAGGAATACCAGGTTTGCCACGGTTCTTCCAGGCCTCTGCAGCGCGGTTCCTGTATAGCTCAACATCCTCTGGTGGACGGTATCCGGGGCGAACTTTGATTTCTTTGCGTTTGGAGCCATCTGCTCGGACAGATGAGGGGATGAAGCGCTCTCCGGTGACGGCGTCGACGGTGATACCGGAGGATGAGACGTTTCCTGACGTGTTTTGTGATGCCATGGTTGAAGCGGATATGCTGCCAGTAAGGGATCGGATAAATTCGGCGCGACTCAAGAGCCTTCAAATGTGAGCGGGGTGGTTCCGAGATTAGGCAGTGAAAGGTGTTGTGTTGGAAGATTGTAAGAGGTTGCGAGAGGTAGCGGACTCAACGGTATTAGTTGTGAGAAGTTGAGTCAGAATAGACGCAGTTCAAGTTCCATTCCAAACCATAACCTGAAACTCTCTCATCTGCGCGGGCCACAGGCATCATAGTGGGCTGGACTGGAATAATGATCCGCACTGCTTATGTAACTATACATGCACAATTGCTCGAGCCGCGCAGCCAATCAACAGCCCGGTGATTCCCGCTGCTGGTTTTCGTCTCAAACCTCAAATCCAACAACCTCCCCGACGTTCCGAGTCAAGCCATCAAGCCCCCCTTTGCGCGCCCCTACTTCCCCGTCGTCTATCTTTCGTTGCTTGTTACCGTCACAATGGCCGGCGCAGTAAGTGTCTTTCTGAAAAATGATGTACTTGGGTTCAATGGCTAACGTCGGCGTTTGCGTTCCAGTTCGCTGCTTCCATCTACCAGCATGTCTCCCCTCTCCCACTCGCCAATCGACGGCATTGATCACACTGTTATACGCCTTGCTAACGACGGGGCTGCGTTTGTCTATAGGACCCTAATCCGCCGTAATGCCGTCTACCTGACCTCCATCTTCGCCGGTGCCTTCGCCTTCGAAGTGTACGTGCTGCCCCGAAACATCTAAACATACCTCTCCGCTTCTCAATATCTGACCATTGTGCCCGAAATAGCGCCTTTGATACCTCCACCAACAAGCTCTGGGATACCTGGAACCGTGGCGTATGTGCTTGAATTGAACCCATCTTCGGAATCAACGACGCTGACCTACTTTCCCCTCTAGCGCCAATGGAAGGACCTCAAGTACCAATACGTCAACAAGGCCGAGGAGGAGGATGATGAGTAAATAAAGACTCCGGAAGTCGAACACCAGTGAAAAATGCTACGATATCCAGGGGACGTGCGGGCCTGATCTTATACACCGATACACGGGGATGGATGTGCTATAGTTCAGCGGTGTCTGTATCAAATAGAATCTCAATTTTGTTGTAATTCGATCTGGATTTTATTACCTTGAAAACTGCATATACCTTATCGACACTTCTTGCGCTCATCTTGCGGGGTGGTGCAAGTGCCAAGCCCTCTCTTTGGGGAGAGCATGTCATCCCGATGGGAAGCAATGCAGAGGCGGCTAAATCGAAATGGAGAACGCGAACACTCTAAATCCTTCCTTATAAGCGAACAATATCCTCAGCAGCCTCTTCAGGGGCGGGAAAAGCTCCAACCCAAGGTTACTTGCACACTGGTACGCCCACTCTCATCTTGTGCAGCCAGATTTCTTCCCGACAGCTCTTCCCCACTGTGACATCGACTTTCCGAACGATCACTAAGCGTCTATCACTCAAGACTCAGAGCTTTTCCACACTCCAGTTTTTTTACTCCAGTTTTTCTATCTGTCCTACTCCTGGGTGCTATTCTCGCTATAAGTACTATCTTCTTCGATACTCTAACTTGTGTATTCTCTTGACTGACCCGGTCCTCTCACTGCCAAGGTTACTCCTAGCTTGGTATACCGCCACATCGCCGTCCTACTGGCGCTCATCGATCATTTCATATCCCATCATCCCAGACCTCGGATGGGTGTCGCGGTCCTAGGACCAAGACGATAAATGATGCTTACAGAATGTGAGAAGATCCTCGGTCGCGGCCTTTTACAACTTCCCGCAGAGCACAAGTACCGCTATGGCCCCGCAGCAGAGAAAGCCCTGCTAGAGCTCCTCTTCCGATCCCTAGCCGGCCAAAACGAAGAGCGTCTACGGCAGCTATTTCCCAACGGACCGCAAAATGGAACCTGGAAGTTGACAGAGGCTCAAGGGGTTGTCGAGGGCGCGGAATACACAGAAGCTGCGCGGGGTAAACGGTGTGGACATATCTTTCGGGCCGGCGAGGCGACATACCGATGCACAACTTGTGGCGTGGATGAAACATGTGCTCTTTGCAGTCGGTGCTTCGATGCCTCGGATCACAGCACCCATCAGTACCAGGTTTACCTCTCGCCGGGGAACTGTGGCTGCTGTGACTGCGGTGATGAGGAGGCGTGGCGGACACCACTGTTCTGTGCGATCCATACAGACAATGGCGAGAAGAAAGGGAAGGAGTCTGTGCGGCCGGCGTTGCCGCAGGAGTGGGTGGACAATATTAAGATGACGATTTCACGCGCGCTTGACTATTTCTGCGACGTTATATCATGTTCGCCGGAGCAGTTGCGGTTGTCCAAGACAGAGGATGGGATTAGGAAGGATGAGGTCGCATCCCGAATTCGCTCTGGGTGGTATGGTGATGGGGATCAAGAGGAAGAGCAACCAGAGTTTGCGCTTGCGCTTTGGAATGACGAGAAACATACAATTCAAGACGTTGCTCTACAAGTTAGTCGGGCTTGCCGAGAGCGTGATCGATACGGGATGGAGAGAGCCCAAGAGACGCATGACTATGGACGAAGCATTGTAAGGTATTCAAGAGATTTGCCGAGCTTGATGAGGGTCTCCGCGGTTATCGAGCAGATCAAGGTCACCACCACAATCCGATCTTCTCGCGACACATTCCGAGAGCAGATGTGCGGGACGATGGTTGAGTGGCTGACGGATATTGCAGGATGCAGCATTCTCGACGATAATGAGATACTGCGTCAGACCATCTGCGAGGAGCTTCTGGGTACCTGGAGACGCGGCAGCGGCGCGTTTAACGCCGGAATCGGTCTACAAGGTATTGATGACCACTCAATATCAACAACCCATGAAAGGATTCGGACCGTGTTGGTCCGTATCACACCGCAGGGCCAGGTGATACCTCCTGAGGAAGACGATGAAAATGACGACACCAATGAGGAAGATGGAGGCGAAATGGAAGAAGAGTTTGTGGAGGTTGATGGCCAAGAGGGTGTTGATGATGACGGGGACGAGGAAATGGAAATCGAACTCAACCGGCTGGCGGGCGGCGTGGTGGACGACGACGATATGGTTATGGATGGCACCGACGATGCTCAGCAGATCGCAGAGGCCCTCTTTGGGCTTGCCCAACCCCTGGTCCATTACCGCGCTAGACAACGAGGTGAAGAACCGCAGCAAGAGCCCCACCAGGAGGAATCTCAATTGAACAATGACACTGCACAGGCTGCATCAGTATTAACAAGGGGAAGTAATGGCGATCAGGACGGTAGCGGCAACTCCAGCAACGGAACCTTCACGCGTATCCCTAGAACACCATCCCGCGTGAAACGACTGCCTTTGGCGAAGTCACCGAGTCACTGGCAGGTTCAACCATCCGCTCCAGTGACTGGTGAACATGTTCCCTCATACGAAGACTTGTGGCACCGCACACGGCTCGATTGGGCGATATTGTTCGATCTGCGATTGTGGAAAAAGGCCCGCACCGACCTTCGTGACCTCTACTTAGGAACAGTTGTCAATGTGCCGGAGTTCAAGCGAGTCATGGGCCTTCGTTTGTCCGCTCTGTATACAGCACTTGCGCAGTTGTATCTGATCGCCGACAGAGAGCCGGATCACTCAATAATCAACCTCACCCTACAACTCCTGACTACGCCATCAATTACAGAAGAGATTGTACTCCGTGGCAACTTCCTATCCAAGGTCATGGCTATCCTATACACCTTCCTAACGACAAGACAAGTGGGCGAACCACATGAAGTTAATCCCACTGCGACATTGTCCTTTGATGCCACTGCCGGGCCCCTCAACAATCGTCGACTTTATCATTTCTTCTGCGATTTGCGGTACCTTTTGCAATCCGAGTATGTGCAAAGTCGCGTGCGAAATGAGGAGCAGTATCTCTTGCAATTCCTCGATTTGATCAAGCTTTCTCAGGGGATCTGCCCCAACATGCGTGCTGTCGGTGAACACGTGGAATATGAGAATGACGCTTGGATTAGTGCATCGATCCTCATGCGGGAGATTAACCGGCTGTGTATCGCCCTCCGCGAAGCGTTCAAGAAGCCCGAGGTGCACGGGAGCCAGAACCTACTTCGAGCGATCACCGTCACCACAATTGCCACCGTGGGCAACTCGGTCGGTTGTGAACGAGAACGGTTCGAAGAGGCGGAAATCAAGGAATATGTTAAGTTCAAAACCCTTCCGCCATTCGACTTCGAGGTTGGTCAACCGGAGCGGCTCCCTCGCCATCGGGTGGTGGATTTTGTTGTAGAGAAGGGTGCAATGAGTTTCCACCATGCTCTTCATTATACACTATCATGGCTGATAGGCTGTGCTCGGAATGAGAAACAAAACACCCTGCGTGAGGTTCTTCTTAGCGCAGCCGAAGTAGCCAACGATACATTTGTGTTGGACAGTGACTTAGCGCCTGAAGATTTACTTCTTGCGATGTTTGACTACCCTATTCGGGTTTGCGCCTGGCTCGCACAAATGAAAGCTGGTATGTGGGTGCGCAATGGCCTCAGCCTTCGACATCAAATGTCGCAGTATAGGGGAGTTTCATGTCGCGAGCTTGGTTATTATCGCGATATTTTCTTGATCCAAGCGGCATTGGTGACATGTAACCCTAGCAGGGTCCTTGCGTCGATCGCAGATAGGTTTGGGGTTGTGGATTGGATGACCAGGAACTATATCCCACGCGCGGGCTATGAAGATGCCAAGATTATCGATGTCGTGGAGGAGTTCGTCCTTCTACTCATTGTGCTTTTGACTGATCGGAAGTTGCTCACTTCCGATGGGAACACTGATTCTGCGATCCACGATAACATGAAGCGCGAGATTGCACATGTTCTATGCTTCAAGCCTCTCTCATTTTCCGATCTGTCGACTCGCTTGAGCGATCAGATTCGGGACTCTGATTACTTCCAGGATGTTCTAGAGGAGATTGCTCGATTCCGAGCGCCGGAAGGCCTGAATGATACTGGTACTTTTGAGCTCAAATCGGAGTATATCAGCTTGGTGGACCCGTACAGTCCTCAATACACAAAAAATCAGAGAGACGAGGCTGAGAACATCTACAAGGAATTGATGGCCAAGCAAACCGGCAAGGCTGCGTCAGATATTGTTTTTGAACCTAAATTACGTCCTCTCGCCGATGGTGTCTTTTCGGACCTCTCTCGGTTTACACGCACTTCACTCTTCGCTCAGATTTTACATCAGTGTCTGGATTATGTGATCTCAGCGAAGGATCGTACGCCCACGATACCACCCACCCGTGTGGAAACCTTCCTGCAGGTCGTTCTCCATCTCGTCCTTTCGGCTACGTTGGAAGACGACACCGACGAGGACAGCATAGATGAGCAGTCCGCAGAGTCGTTTGTGTCTCATGCATTGACCAAAACCCGAGCTACCCAAGTGGGCAATTTGACGCTTGTTGGCCTGCTTGAAAGGATCTCAATGATGGGCGAATTTTCTGCATGTGGTCCGAGAATCCGACACATCTTGAAGCGGCTCTGGCAGAAGCGGCCTCACACTTACACCGCAGCAACAGCTTCTCTGAGGTTCCCATTCGACAGAATCGAAACGAACTCGCCCGCCATCGACACAGATACCGAGAAGGAGCTTAGGAAGAAGCAGGCTCTTGAGCGACAGGCCAAGGTCATGGCTCAATTCCAGCAGCAGCAACAAAACTTCCTCAACAACCAAGCTGCGATTGACTGGGGCGATGAGGATGATTTTAGTGACTTGGACGAGTCTGAGCCTGAGGTCATCCCCGAAACCAAGCTCTGGAAGTACCCCAGCGGCACTTGTATTCTGTGCCAGGAGGAAACCAACGACTCTAGACTCTACGGCACATTTGCTCTCGTCCAAGACAGCGGTATTATGAGGCAGACGGATATCCAGGATGCAGACTGGATTCGAGAAGTACTCAAGACGCCGTCAAGTCTCGACAAGTCTGCAGACCACCTGCGCCCATTTGGCGTTGCGGGTGAGAATCACATAACTGTGCGACGGCTTGACGCCTCAGGAGGGGAGGTCACCGGTGAGAAGATCGGTTTGAGCAAGGGTTTCAATGCGAAGAATACCTTGCGCGGTCCTGTGACCACAGGCTGTGGTCATATTATGCATTACACTTGCTTTGAGGTCTACTTTACTGCCACACAGCGGCGCCATACCCAGCAAGTTGCCCGAAACCACCCAGAACGCTTGTCTCTCAAAGAATTCGTTTGCCCCCTGTGTAAGGCCTTGGGCAACACTTTCCTCCCGATTACTTGGAAGGGTAAGGAGGAGACTTACCCCGGTGCGTTGAACACCAAGAACTCCTTTGACGAGTTCGTCAATCATGATGTGAAGTCTGTTCTCTCGCACAGATTAAATCAGGCCTTGCTCATGGAAAATGAAAATCTGCCACTGCAGTCGTACCAAGGACTCTTCTTGGATTACCTTTCCAAAAACCTGGTGCCTCAGCTTGCCGGCAGAGTTGACCAGTTGCTGTCATCTTCGCTTCCTTCGACAGCACATTCTTTCCCCCCAGCCCGGATCCCCATGCCTGGTCTCTTTCCTCCTGCAGAGGAGTCAAACGCCCTTAGTCCGCCACAGCAGATTCCAACATTGAGTGACAGTCCCATGTCCGAGCTTCTTCAGATATACACACGACTAAAGCAAACTCTCCGGCTAAACCATATTCATTCCACGTTCAACCACTCTCCGGACATGACGAGCAACGATGATATTGTTCATACCGACTCTTTGTTCCAGAGCTTCGGCTTCAGTATAGCTGCGGTTGAAATCGCACAGCGTGGTGTTGAGTCAGAACCGGGCGCCACATTGCTAGACAAAATCCCACAGCTGACGCTAACACACCTTCGTGTGTTGGCGGAAACCGCGTTAACATATGCGGCTGTTGGGGGCTTACATAGCACCTCTGGACCGCCCAGTCCGTCTCTTGAAGAATTCCATGAGATGCATCGTCAGAAGCTGTGTCAGCTGTTCGTTGGACACCCAAGTCTTGGTGGAACAACCCTACTGAACCATGTCCACGATATTGAGCCATTATTTTCCAAAGACACTTTCGTGTTCTTGGCTGAAAGCTCACTGGCTCTCCTTCCGGTCCTTGATATTGAAATTCGCCACTTAATCCAAATGTGCTATGTAGCTGAAATAGTCAAGGTTGCCGCCACATACATCCTCTGGCCTATTGGATTGAAGGAAGAGCTGGCCCACAATGGTGATGCACATTATCTGCTGGAGATGGAGCTCTCCGATGAGCGGTTCGAGGTCACTCGAAAGTTCTTCAACACTGTCGTTGCCGAGCTCAAGACTAACTCTGTGGGACGCGCAAAGGGGTCGTCGTATCCTGTAGAGAGCGGTTACGTCAAGGACGGCGAGGACTCTGCCACTCCTGGGGTAATCATTGCGCTGCGACGTCTCATTTCAAGCTATGCCTTGGCGTTCTTGCGCAAGGCGGTCATCCTGCTGCATGTGCAACACGGTGTGGAGTTCCCCAATACCGGTTTTTCCGATGTGGGAGTATCAGAGCTGGACCGTTTGACCAAAGCCTTGGACATGCCTTCTCTCGATGACATTTTCTCAATGATAACCCCCGCACGCAAGAGCCATAAGCCATTCGACGCAATGATTTCAGGATGGATCTTCCACTGGAACGCGTCCCGCTCAGGCATCCGTATCGCAGACACTAAATTCTTCCCTAGCCTCCCACATCCAGCCATCTTCGAACTAGTCGGTCTACCAAAGTACTTTGACAGTTTAATCGAGCTAGCCAACCGCCGCCGCTGCCCGAATTCAAAGAAGGAGCTCAGCGATCCAAGCATCTGTCTATTCTGCGGCGATATCTTCTGCGCGCAGGCTGTATGCTGTATGGATAAGAACAACAAGTTGGGCGGATGCAACCAGCATGTTCAGAAGTAAGCTCACCTGGCGTTGCCACTATGTCCTTTTGCTCGTTCTCTAACCGAATCCCAGATGCGGCAAAAACCTTGGCCTCTTCATCAACATCCGCAAGTGCTCCGTCCTCTACCTCCACAATCAAAGCGGATCATGGCAGCCTGCCCCATACCTCGACCGCCACGGCGAGGTCGACCAGGGCCTCCGACGTAACAGGCCGCTGATGCTCAATCGGAAACGGTACGACAGACTCCTGCGTGATGTCTGGCTGTCCCACGGTGTTCCCGCGACGATCAGTCGCAGACTCGAGGCGGATGTGAACAATGGGGGGTGGGAGAGTATTTAAGGGAGTTTGTTGTTGCTTGACATTGGCAACAAGTTATGAATGACGTATAATGGTAAAATTAGACGAAGACGGATTTTTTGTTTCGTGTATCTTTTTTGTCTGTGATTGATGTGATCAACAAGAGTACGAGGTATATTTTAATGTTATCTTCCATGGTAAAAGTTGGTGATGCTTTTGTGGATATGTATCTAGTCTGAAGCCAGCGAGCATATACTATGTCAACTAAATATCTCTTCCTTCATCTATTTGATCAATACTATAAGCACTGTCCAGTGTCATGAGCTAGCTAGCTACCTATCTAAATACACAGCATCTACAAGGTCACGTGAACAATGAATACTTCGCCGCGCGACTGCCACAATTTTAATATGACTTCATTCATCTCGATAGCGCGACACACCAGGCTTACAAAATCCAATCCAACATGTATAACATAAACTGACTCGTTTTCGGTATCAACTCTTTCGACATCAAGTCAGCGCCATAACCTTTCCCCACAACACGATCACTCAGGACAATCTCCCACAATGAACAACGAACAATTCCGCCGCCTCCTCTTCGACAACTCGCACTCCTCGAGACCCAACAAGAGCGCAAGCCCAACGGGTCAGCAATCGCCCCCAAGCAGCAGGAACCATGTGTCGCCAACGGGCGGGCCAGGTGGCCACGCGCTTGGATCGCGCATGCGCTCGAGTATCCCTATGACCCCGTACGTCTACTTTTATTCACTCTCTGATTTGGTTTGCCTAGAAAGGTTTCTTGCTTGGGTAAAAGACTAACGAGAAACGGTGTACTATAGACGCACATTAACGAAACCCGACTTCGCACGGCAACTCGCCGAATACCGACGCGACGAGCAGAACCCGCACCCGAACAAGAAATTCAAGTCGTCTGCTGCGCCAAAGGGAACAAAGCTACCCGCCGGGTATCATGACCGTGCGGCGCGTTTGCGGGAGTTTGAAGGTGGGGATGAGAATGACGAGAACAAGGGTAAAGCAGAGGGTGCTGCGAAAGGTGGAAGCGGGCTTTCTGCCGAGGGAGAGCAGAAATTGAAGATCCTTGAGACGAGGTTTAAGAAGGGTGTTATTGATGAGGCTACGTTTTTACAGCGGCGCCGAGATCTAGGTGTTGGTGGGGATTTGGAAAGTACGCATATGGTTAAGGGGTTGGACTGGGATTTGCTGAAGAGGGTTAGGGCGGGCGAGGATGTCCAGAGAAAGGAGAAGCCAGAGAAGGAAGAGGAGGAGATTACTGGAGAGCGTGGTGAAGGCGAAGCCGAAGGTCAAGGGGAAGAGGAGGAGGCAGATGTGGACGAGGAATTTGATAAAGTGTTGGATGAAAAAGAGGACGCAGCGCTTCCTTCTGCGCCCAAAGAGCGGGAGAAGAAAAAGGGGAGTATGGCGCCGCCGCCAGCCCCTGCGTCTACAGGGCGAAAGACGCGCGATGAGATTCTCAGAGAGTTGAAGGCGAGCAGGGCGGCGGCGGCGGCTGAAGCTGCAGCTGCGGCGCAGGAGAATGCGTTAGGTGCGCGGTTCAAAAAGATTGGAGATTCGAAGGTCGAAAAGAAGCGATTTATCGAGCAGGACGAGAACGGCCGCCGCAGGGAGGTCCTCCTAATTACAGACGCGGAAGGTAAAACTAAGCGGAAAACAAGGTGGCTTGACAAGTCTGGAGGAACCGCACCAGCTGCAGCGCTTGCCGCTCCGGATAAAGAGACGAAACCGCTGGGAATGGAGGTTCCAGCTGAAATTGTCGCTAAAGCTGCTCAAGCCAAGGCCGCACAGGAGGCGGAGGACGAAGACGACGATATCTTTGCTGGCGTGGGTGCTGACTACGATCCTCTGGGCGATGCTGGATCAGGTGGAGACTCGTGCGACTCGGAAGAAGAAGAAGAAGAAGGCGAGGTCGCCACGAAAGCGCCAGCGGTTCAGAAAGCACCCACCGCAGAACCAGCAGGCGAGCCAACCAAGCCTCGGAATTACTTCGCAACGACAGCAACCCAGGACGAAGAAAAGGTGGAGAATGCCCGGGCGAACCCACTAACCAAAGACCCTGTCCTCCTCGCCGCTCTCAAGCGCGCAGCGTCTCTACGACAAGCATCGGGCGAAGATGCTACTGCTGCCGAGGGCGAAGACGAGGAAGTCGACAGAGACACGCTCCTCCGGCGGAAGAAGTTTCTCGAGGAAGCGCGACGGCGCGAAGAGCTCGACGCAATGGACATGGACTACGGGTTCGGGGGCAGTCGTGGCGCGGATGACGAAGACGATGAAGAAGTCATCCTCCAAGACACCCGGGGAGGCACGAAGCGGAAGCGTGGGCCAAAGAAGAAAAAGGGCGACAAGGACAGCGCGGCGGATGTGCTCAGCGTGCTCGAGGGGCGGAAGAAGTCATGATTCAAATGTTCATTTCCTTTCTAGAATCCACCATGACAGCCATGAACGCCACAGCCACAAGGCAGACCACAGCCATGGTCTCACTCCCACTTCATAGCTACGTCTTGCAGACCGCAAAGAGTGCATGAAAGTTACCTGGACTGTTGTCAAGCTGGAACACTGAACCAGTATCAATCCAACTCAATCGAAGCCATCAAAGTCTGTCCCAGTCTCCACACAAGCTCTGACAGGCTGCAGCATACAGAATATCGGAAGCTTGATCAACATCTCCTGATTCAGATCCACCAATCCTCCAGAAAACCCTGAAATCTAATCTACCTCATAGATTGATAGATAGAAATAAGCAAGGACCCAGGGTCTCATTCTGAAGCACCGCCCGGGAATTCAACCTGGGATATGAGCTACAGTGGAGATTAAGGGCACCGAGCTCTCGTTTCATCTTATCCATCAGTTCCGCGGGGAAACACATGAAGCCCAGCAGATAACTAATAGGAAAGCCCGTTTATAAGCCTGCCAAGTGATTACTGTAAGCAGCGCTTGCCCATCTTCTGTTAGTATGAAACGTAGCGTCGAACTTATACTTCTCTGCAACCTGATTGTGATCAGCCTTGTAGGATCGCATTCTTCTCCTGAATCTTAGACTGTCTTGGCTTGCTTCTGTTAGACGCTGAGGAAGTATAAGTACCCTAGAACTTGTATCCCTGTAGTAGTACCTTCCCTTGCAGCCACCGATACATTGCAATAACAAGCTAGCCTTTCAAGAATCTTAAAGATGGCGAAGATGCACTCCCTACCCGTCCTCCTCGCCCTCGGCACCCTCCAAACAGCAACAGCGCACACAGTCGCCTGGGCCCGTGGGATGTACTGCCTCGGCGGCCCCGACATCACGTCCGAAAACCTAAACACAAACACCGCCGTCGACCCCCTCTACAACCTCACGCAGTCCGACTGGTGGTTTCAACACCACCGCGGTTGCGACGCAGTGCCTCCGGCCGAGGGAGACATCTTGGAATTACCCGCAGGCGGGTCGTTCATGGTTGAGCTCGCGCATAACCGCGCGTTCACGACTTTGTCGTATGATGGGGAATTCACGACCGAGTGGCCGGATGGCGAGGAGCATCCGGAGGATTGGAATGGAACGAGTGAGGGGGAAGGGTGTATTGAGGATGATGGAGCGTTGCATACCACGAATCAGACGGGCGCAGCAGGAACGGCGTGGGCGATTAGTTATACCAGTGAGCTAGAGGAGGTGACGATGGAGAACCTGGTTGTTTTCTCGGTTTTGGAGCAGTGAGTTCTTTCTCTCTTTTTCTAGGGGTGTTACTTCAAGATTGTGTTTGTGGTGATGCGTTGACACTGACTGATGGCTGTGGAACAGCACGCCTTGGAAGCGTCTTGCGACGTATGAGGTTCCTCAGGATCTTCCGGCTTGTCCTGAGGGTGGCTGTACCTGTGCTTGGCTTTGGGTATGCTCGTCCCTCTTTCGCATAAGTGGTTCATTGACTGAAAGAACTATAGGTCCCCAAGGGTTGCGGACAGCCTAACATGTGAGTCGAGTTCAATTCCTATATTTCCCTTACCTCCTCTTTCAACCACATACACGTTAGTATATCCCAGGACTAATTGAGCACACAGCTACATGGCCGGCTACAAATGCAACGTGACAGATGTCACATCCACAAAGCAACTCGCGCCCGCTCAACCCCCCGTCTACTGCGAAGACGACTCGAGCAACTGCGTGACTGGCGCGAAGCAGATGATTGCTTGGAACCGTAAGAACCCTCCTGACACACTTTCCCCTATCTCTCCGAGGAGCCAATTAGCTGTGTTTCGCCAAAGCCGGCTGGGTGCAGTTGCTGACATGACTCAACACAGAGGCGACGGGAAACAATATCCAGGCTCCTGCTGGGAAGACACCCATGTATAATGAAGTTTGCGGATTTAAGAGTGGTATGTGAACCGATAGACTTGATATTAAATCCTTTTAGCTGTTAAGTGTACTAATGTTGAGTGCTTAGGTCCGCAAAACGACATCTTTATCCAGGATGACACGAAGCAGGAGACCGAAATCAGCACCGAACCGGTGTCGACAGCCACGTCTGAACCTGTGTCTTCCTCTGTTTCTGTGTCTGTACCTGTATCTCCGTCCTCATCGGTGTCTACAGCTGTATCCTTGTCTGCGACTGCATGCCCATCTCAGCCAACGGCGACAACCACTGGCCACCCGCATCACCATCACCACTACCGTCCTGGAGGACATCGTCATTAAGTGACGCCTCTTAGGATATTTGAGGCAGGCGCCTGAAGGCTGTTTGCATATAGGTATTGACCTTGTTTGGTAACATGTCTCTGGAGATAGGATCCGTCGGAGCTGTATGATAGATCGTGTCATGTTAAGATTATCGACATCTGATTCTTGGTTCTCCTTGATTGGGCTGCCAGAAAATCTCATTTTCAGGAGCATATTAGCTTGACTGATTCTTGAATCACATACAATTCAGCGTAAACGTCGTCTGACGCCCAGAAGCGCCCATGTGAGATTGCGACCCATGGCAAGTTGCTGAAGGTGCCTCCATTGCTTTCAATAGAGGCAGTTGACATGAGTGACTTACTAGTCAGGCTCCTCGCTGTCATTACTGGAACCAGTAACAGACAAACCCAAAGTGAGACCGACCCTTGGGATACACCGGGCAGGATCATGCTTCAACCACCGGCCGAGAGCAAATCGGCTCTTACGTGACCTTACCAGGACAAGGTCGTGGCAAGCAAACAGCTGCAGCCTCGCTGTCAACGACAGCTTAAATAAGTCCGGTTTTCCATCGGACAGGCACATCAGGTTTCGACCAGAGATACTGGAGTACGTATCCTCTGGACGTGGTCTCCGGCCTATTGCAATGTCCACGTCAACCAGTCAAGTTATTTTCAAGCCGGCCCATAATGGCAAATCGAGACTCGGCAATGGGCCCATAGCAGCTCAGGTACGCTGTTCGGCGGGGCCTGGTTGTGGTTCGTGGCTTGGTCCCAGAGTGCGTATGCCTGCCATATTCAATGCCCGGTGTTGGGTGAGTGGGGCCTTTGAGAGATATCATGGATGGAGTCAGTTGGAACCGGGATCGGCGTACTCTTGGTGTAAGAATGTGTCAGGTCGTGGAAGTAGCAGCGCTTCGGGGGTAGAGAGGATGGATGACAGAGGACAGACGAACGGGCAATGGAAGCTCGACCAGGCGAGGAAATTCCTCAAAGACTTGTCGATGGAAGCGCCGACCACGTCAGCCAATGCAGGAACAAACAGTTGTGATGTGGTGGGCGTGCGCTAGTGCGTTTCACATGGCGATGGGCGGATCTGAGGGGAAAGTCTCGACCACTCGCTGAGGCTTGTCTTGATTAACAAAGAACAGGTGGGAGCGCTGAGAAGAAAGTTATTCATAGAAGGTGATATAATATAATAGAATATGGACGAGATGAGAAGAGAATAGCCATACCAAGAACACTCAAGAGGGAAGAGGAAGTGAATTGGGGGCAACTGGAAAGGAAAGTGTAGAATCGATCCATGATGGACGAGTCTGGCCGGTGGAGACACACATTGAATCTCAAAAATCCAGTCTTTAGCGTCCTTAGCGCATGAGCTGTGTTGAATGTGTTGCTTCCACTGCTTCTCTAACACTTCCATCTTCTACAGCTCCAAGATTTTCCCAAGAATCCCCCAAGACTGAGTAACAATGCGGAGCATAAAGAAACCAGCGGAACGAACACAATGGATAGCGCCTAGATCACCGTTTCTTCTGTCTTCCTTCTCTATCTTGGTCTTTCTTTATCCAGAGTCGAGACCGACTCACATGCGACGAGACATCCCCACTGATTACGTCCCACGGCTCCGGCGCATCCAGACGCACTGGCTGGAGCCAGCAAAAGAAAGCGCCCGCAGTTGACCACTCAGATTCTGTGTCTTTGGATAGTCCACATGAAACAGAAAATACCTGTGGATAATGGAGAGAATGTGTTTTGGATGTCAGTTCCTTTCTACCAGTGGAACGCCCCCGCCAGGTACAGCGCTCAGCGCTTATAAGTATAGCTGCCCCTCGCTCTATCTACATCCATTCTCTCTCCCAACCACATCTGCCTTCGCTTCTTCATTCTTTGCCTTTCGGCTTCAATCATTGTCCTGTGCCGCGCACGGTCAATAGTCATTCCTTTTGTCCTTTCTCGAAAGGCTCACATTCCTTATTTTCTAGTCCTTGAGACTATACCACCTTCATTCTGAGAACAGGCTTCTCCCAAAAGCAACACCACAAAACAATCAAAATGGTCTCTTTCAAGTACCTTTCCACTGCCCTCCTGGCTGCCAGCGCTGTCGCTGCCCCCCATGGGCACTCCCACCAGCACCTCCACGCACAAAAGCGCACCGGTACCTCGTCGAAGCGCGGCGCCGCTTACAACGATGCCACCCTCGTGCAGCACCTCTCCAACAGCGGTCTCGTCTCGTGGGCCTACGACTGGAACATGTACACAATGGGCGACCTCCCCAGCGAAGTCGAGTTCGTCCCCATGCTCTGGGGCTCGAAGATGTTCACGGGCTGGTTCGCCGCCATTCAAACCCTCCTGAACTCTGGCTCCGAATACATCCTCGGTTTCAACGAGCCCGACATGGCCTCGCAAGCCGCCATGTCGTCCTCCGATGCCGCCCGTTACTACCGCCAGTACATCTCGCCTCTATCCGGCCAGGCCAAGCTCGTCTCCCCCGCCGTGACCAACGGCGTCGGCGACGACGTCGGCCTCGACTGGGCGCGCAACTTCCTGGATTCCTGCACGGACTGCGGCGTCACAGCCCTGGCCGTCCACTGGTATGGCGACACCGCGGATGACTTCAAGACCTTCATTGGCAAGGCTACTGACCTCGCTGCTGAGTACAACCTCGCCGAGACCTGGGTTACGGAGTTTGCGCTCAACTCGGATCTCTCCAATACCGGGGGCACGCAGACTTCGTCCGACTTCCTTGGTGAGGTTCTGCCGTGGCTGGATGAGCAGACTGCTGTTTCGCGGTATGCGTACTTCATGTGTGCAGATGGGTATCTGCTGAAGGGGAGTGAACTGAGTGTCAGTGGGAAGAAGTATGTTTCTTGATTTTTTTCGCACGTTAAGAGACAATATACCACTTTCTCTCTTTTTTTTTGCGACCTGTTATATATCCATTTGTGTATCTAGGTGTCGAGGTGCAACATTCTCTCTTCTCGCTTGCTTGATAAAAAAAATGAATTGAATGATCCAACAAATCTCTGTATGTGCAGTGGGTCAGCTACACGACATTCCATTCTCCAAATTCCAACTCTCGTTCAAAGTAGTCTTTTCTGTCTTGTCCATATGTTTTACCCAAACCATAAGCGAGACAAACTCTGAATTCTTAACGAGCTGAGATGGAGTAAGCCACAGATTCCGCGAGTCTAGACATCAAAGGCCATTACAACTGCACGGCGAAGCGAGAAATGTACCTGAAATCCAGCCACAGAACCATGGAAGCATTATGTTGCACAGACCCCAATAGGAAACATCTCCTGTCAATCAAGCGAACTAACGGTAAGAGATTCGGAATATTTCTTGTGGTGCCGTGGATGGGCTGGTGAAGTGTATCCGGATTGGCGGGCTTTGGAGTAAAGTGTGGTCTGGTGGGGTACATGGTAAATTAATTATTTAGCCCTGGGAAGGGAGGTGTGCAACAATGCAACGTCTTGTCTAGGTTTTACTAATGATCTGCACAGGTCAGTCGAAGGTGCTATGTTCGTTTATCATTGCCCTAATGATTATTGTGATATTTGGTTAATACATGTGGTAGAGGAGGGGTATCTATCTAGAGGGTATGCAAAGTGTTATGAGGGATCCGTCCCTTCAAGCTTTACTCGCGTGCTCTCTGGCTCTTCTGTCTCTGCCTCTGCCTCGCCCATTTCAATGTCTTGAGGGTCTATTTTCCGGTCGCCGTCCTGGTCTTGCGCCTGCTCTGGGCCATAACCGGGTGTTCCCTGCTTGAGAGCGGCACCGGGAGTCTCAACTTCCGGTTCTGGCTCCTGTTCAGGCTCTGATCCAGACTCGCTGTCCCGCCTTTCCTCCCAAACTCTCACCGTCCCATCTAGACCACAACTAACGAGGTACCGCCCATGGCTCGTCGTGCACGTATCCACGCCTAGGACGACCCCATCGTGGCCCTCTATCCGCTGTAGAACCTTCTTGCTCACGACGTCCCAGCACAACACGGCTCCATCTTCGCTTCCGCTAACCGCGAAGGCGTACCCGGGACTCCGGGGTGTAGCCTGTCCGTATACACCGAATCCACCAACGAGGCTGTATTTCCGATTCGTGTGGCCCTGGTATGTCTTCAGACAGCGGCCCTCGACGTAATCCCACAGTCGCACACAGTCATCGAGCGTCCATGCGAGTACGTATTTGCCATTTGGCGAGAATTTGACGGCCGTGACAGGCGGGTTATCTTCGTGAACGAGAGTGCGTAGGCATTGGCCTGTTGCTGTGTCCCAGATTCGAATTAGACCGTCGGTTGCGCACGAGGCGATTAGCGTGCCGTCCCAGACGACGTCGATGCCGCTGACGGGGTCGGAGTGTGCCGGGAGGGACTTCATTACGCGAGCGGACCGCACGTCCCAGAGAAAGACTGCTTCATCGTAGGAGCCGCTGGCGAGCATGTTGCCCTTTGGGGAAAACGCGATGGAGTAGACGTAGTTGTGATGGCCGAGGAAGGGGGTTCGGTGTGCTTTTCCCTATACAATCGCAGGTAATTAGATCGCTTCTCTTTACCGACAGAAGAGGGGGCCGTACTGTTAGGACATTCCATAACCGTATTGTTTTATCGTCTGATCCTGAGGCAATTGTCGCCCCGTCCGGGGCCCATGAGATTGTCGATACTCCGGCGAGATGTCCTTCAAACGTGTGTATCAACTTCCCCGTAAACGTATCCCAGACCTTAATCGCGCCGTCCGCCCCTATACCCGTTAGCACTATACCCCTTCATCATCAGAAGAAGAAACATACCCCCGCTAGCAATCATCCCAGCATCTGGCGAAAACCTCACAGCCGACACGCCCCTCAAATGCCCGCGGAGCAGAAACTTCTCTCGATAGTCCACTGAATCCGGCTTCGGCGGCGGTGGAGGTGGCACAGGCGTAGGTGACCGGTCCTCATATCCTTCCCCCAGCCCCGTATCCATCCTATCCAAGTCCCCATTCATCTCCGTCTCATTGTGGTCGTTATCATGATCTCGTTCATCCCCCTTTTCACCCCCTCTCTCCCCCTCACTCTCATCATCCGACCTTCCCCCTCCCCGTGACCCCCTCGCCCACGACGACGACCCACGCCTGCGATTCCGCTCGCCCCAATAATCGTCCGCGTCCATGGCTAGTTCATCGGGGCTCTCGGAGGAGCTGAAGCTGCGCGAGCGCTGGTAGGGGCGTTTCGGCGGGTAGACGTTGAGACTGACGCGACGGCGCTCCTGGTCGTGGTCGGAACCTGCGGCGAGTTCGTCGGAGGAGGTTTCTGCGGGGGAGGAGATTGGCGGTGGGGAGGGGGTCAAACGACGGCGTTTGGACGGGTTGTCCATTTTGTTCGCTTTGTTTCTACTTTTATTGAGGTGGGACCATAGTATTTTTCTTGGTGTTTTGTAAGGAATGAAAGCGGGTGTGTTGTTGCTTTTTTATTGTTTGTTTGCGACGCTGGGGACCAGATGCGATGACAGAAATTCCGCGGCGGGATCTAGAACAGAAGGCGGTGAGGGTGAGCAAGCATCATAGAGCTCTTCATCATCAGCTTGACCCTGATCATCAGATCATGAAACCTGCTCAATTCTCTCGGCGTACCCTATAATGAAATCAAAATGTCCGAGCAACCCCCGTTCACAATCCGCATCCTAACCCTCAACTGCTGGGGCCTAAAGTACATCGCTAAGCATCGCAACGAGCGTCTCACCGAAATCGGCCGCCAGCTCTCTCTCTCCTCCCCGCCCCCCGACATAGTTGGCCTCCAGGAATGCTGGACACAGCAAGACTACGAGTCCATCCGCTCCCAAACAAACCACATCCTCCCCTACGCGAAATTTTACCACGGCGGAATATGGGGCGCTGGACTTGCCATCCTCTCCCGCTGGCCAATCGAGCAGTCCTCCATGGTCGAGTACCCGCTCAACGGGCGGCCGACGGCCTTCTTCCGCGGTGACTGGTTCGTCGGGAAGGGCGTCGCCTGTGCTAGGATCCGGTATGGGGCTGATGCGACACGCGATGTGGCTGAGGTATTCTGCACACATCTGCATGCCCCGTACGAGCAGGAACCGCATGACAGTTACTTGGCCCACCGGACAGCGCAGGCGTGGGAGATCTCGAAGCTTATGCGTGGCGCGGCGGAGCGGGGTCACCTTGTTATTGGTCTGGGAGATTTCAACATGCTCCCGTCCTCCTTTGCGCACCGGCTCATACAAGCACACAGCCCAGTCATCGACGCGTGGCAGGTCATATACCCGGACTCATCGATTGGAGCGGCAAAGGACGCCGTTGAGAAGGTGCGCGGAAAACCCGTGCCCTCCGCGGAATTTAACTTGAATCACAACGGCGCAACTTGTGACGGGCCGTATAATACCTGGCGGTGGCCGAAGAAGGACCAGAAGCGGCTAGACAAGGGCGAGGATATACCCGTTGATGCAGAGGGTCCGGATATCCGGGGCAAGCGGCTCGATTATATCTTCGTTGGCGACGACGGCGGATGGGCGGTCCAGGATGTTAAGATCGGCATGACACAGCGACATCCGACGCTGAAATGTTCGCTGAGTGACCACTTTTCCGTCGAGGCCGTCATCACGCGTGACGCCTCTTCCACTGCCTCCTCCATTGATGATGGGAGAGATCCTGAGAAGCAGCAGAGGAAGCCGATCGACAGACTTACTCTCACCCCGGAAACATACGACCACATCATTGACATGATTCACGCCTATGTGCGCCGCGAACGGTCACAGCGGCGGTGGCGCCTGACACATTTCGTTGCCTCGGTGCTGGTCACTGTTGGCTGCCTGGTTGGCGTGTGGTGGACGGGGAATCGGCCATACATACCGTTCATTCTGACCCTTGTGAGCACACTGAGCTTTGCCGCGGGGATGCTGGATGGGTTAATTGGAGGACTGTTTGTCTCGAGTGAGTTGAGGGCGCTCAAGGAGTTTGAGTGGGAGATTCGGAATACGAAGCGGCTTGTTGAGGGGAGGAAATAACCTACCCTATTACTTTACTCAAATTGTAATCATATGGTCTACTGTGGCTGTTTAATAATTTGTATATACTTTCGCTTTACTTCCGCTACAGCTTTTAATGAGGTTGAGACTGGCAAGTTATTCATAATTTCATATTTCATTGCGATAGCCTGCACGGCTAGCTAACCCATCGTCCCGGCAGTGAAAGAGCGAAAGGGACAGGCAGCGAGAAGATCGAGATCGATGCTGATCTGGTTCAATCTACTCAGCACACTCGCGCTTACGGTCATCAAAGACCCTAAGAGCCTCCTCAGCAGCCTTGACACCGCTGAGAACCATAGCACCAAAGGTAGGACCCATACGGTTGAAGCCGTCAATCTCAGACAGCTCCATACCACCGATGATCAGACCCTTGGCAACCTCACGGGTGTTCTTGACAATGGCATCCTCAGCCGAGTTCATGTCGAGACCGCGCATACCGCCGAGCTTGTCGATGGTAGTCATTGAGACGAGGCGCTTGGCGCAAAAAGCGCCGAAGGGGCCGTCGTGGCCTGTGGTGCTAATGATGACGGGGGCGTTGATGGTGTTGGGGTCCATGCACGAGTGGTCGTCATGGTGCAGGGTGACGAGGGTCCAGTTGGTGACGACACCAGCGATCTGAACATCTTGGGCGCTGCCGCTGGCGCCAGGGCGGGTGACGAGATCTTCGACGCAGGTGGCGTTGAAAAGCTTGACGTTGGGGAAGGCGAGGACCTTGGAGAGGAGGGTGGAGGTGAAGAGGGAGGCGTGCTTGACGACGACGTAGTTGGGCATGTCGGGGTCCTCTTCATAGGGCACGCCGAGCTCGTTGAGGAACAGCTCTGCAGGGCGACGCATGACCATTGCGGAGAAGAGCTGGCCACCCAGCCAGGCACCACCACCTGCATTCATTAATATTCGAGCTTCAATAGTATCTCAGGCGGAACGAACCTGGAGAAACGGAGGCTTCAATGATAGCGATCTTCAAGTCCGGACGAGCCTTTGCGAGAACGTACGCAGTGCTCAGACCGCAGGAACCAGCGCCGACGATGACCACATCGCTTTCCGCGTACCGGTCAAGGTCCTGGAAGTAGCGACGGGTCATGGCACGGGAGACCTGGCTCTCACGGATGGGAGCGAACTTGAACTGGTCCCATTTGCCGCCAAAGGTGTCGAGCAACTTAGTCTGCGAAGCACCCTCGAGAGTGGTGGTCTCAGGGACCACAACCTTACCCTTGATACCAGTAGGGGCAACGGTAGGCTCGAAGATGGCAGCTGGCGGAGACATGTTGATTCAAGTGTGGATTTGACTGTAAACTGTTAGCCATTCCCAGCTAGGGACAAGGGAAGGCATGATCCTTTCGCTGGTATTATCCAGATCAAGTTTTGACCGTATATTCTCAGAACGAACCCAGAGCCTTTGGCAGCTCTCTTTCTCAAATTGGCTGTGAACAACCAGGTCAAGAAAGAGAAAATCTGCTAAGGATAGGAACGAACACCGGCCCACGCCCAGACTTTACCTGAGATACCTTGATCAATGATGAACAGCCCAGCCAAAGGCATTCCATGACTTCCATTCAAATGACCCAGAAGGGTCAGCGAGGTTTGTGTTTACATTGTACGGTAGAATGGATGTCCTGTACAATTGTTAGTTAATTCCACAATAGTCGAACTCTGCGAAGAGAGGAGGACTTGTTTGGATGGGTTTGCGATGACAATAGATGAGTCGTGGATGGAGGAAGAAGAAGAGAGAGATAGCGGGGTAGGATGGAGGGGCAGTTTAAATAATGTTATTCACCTGACAAGAGTGACGACGGCCTACCTCCGATTCTCTCCGGAACCTTTCGCCGGTGAGTAAAACTGTGAAGTCACAGTGCTCTCAAAGCAAGATATGGTCTAATACTATAGCTCTAGCTCATCACCACCTCCAATCGGACTCCATACGCCCGGATCCAGCTCTTTTTCTTCCCCGCTTTCTCAATCTTTTCCGCCCGGTCTTGCAACCACTCGCCCGCCGTGCCCGATGTCGCCGTCAAATCGCTGTTCCATCGAATCTTGAGACGCAATAGGTCGCGTCTCTCCTTCTTTTTCGTGATTTGATCCCATTCTGTGGCAAATTGGACCCTCCAATGCTCGTTCGGCACGCGGCCCGCAGGATACACCTCTCCAATCAATGCTGCTACGCGACCAAGATATTGACACCACCATGCCTCCTGCGCAGAAATACAGCGCCTTAGCTGGTGCATGTAGGACTCTTCTGCCGGTGCCAGGTCCCCTGTCCAACGTTCAGTGAGTACAAGTGCCATCATCGCACGCTCAGTGTGGGATAGGCAGTTCGTAGACGCCAAGAGACCAGTCGTTGAACTGTGCAGGGCGGCTGCAGTACGAGACTCTCTTGGGACTCGAGAATGAGCAAAAAGGATATTGGCGAGGGAATTCACAAAATGCGGAGAGAGTGAGGACGGTGGGTGGGATGCCTCAATCGGAGAGGCGTGCTCCGGTATCGCGGACAGAAGAAGCTGCTTGATTTTTTCTGCGGACGGAGGAGCATACTGTAGCGTTGCAGCAAGCAGAGGATCCTGAGCACGAACTTCTTGTGGTAGTTTGTCGAATAGGAAGCCCTCGCGGACCCCTCCCTGGCAGAACTGAATGTGCGTAATCGTTGGCAAAGCATCCATAAGCACATGTATAAGCGCAGCGACTGCTGGAATCTGAGAGGCACGACGTTTTGACACGCCGAAGATTTTCTCAGAATCAGAAACCTCGTGTAGCACAGCAGCTGTGTTGTGGAAATCATCCCTCTTCGCTCGGAAGCCATTGATGATAGAGATGGGATATGGGCTGACCTCGGCCTGCTTCATGAGTACATAGCCCCAGCCTCGAAACCCTCCACCGCAAAGATACAAATCAAACCTGCCTTCAGCTTTGCTGCTCTCGAGCAGGGACTCTGGGATCTCGAGTTTCTGGTAAGCGTCCTGGAAGTTCCTCTTCATCTCTTCCTTCAGCTCGCTCTCTGCCTTCCCACCGGCTCGCCTTGCCTGTTCCAACCGTGCGCTCAACGCTGCAGCTCCATAAGGAAAACTGAACGAACCCTTGGGGCAGGTCGTAACGACGCCATCATTAGCAATCACCCACGTAAGCTGTGTACTTCCTCCGCCAAGGTCCATCGCTAGCCCAGCAACAGCCCGAGAGCTGCTCGCGATTCCCAGGGCACCAATCCTACCCTCGTCCTCTTTAGATAAAAGCCGTACTTCCCATCCCGTTCGCTCTTTAATGCGCGCTCGAAACTCCTCGGAGTTGGGTGCCGTGCGAGTGGCCTCCGTAGCCAGCACATAGACATTCTCCCTGGGAACCTGGAAGTCGTCGCAAACACCCTGAAATCGGACTAAACGATCGACGACCTGCTCCACGATATCGGCCGGAATTGGACCTCTTTCTCTCTTTCCGTTGCTGTCGAATTCTGAATTGGCAAACTGGGCGTCATACAGAGAGATGCCCGCGCGGTCCTGGTAGATAGTTGGCATTATCCTGCTGGTCGGAGGTGATATATCGGTGATGGAGAATCGAATCCCATTGCTGCGGTATTTATCAGCGTGTTGATTCGATATATGAACTTTAAGATTCGAGAGGGAGAGTGGCGGTACCTGCCCATGTCAACAATCCCATAAAAATGGGAGCTGTCTCCGACAGGCACAGCCATCTTGTCCTATTGTTGTTGTTTGTAATCGGCAGTAGAGCGCAAACAGAAGCTTTCAGACTTGACGGGTTGAGCCGACAGGGAAGTGACCGAGGTGAAGCAGTTCAAGTTGAAGCTATGATGCAAGCTGGGATTGTTGTACAAATGAAAAAGGCTTGTTTTCATTGCCCCGTGTGGTCAAGACTGCGGCGATCACATATTTCACTAACCAAAACCATCTGGTTCAGCAGTGTAATTGCATGGTGGGATGATGGGTCCAATAATCGGCCGGATCAAGTTCGTCAGGCAGTGTCGATGTGGGAGCACTGTTATACCAACAGGGCGCTAAACCGGCCTAGGCCTGATTCATTCTACGAAGGACATGACAGGTTATCGGTTCTTCAAGTCCGCTCCGCTCTTCCTTTCCTCGTTAACAGCTGAATTGAATTGCTTCTTCCTTCTTGCATAGTTTCTCCGGGTACGGCTCCGGGTTTACTTCTGTCACCGACTCACTTCTATCCCTCACTTCCCACAACCCAACTCTACCCGACGCCTCTCTACCCTCTCCAAAACCATCAATGTACTGCCATTCTATCTTTTACCAACATATAAGATCAGCAGAAAGTATGAGCATAGCAAAGCTCCGTTGCCACTTTCTGAGGGGATTCACTCTTTTGTGGAGTAGTCTATGAGTCTAGTATACGGTATTGGCGGACACTCTATACTCCGTGGATTATCCTTTCGTAAAATATTGGCCCTGAGTCCCCGAAGTCAGCAATGGCGAAACTCTCAGGCCCGGGCAGAAGAGAACCGATCTATCTACTATAATAAGAAGTCAGGCGTCTGAAGAATTCGCCCACCTTTCTGCCCAGTGAGCATTGATCCTCTAGGCAGTTCGCATAGGCTACCGCAAGCACGATGGCACCCAATTTCATCTCTCTTTATGCTCTGGCACTTCCATTCTTTGCCGGCCAAGCACTCTCTCAGTCTCAGCAGATCATCATACCTCCTAAACCCTATCTGGGAGATGCCGACACGCAATGGATCTCCGGTCCCAGCGGCTTTGACGCGCCCAAGAACCAACACATCAACTGGACCACTTATGATTGGTGGTACTTTGATTTTGTTCAGGAACCGAGTGAAAGCGGCAACCAGGCGTCTATTGCTATTACCTTCTACACCACCGGCACCGATGGGTTCGATGCTCTGCAGGAATCTCTTCCCCTATATCCCAGCACCAACTTGATCACTGCAGACGTGACGTGGCCGAATGGCACGTTGGATACCTTCCTGTTCATTTCTGGAGAGGCTACATTTATTGTGGATGGAGATGGTGTTAGTGCCAACTACTCTGGGACCAATTCTTGGTTCGAAGGTGCGCCTGATCTGTCGCAATACACGGTGGAGCTCAACTCTCCAGAGAAGGGTATTGTTGGCTCTCTAGTCATCAAGTCGGTAAGAAGATTCATTGCCACTTCAGTGCCTTCAGCGGCTTACGAAATTGACACATAGGATGCACCCGCTCATTACCCTTGCGGTCCGAATGAAGAAGGCCAGGATATACAACTCGTACCTGGGGGTGGCTGGCTGAACGCTATTCCAGATGGTGACGGAGAAGCCAACTTCCAGATCCGCGGCCATGAGTTCAACTACAGGGGCCGAGGTTACCATGACCATGTAAGCAGGTTACCTCTCGGTCCCCTTCTTCCCAAGGCTAACATCTCACTTCAAACTAGAACTACGGTAGAACATTCTCAGAGGCCTTCATTGCCTCATACTGGGGTCATGGCCGCTTAGGCGAGTATGTCGTCGTTTGGGTCGACGCTCTGGCTGCTGATGGATCCAATCACCTCTCAGCGTACGTCGCAAAGGACGGTGAGATCCTAACGGCACAGTGCGGAGGCATCAGAGTACGACCTTACGGGGATAACTCAACATACCCACCCACGACGACAAGTGGCTCCCCAACCGGGTTCGAAATGCAAATCACAATTCCCGACGGCGAGCTTGAATTGAAGGCTGAGTACACATATGTGACTGCCGAGCACCGTGTCTATCACCGATACACTGGGTCCCTCACAGGGACTTTGGATGGAGAGGCTCTTCCTGATGGAGTGGCGCTGTGGGAACAGTTTACCCTCCAGGAGGAGTAGACAGTGGCTAGGTTTAAAATTCAATAATGATGCTCATAGTGAACGTGAAGTCTTGTGGGTTGGTATTTCATGGATGCTAGGATAATCAAGAAGTATGATGGAATATGCGCTTGGAATCGGACGCTACTGTCGCATGTTCCGTGAATCCATCAATATAGCTAGCTCTATGAACTAGACTCATTTTTGGTATAACTGCAATAGAGCCTTGCCGACTATACCGGCTCTGAGAGACTGCTATCTCACTCAATCAGAGGAGAGATTCTGACAGCGGCACTCCCTTACACCGTATCAGAACTCGACACTACTATACAAACCCCACGCCATTGCCACAGGCCTTAGAGATCCCGTGAAGGTAGTCTTCAGAACAAAAGGCTTATAATACTCGCATCAATGTCATTCCAAATCTCATTATATGTACCGTCACATAATACTCCAAACCACATACACCTCACCCCCACATCTCCAACCATATACGGAGTAGCCCTACATGAGGCATCCTACAAAACATATCGAAAACTCGCCCCATAATTCTCCTCCCCAACAATATTCCCCCTGCCATCTTCCTTCACAACAGTCTCATCAACAGGTCCATACTGCTTGTCCAAGCGCTTATTCTCCCATACAAGTATGGATCGTAGCACCAGCGCAAGCCCGGCATTGAAGAGCATAAACGCCGCGCAGATCGATTGGCCACGGATATAACGAGGCCCATCGCTGTCGGGGAACACATTTGTTCCGAGGAAAGGGCCACATTGCCCGATTATGTTTAAAATCACGATGCCCATTCCGCGGCGGCTGTCGGAGCCTTGGTTGTCTGGTTTTTCTGTTAGCTGGTCTGGAGACTGGACAATACGTGGGTGTAAAGGTGTGACTGCATTTGACGTACTTAGAACCCAGGGAAGAATGTTTGCGATGCAGGGGAAGACACCTGCTGCAGCGAGGAACACGCCGAAGTAGCGGACGCCGACCGATGTGCAGGCAGCAAGGAGGACGTAGCCCGCTGTGCCAATGATGGATAAGATGACAATCATAAGGCCTCGCTGTTGGAGACGGTCGGCGACCCAGGTGGTTGCGATGCTGATGATGAAGGAGACGAAGAATGGGGGAGCTGTGAGTCCCTGGGCATGGATTGATTCGAAACCCATGTCTTCAAGGATTGTGGGAAGGAAGACGGGTAGCGAGGAGAAGCTCACATTGCAGCTGAAGTACATGAGCTGGTGAGAGACTTGTTAGAAAATTTAATCCAATCCAAGGTGAAGGGGATATTACTCATACCGCTGTGATCCAGGGCTTCACGTCTAGCAGGGTCTGCCCTAGCTCTCTCCAGTTCACTCCGCCTACTCGCTCGCTTTCGCCACTGCGGCGGAGCGACCGCGCTCTTGCAACGTCTTTCTCCTCTTCGGTCAAGAACTTGGCGGAGGAGGGGTGATCTGGCAAAAAACACCAGGCTAGGACGGCCGCCAAGCAAGATGGGGCTCCCTCGACCAGAAACAGGAGTCTCCAGTTGGCCAGCTTCGAATGTCCAGATGTGATTCCGTACGCCAGAGCTCCGGCAAACGTGTTAGCGAGAGGCGCAGCGGAAACAAATAATCCGCAGCGGAGGCCAAGTTCCCGTCGACTATAGAAGAAAGACAGTAAATACGGAGAGCCCGGGCCAAAGGCCGCCTCTGCTGCACCCAGGAGGAAACGCAAAGCCATTAGCCCGGCCCAGTTTTGAACAGCGGCCTGACATGTTGCCACAATGCCCCTAGCAAAGAGTTAAAGAGGCGGGCTGCGGTTCTGCAGTAGGGAGACTTACCAGGTCATGGCTGTGATAGCGGCCCATCTATGTGGTGGTATAAGTTTCCACATGAGCGCTAGAGGCTCAAATAGTGTATATGATATGTAGAAAATTGTCAACAGCCAAGAATAGTGGCTTCCTGAGATGTTCAAATCTTCTTCCATGCCCGCGATTCTCGCATTTCTATAAAAAATCAGTAATGCCGCGTACGTTGTAGGACGAGGAATTGACTAACCCTATGTTACTTCGATCCAAGAGAGCAAGCAGATCTATAATAAATAGCGTGTTAGTAGATTGCGATAAATGTGCAATGATAGCTTTACACAAGAAGCCCAAAAGTGTCGGAACCCTCCAATCCAATTTGCGGACCACCCGAGCCTCCAGCATAGGGTCGATTGATATCCGCGGGGAAGGCATCTGTGGCAGCGCAGTATGCGATTCATTGGTGTATGGTTCCGATTGTTTCTCTGGGTCTGCGCTGTGGATACTTTGAATGGCATCATCAGACGTTGAGGGATTTTGTGTCTCTTTGCTATTTTCAGGCGCATTGTCGCCGCTCAATGCATGCTTCTTCCCGAAAACCCCCATGGTGCTGACGGTTAGCTGCGAGAAAATCGTAAAAATAGACAGCAGATGGCGGGAAGAAGAAGCTGTCAGCGAGCGACCGGCTCCGACTTATAGGTGCGCCCGCATCGGAGGATTTTCCTTCGCAAAGGAAGTCGACATTGCGTCGATCCTAGGATCTGCACTGTAAGCACCCCCCAAACAGCAGTCTCCCAATAGCAAAGAAAGCTCAAGCTCCATTCAAGGGTGACGGCATAATTGCAGAGGCGGGGAGGACAGCACAGAGGTTTGCCATGGACGCTGGTGGTCCACTGCTTCAGTGTGAGCTTGCATTGGGGCTTCTCTCCTCATGAGTAATAGTCGGTCGAATTGCAAGGGACGAAGCACCGGCTGGTATCGCTGGGGCGATGATCTTCGGAGGACGCCTTGGTATTCCCCGGCAATTGGGCAGCCCAATCACCACCGCCGCTGCGAAGGAACTGCTGGTGGGGTCGAAGCTTGGAGAAAGCATAACTGGTGCTGTCGCCTCGTCTGCTCGAACCCGGTCTCGAAGGGGTGAGCGGTTGGAGAAGCACGGGATACTCGGGTTCTGTAACCATCCTTACCTCATGTTAGGACTGTCTCAGTGCGATACCGCGAGGAGTGAAACGGAGTCTATGAAATGGCTGGGGATGGCCGGGACTTTCTGTCAGGGCCACCACAGCATTGCCGAGTGGCACACCACTAAATACTCCGGAATACAACATTACGCTATTATTTAGAGTAAATTTGATAGCGGAGACAGCAATTGTGTACCTGCATCCGATGTACATCGTGTACAACTCTCGACTTCGAGTGTCTTGGAGGAGAGTGTTTCTGCCTGATTCACGAGGCATGAATAGTATCTGTGGCGCACCGTCAGCCGCTGTGGCTTGCTAAGGGAACCTCAAATTTCCGCGTCGCGTTTGCGGTCGCTCGGTCACTCTTCCACAGCTATCACTGCCTCTGCTCAGCGACCAGCGGGTGTATCCACCCTCCTTCTTCAAAAGTTACCTCATCCCGCGTGCACGATCCCCGGGATATATTCGCGACCATTTTTCCATCGTCAATCACCAGCCATTGCGCCCTCCGGTCACCATGGATGACCCAGCAAGTCGTGTCCCTGGGCAGTTGGTATTGTTACCCTCGCGCTTCCATATGCCATTACCTGAGCTGTCCACTAATCAGTCAATTGCGATATTCTGCAGCTGCCTCATATGCATCTCGTCTCGCGCCATCGCTACCCGTTGATGCATATGCTGCCCACTGAGACCGTTGTCGAATACCTCCTCGCTGCACCCAAAATAGTCCGCGAGGCGCCGATGCACTGGACTTTCCTAGATGGTCCTCAAGACGGCAGCGTAATGCTGACATGGCAGCCTCTTAACCACCTGGGTACCAACTTTGCGAGCGACGGCTACGTCTGGGCAGATGTCGAGCAGGCTTTCACATTCGAGAGCCGAGGTTACGTATGTTGTCCTGTTTCGCCTAATGATACAAGTCCGAAAACTTTACTGAAGTTGGCGCGCAGCTTGTTGAGATGTGGTTGCACCGTAGCGGTTATCATCCTCCAAACGAGAACGTCGCTATCCATTGCCGCAGACGATACCGACTCTTGCCATCGAAGGTCCCGAACCCCAACCTGCCTCCGCCCGACCCTTCACTATGGATTATCCACTACTCCAGATCGCCACCAAACGACCACCTTCCGGCGAACCGAATTCCTCTCCTACCCCAAGTTCAAGGCATGTTGGCCCAGCGCCGGTTCCTGCAGAGCCAGGGTATCTTGGCGCGCAAAGACTTCTTGCTACATGACCGCAATAACTGGCCCGCAATCGGGCTTCCCCCCCAGATGGCTGTCCAGCAGGGCTATCAACAACCCCAGGGCCCGTATCCGAATGCAATGGCTGGGCGGCAGCCATTCTACCCGCAAGCCGTTCCAGGTGCGCAGCCTCCCGCTGGAGCTGTTCAACCAAAAGCCCCACGCGGACATCGCGCTACATCGACGGCGGTCAATGCAGCGACAACCGATTTCGCGCTTGAGGATGAAGACGTATCTGCGGGTGATCTCATGGACCTTTTGACACCGCGGGAAGTAAGCAAAATGAGATACCAACAACACCATGAATGGATGGAAGAGGTTCTGGCGTCGCCTTTTGCTATCAGCCAAATCACCCCAGTATCCTTGGGGCTTGGCAGGAAAGGCGAACTCGAGACGTTGACGGCTGGATTCTTCGATGCACCGGTTGGGCCCGCCAGCGGCGAGTCGGCAGATGCCAACGAGGCTAAGCAGACGACTAAAATGGAACCGGAAAAGGCCGAAGAGTTCGCCGACCGCGTTGCTAAGAAGGTTGCGGATATGACAGCGGAGATCGAGAAGCTAAAGAAACAGCACGCAAAGCGGATGGAGAAGTTCAACCGTACCTCTTTGCTCAAGGACGCTGAGGTTCGACTACGAGATGCAGCAGCAGATCCTGCCGACACTGGGTCCGAACTTTGGAGGCTAGAAGGTCGCATTGAAATCCCCACGGACGAGGACAATGTGCCTCTTGCCCCAATTGAACACAAAGCCAAATTCAAGGTTGATGATATTGTCAAGGAAGTGGAGGGCTCATGGCAGAAACAAATCGTACCGGAACCCAAAGTCTCGTGTATCGAGAAGGGTGGCCTGCTGGAGAAGATTGAGCCAGAGCAAAAACCAGCAGAGCTCGATATCGATATGGGCAATGCGGATAGTAGCCTGCTCGACCAGTTCACAACCCAAGGGCCAGCAGAGCAAACGCTCGCGCCTACTGCACCTGTTTCACAGCCAACCGTCACACATCAAGACCAGTCTTTGGGCAGTTTGGATATCGATATGGACTTGGGCAACATCCCGCACGCAGGCACCGCATCAGGCGAAACAGGCGATTGGGTTATGGTCAACGACAAAAAGGACGATACACCCGGTAGCGGCCTCCAAGGCCTGACTCCTGGCAACACAGGCGCAGACTCTGGACTCGACGGAGCCAACTTTGATTTCACCAACATGGACAGCGCAGGTGATGCGCTGGCCGCCTACACAGAACAGAACGATGGACTCGATCTGCCTGATCTGGAAAACTCGGCGTTTGGAGATGCGTTTCACGCATCGGATAATGAAAACACCCACCACCATGACGATGATATGTCTTGATCTAGGTGTGGTGGGTAAGATGGTAAAGGGGTAAAGAATTTCCTTCTCGGTTGTGATTATACTGTTGTATAATGGTGTTGGATCTGACCATTCTTCGGCGCTGGTTTTGTCTCTTTTATTCTTCATATCAAGCCGCCCTCTGTAAGATCAGGAACAGGCTGTGTAAAACTTGATCTTTATCTATGTCACTTTTAGGCCACCCTTATCTAGCTCTTCCTACGGGGCGCAGACTGGTCAATAATGAAAGTGCTATAGGATCGACTCTGTAATGTTCCCGATTTACCCTTAAATGGTAAATGATATCCCGCGATCCTATCTACAACCTTGGAAGAATCCCGTGCCCCGGATGTCACGGTATGCTTCAGCCGAAACCTATTTACGGAGCCCGCATTTTCATCATGGAGAATTTCACAAATGACTCCGATATGGTCAGCAAGCTGTTGATCCTTCCTGAACTCCCAGGATGACCACCGCGGAAATCACCAGGCGAGATCACCTGCATTCATGGTTGGCTTGGTCAAATGATTCCTCCTGGAGCGATGGATGACCACGACTCGGCACTAGAGTCTATATGAAGTCCAGCTCGAAGAATCAGACTCTTCTACAGTTTTCGAGCTATCTCGTTTCGCCCCGACATATACGTCCAATCTATACTCATCCCAAACCATTAAATCTCATCCTCGTCTTATAATCTAGAAAACAACAAGATGTGTTTCAACGACCCCTCCAGCAACGACGACGACGACACGGGCCACTCTGTCCGCGTCGTCGAATATAGATCCCGATCGCGATCTCGCAGAGTCACCTTTCCACCTCGCTTCCGTCGGCGATGCCCATCGCCACCCCCATGTTCTCTCCCTCCTCCTCGTCCAAAGAGAACAACCACGACCACAATCATTTATTCACCCCGTCCCTCCAGCCCGTTTCCGCACTCGCCCTCTCACTCGCATTGCAGTCCACCACCTTCACCGCGGGAGTCATACACGACGATCACGAGGAGACATGTTCGGACTAGGCAGGAGACGATTTATCCCGTTGGCTTGCATACAGAATGTCTTCCTGCGTCAAGATATGTGGCGTATGTCGAGCCTTGCTCTGATCGACGACGGTTGTTGGAGAGAGCGTGCGAGGAGGGCGAGGTTAAGTATATTCCCTCTCAGTAGTAGTGGTGCTTCGCTGGGTTTCGATAAGGTTGATACGGGGGATCTGCGGGTGAGATCTATATTGTTCCCGAGGAGGAAGTGCACAAGATGGAGCCGACGGACTTCCGAGTGGATAACTAGCCAACCTTATCGCTTAACTCGATCCAAGGGACAAATTTCAACAGTACCATGAATACCCTTTCTTCGTCATGTGCGGCTATTATAATCATGACCTCAGGATCTCTCTTGCCCCCCCTTGACGTCACGAGCCATGTCGCGAACTTGGGATAAATGGGGGTTTAAGGAGCGAGATGGTCAAGCCTTTTTTTCGAGACAGTGGAGTTTATCCTTCATGAATCCAGATTGTTTGCATATACCCAAATCAACTAGACGGTTCAAGCGCAAGTGGCTAGCACCAGCGCCATTATCAACCAAGGAAGGTGCATTCCTGCTACAACAAGTTATCACGCCCGTACATAATTGCCCAAGGAAATCTAAAACCACCGACAACGACATCAATCATCACTACATCGTCTAAGACGCGACAGCCGCAACCATGTATGTCATCCATTCTTCGAGAAAAGCATGTGGCTAAGCTGAACAACAGGAACCGAACTCTATCCGGCAGAAGACGCAGCTCCACGAACACCGGCCGACACCGGTTCAGCATTTCAACCTTCCGTGGTCTCCAGCAGCCACTGTTGAGCAAGAAAATGAACCGGGTCATCAAGTCCGAGAATGCGGCGATTGCGGCTCATGAGTCCGCCGCTCGGCAGCGCCTGTCAATCGCGGCTCAGTTGTCCGAGTGGGGAGACACGACTCAGGATGAGGCGATCTCGGACATCTCGGACAAATTGGGTGTGTTGATGGCAGAGATGGGAGAGCAGGAGGACCTCTATGCGTCGAATTTGGAGGAGTATCGCAGCGTTCTGAAGCATATTCGGGATACCGAGAGCTCTGTACAGCCGACGCGGGATCAGCGGACGAAAATCGCGGAGGATATTCAGAAGCTGAAGCTGAAGGAACCGAATAGCCATAGAATTGAGACCTTGGAGCAGGAGCTTGTTAGGGCTGAGGCGCAGAATCTCGTTGCTGAGGCTCAGTTGACTAATGTGGTAAGTTGCTGTCGTTGACACAGGACTTCCTTTCTCACACTAATGGTATGATGTCTACAGACCAGACAGAGGTTCAAGGAGGCATTGCATGTTCATCTGGCTGCTGTGATCGAGCGGGGAGAGAAACAAACCCTTCTTGCCCGCCATGCTCGTCGCTTACTCAATTGTCTCGATGACACCTCGGTGATCCCTGGAGACGAGCCAAAGGAGTATGCATGCGGTGATGAGGCTAAGCAGATTATTGAAGACGCCGAACGGGATCTTCACTCCTGGGAGAGTACCATCGAGCCTGTGGAAACCGGCGCAGGTGCTGCACCCACCGGCACTTCCATCCCATCGTCTGCTCGTGAAGTTCGCGAAGAAGCAGGAACCGAGTCTCAGGCCACAGAGTCTGTGGCAGATGAGCCGCCCGAAGACACTCAGGCGGAGACCGTCTCTACTTCTGATGAAGGTGCTCACATAGCGGCGACGGATACGGCGCCTCCTCGTGCAAGAGTTCATAGCATGTCGGCTCCAATGATGGATGCTGACGCTCTGGAGGAGCAGCCACCATTTGCGACTACTCCAAAAGTTACCGGCATGGGTGGCATTGGCGGAGAGGCCCGGGCGAATCGTCCAGACAACATGAATGGTCTAAATGAGGCTCAGGAAAGCTCGGCTCCCCGTACTGCTCAACGTCCCAATGGGATGGATACAAAGTTCCCCATTCGCACCAAGAAAACCGAGCCATACCAGCAAGGAGGAGGGGCTTTGGACGAACAAGTACAGCGAGTTGCTGTTCCAATCTGAGGATAAATGACGTAGTATCGATTAAATGCGTTTGTTTGAAGTTTATCCTGTATTTATCATGTTCACTGTGTATAGTCAATCAAAATCAGTACAGTACAATTGTTATGTCAGTCAGACAAGGTCAGGGCTGGGAAGTAGAGCCTTTTTGCCTGATGATTGAGGCATCAGCACGTGACGCAGGCTCCAGGCGTGACGCGGAGGCCGCTTGGGAGCTCCAGCGTCAGAGCTCAGCTTCGGAGCTTCACCACACCTTTGTCTTGCATCTCCTCGCTTTCCATCCGCCTTCTCGCTCAGCTTCTGTACATTACTCCTAACAGAATCCTCTATCTCGCAACCAGTCGTACACCATGGATCAATTAGTCCGCCAATACACCCGGTCGCCGCACCAGAACGAGTTCTACTCGGAACAAGAACAGCATGATCTGACAGAGGCCCTTCCTCCGCTCTCACTGAAATTCAGTCTTCCCCCAGTGGCAAACGTGAGATATTCCTTTGCATTTATGTCGGTTGCATCGGTTGCTGTTCGTCGTGATCTTCTTGCAGAGCTGCCCTCGGCCAGCAACAGCGCCAGCGCCCGCCCGAGCTTTCGGGTTCATCCAAACATCAATGAACATGGCTAACAACGGTGATACATAGCACTCTGCTTTCCTCCGTGCGATGACCGATGATCACTCGAACCCCAGCTGCCCCATCAAACTCGCACACGGAACGACAACGCTCGCCTTCCGATTCAAGGGTGGAATTGTACGTCGCTCCCTCCTATCGAACGGACTCCCTCTACCTGAATTCGCAGTATACTGATAATATGTTGAAATAGATTGTCTGCACAGATTCCCGAGCAACGGCCGGAAACTGGATTGCCAGTCAAACGGTGAAGAAGGTCATCCCTGTTTCCCGGTTGAGCCGTGGAGAGGATAAGCCCGGGAGTGACCCTGTTCCCGGTCTCTTGGGAACTATGGCTGGTGGTGCGGCGGTGCGTGGCTTGCCTCTGTAGTTTTAATAAATCTCGGGAATTTCGAGGGCTGACAGGGGCTTAGGATTGTCAATACTGGCTGAGATATCTGAGTCAACAGTGCACACTGCATGGTATGTTACAGTTATTACATGCTGCGATAGCTGCGTGAGGCTGACAGAAAACAGAAATCCGCCACAAGCGCCGTATCACAGTTGCTGCCGCCTCGAAGATTCTGGCTAACCTCACATACGCCTACAAGGGTTATGGACTGAGCATGGGAACAATGTTGGCAGGCGTACGTTTGCCGGTCATCTACACACTTTATCCAGAAGCTGGGCTAATCTTTCGAATAGGTAACACCACAGGAAGGTCCCGCTCTCTACTATATCGACTCCGACGGCACTCGCCTCCCCGGAAACCTATTTTGTGTCGGATCTGGTCAGACCTTCGCTTACGGTGTGCTTGACGCCAACTACGACTTCGAGATGTCCGTGGAAGACGCTCTCGAGCTGGGCCGAAGGAGCATTCTCGCCGCCATGCATCGTGACGCCTACTCCGGTGGTTTTATCAACCTGTACCACGTCACGGAAGCCGGCTGGGTCCACCACGGCTTCAGCGACATGAACCCCATATTCTGGAGGACGAAGTTGGAGAAGGGCGAGTTCTCAAATGTTACCTCGGCGCTGTAGAGGCTTTATCTTGGTAGATAGGAGCATGATATGACCGTTCAGTATTTCTGTTTCCGCATGTCCAATGGATCGATACAAAGGCTCATTCTACGGCGAAAGTGCCATTGGATGTATTCAGGCTTTATACCTGAATTACAGGGATAACAAAGAAAGAACTAATGCTATTACCAACACATAACAAAACAGCCCCAGGTGACGAAGTACAGTAGTATAAAAGATATCTCCAAACGAAAAGTCACCAACAAGAAAAGAGCGCTCCGTGTCTATAAACATGCTTTTACAGCGCGCGCACTGCTTTTGTTCAGAATGAGTATACACCAACTTTCTCAACCCCTCAAACCCAATGCATCACAAAGAGCCAGAAGAAGAAAAGGGCTAATTATCCACCCGGAACTTCATCCGTATTCCCATCGCCGCAAGCTCCACATCCAAGTACCTCAGCACACCAGGCACAACAACAATCGTAACATCATCACCGCCAACAAATCTCTTCCCCTCGCCATCCTCCCAAACCACCGCGCGCGAGTCCTCAAAGACCGCGTCCCTCGCGCACCGCCGACACCTCACGATCCCCGGCGCGCCCGAAGGCCCACCACCAACATGGTCCGCATGCGCACTCGAATTCGCCTTGGCAGCAATCCTCGCCTTCCCAGACCCCGTCGACGAAACCGCAACCTGCGTCGAGAGGAAGGACCCACACCCACGACAGATCCACGCACGCTGCGAATCCGAACAATTCATCAACCGATCCTGCAGCAGGTACGCGGCGCCGTGCGCAATCAGCGAGTCGCGCTCCATCTCTCCGACACGGATACCACCACCCTTGGCTCTTCCCTTGACCGGTTGGCCCGTGAGTGTGTTGACGGGACCCGTCGTACGGACTTGGAACTTGTCGTTGACCATGTGACGCAGACGCTGGTAGTGCACGACGCCGATGAAGATGTCTGCGGCGAATTCTTTGCCCGTGATGCCGGAGTATAGTGGTTCGTTGCCGAAGTAGTTGTAGCCGGCGGCGCGGAGTTGCTCGCCGAAGTAGTCTGTTGCGGTGTTTTCTTCTGAGAATTGGAACGGTGTGCAGTCTTGTGAGTGGCCGTGGAGGGCGCCAGCTTTGCCGGCCATGGATTCGACCATTTGGGCGATTGTCATTCCTGAAGAGCGTTGTCAGTTCTGTGTATTACGGTACAGTAAACTGGGAAGGGGTGCTTACGAGATGGGAAAGCGTGAGGGTTGATGATGAGATCGGGTTGGATGCCGCTCTCGGAGAACGGCATGTCGACAGCAGGCCAGAGTTGAGAGCAGACACCCTTCTGTCCGTGACGAGACGAGAACTTGTCACCAATAATGGGTTTACGGGGTACTCGGTACTTGACACTAAGAGACTGGCATGGCTCCGTGCCGTTTTCCGAGCCCATGATGCGGATGCTGTCGATGAAGCCTTCTTCCGTGTCCTTGTATTTGACGAACTGCGTTCGCCCATCTACATTGACGTATGAATCGGAAGCAGCATCATACCGCACGGTGTGGTAAGCAGCGACAAGACTGCCTTCTTTGACCTTGGCGCCGATAAATGGCATACCGTCTTCATCGAGGGTGTTCCGCCATTCTGCCTTGATCTCACTTCCAGGGGCGAATCCGAAGAGCTTAGTGATCGCGTGCCGGGCCTTAGTGCGTCGAGAATCCTTTTCATCGAGGGCATGAATCTTGGTCTTGTAGATCGTACCGTACCCGAAGCCGCGTTCGTGGGATGATTTGTTGATAATCATGGCGTCGTCCATGTCGTAGCCCGTGTATGAAATAATGGCCACGACAGCATTCGTACCGTTCGGGAAGTTGTCCAAACCATAGGCGTTGTAAAGGGGCGGTCGCACGATAGGCGTTTGACCAGTTTGTAGTCGGTAGAGCTTGTTGTCAGTGCGGTAATTGATGGCGGTTCCAGGTGTTCCCATGGTCTGTTTGCTCATTTGGCACTGGTACATGTTACGGGGAGATTGGTTGTAGTCGGAGAAGGGGGTCATGTTGGCAACGATGGAGAGGATGTTTGTAGGGGTATATTCAATGTGAGTCGAGACTCCCTTGATCAAGTCTCCAGGCAAGCAGGCAATCTCCATAAAAGGCTGCTCGAACGGACCGACGTAGTCGAGCTTATCGAGTGGGAGGTACTTGACAGGACGGAACATACGGGCAGCCTGAGAGAAGAGGTAGACACCTGGGTATTGGCCACCAGTGGTATTGGGAACATAGCCAATCTCCAGTTCCACAGGAATATCGTGGGTGCCTTGGACCTTCCAGTGCCTGAGAGTGGCGGAGATGACAAGGGCTTGCTTCGGCGAGCAGTAACCGATGATCCTGCCATCCAACTGAACACTCACACTTTCATCCAACGAAACAGATGACTCGTTACGGACGCCAAGCTGTACTAGCAGCTTCGGTAGCTGTGGAACGCTGATGTCGCTGGTGGCGACAAAACACTTGTGGGCGAGATGGTTAAGCAGACCACATGGTGAACCATCAGGTGTGTGTACAGGGCAGAGGAAACCCCAACTCTCTGGAAGAAGCTTACGCACGGTTGTCGTTTTCAGTTGGGCGAAGAAACTACCTCTGTGAATCATTCGGAAATGACTGATGAATCGGTAGAAGTTGATCTTTTCGGCCATGACAGTGTAACCAGACGTTTGTTGCAAATCAAGACCTGTAGGACTGACTAGGTTACCCGTCGAAAGGAAGTACTCCATTGCGTTTCCGATGTTCTCGTTGGTCCTCTTGACGATCTTGGCCAAGAAGTCCCTCTCAAAAGCTGGATCTGTAAATCTAGCTCCATGATTGCGGACGGACCAGTCCCGTAAGATGGGACCAAGTGAGCGTACCCACTCATCCAGCCGTTCCTTTAGGAGCATACCGTAGAGAAAACCTCCAAGCAGAATTTCTTGGTTGGAGACAGCATCTGGATTGTCAGCGGCACAATCGCCGGCAACAAGGGCATAAAGCTTGCGAATCATGAACATGAGCATCTTGAACTTGTCGTAATCTTGCGTCTCCGTGACGTTGTGGTTACCAAGGTGTGGTAGCACAACCCTGCGGAGGAATTCGGTACCTGCCTCTTCGTTGGACATGTCCATTGGGACGCCCAGAACGGGCTTGAACTTCTCTCCGATAAACGACCGGCATTCCGAACGGCTATGCAAGCGGTATGCCTTGTATGTGCGCAGCAACAATTCGACTCGGTCCGTCACGAAAGTGTTGTGGATACCCTCGGACGAGGCACCGCCAACGATTGCTTCAAAGATCTCACGATCGTTTGTCTCCACCAATGCCTTGAGGATCATCATCACCGGGATGATGTACTCGTTCTTTCGCCATGAAAATCGGAAAGTGACGTTTCCATCGTTAAGGTAGTGTAGAACATTCGTTTGCGAAGTCTGATCCGGCCGCACTGATCGTATTTGAATACCGAACTTGGAGTATGCGTGACCACGGTTGGTGAAAGTATTACGGACAATTGCCATGGGGTAGTTTCTCCGGCCAACGATCAACATACGGATCAGCTTCTCGTTTCCGTTGACGATGAAGTAGCCACCCAACTCTTCTGATTCCTCTTTGTGTTGAACTAGTTCTGCTGGGGACGCTTTCTCGAGGTGACATCTGTTGGTCTGCAAAAAAAAAGTCAGGGCTGCCAAAAGAGTTGACCTTTAATATGGCGGGTGCATTATGCTCGCACTTACCCTCAACATAATAGGAACCTGCCCAAGCTCTCTGACCGTCTCGGCCCAGTCTCCATTGTTGACCCGGTACTCGACTCGCGCGCGGAGCTTCCCGCGGTATGTCGCATGTCTCTCTCGGCACTCAGAAGGGTAAACATTTCGGTTACGAGCGGTAAATTTGTTCGTCAGTGGGATAGCCGATTTCTCGAGGAAAACTTCCTTGATGCGGACATGGAGTTTGTTCTTCCTGGGAGCTTTGCGTCCCTCCGCAATGCGCTCCTGCTTCTGTTGTGGTGTCTCAGCTGCATCGTCGAGGAATGTCCTCGTGCCAATGTCCTTTAAGCCTGCTTCGATAATACCGCCCTCTTCGAAGAGGGCATTGAACGAGTCAACGTGCGGCTTTATGGCGGCCGCGAGCGAGGGGTATGCGGTATGGTCCTCGGGGGGGTTGCGAAAAAGCTTCTCTCGTCTCAGTACATCGTAGTTGACAGACCAATTGGTGTCTGTCGCGGTGGGAGCCATGGTGTCTATTGTGTCTGGTGGTCGAATGCGACGCCTTGCGGCCTTTGTTGAGCTAACCAAAGTTTTTCATGCAATAATCGGAGATTTGTCGTCAACAGGGGTCAGAGTTCGAATTTCATGTATTTGTAGTCAAACACAGACCATAAGTTCGAAGCCAGTACCAGCCGGAGCCACCGTAAAATTGGTAAAGGTAATCCGGCTGCGACGGAGGCACGAACGCTGGCTTAGAGCAACTGAAGCCTCTGTTCAAACTCCGGACAGGGAAATTTTTTGAGGTGGAACTGCTGGAGAGATAACATCACGTGCTGATAGATGAGTCTGCCTCAGGCAGCAAGTATATTAAGAGCTATTAATGCCTCAGGCCAAGACATGGATGCTGTTGCGACCAGGCAAACGTGAGGATTCCTCAGCCTGGCTCTTCGCTAGAGATAGTGGCGTCATTTAGAGCGTGCGATGAACATTTGTATATCAGGCCATGACTCGCCCATAGAAGAAACCACACCATAATCAGAAGAACTCCGGCACTGACAGCTGCTCCCTTGACCTACTATCTACCTCCTTTCGTCATCCGGTCCTGTAAGTCGGCATCAACCAAGCTACTGGTTCATCTAAACCACTAACGCGGGCTCTCCAGTGCCAGAGAGCGAGTGCGCCTAGCGGATCAGCAGCGCAAAGAAGCCCATCACATCTGGATCCGGCGGAGAAATTGACAGGGACCGGCAGAGCTAACGAGTAACTACGACTAGGCACTCCCCTCAGCGGCGCAGACAGAACGGTCATGCGTGCACATAGATCGGAGTAGTTGAGTTTCACCGCAAGTACCACTGAAGCATCAGAAGAAGAACATATTCCTTTTTCCGCTCTTCTTTTGATGGTGGGCGAGCACAAACATCGGGATATTCGTCACTACCCACCGTAGGGATTGCCGCTTGGATTTGGCGCTCAGGTCTTGGGGATCCTTTCGCACTCGCTCATCTCATTCGACCTAGGCGCTCAGTCTCGCATTCGAGCTCTCAGGTTTTGCTACGGCGCTTCTGGGGTCTATTCCCGACACTATTAATTTTCGCCTGTTGTCGCTTTGACTACGCTCGCACCTCGTCTGGTTTTCTGCCGGTGTAGCAGCAGTCAGCGAGCTCTTTTCCCGCAATCTGCCTTCTCCTACCCCCACTTCGCCATCAAAATTCTGATCTCGATATATCCGCCCACCATCGTTGGCCACCTACTGGCATCCCTCCCACGCCCGATTCTTCCCAGAGGTTGTTTCTTCCGCGCGCTTCTTCCATCTTTGTTGCCACTCAGCTATCCCCAACGGTCACTGCGACTTGTCTCCAAGCATGGCGGGTATTTTTCGGACGATCTATGACTGGCTCTTGAGGATGTTCTGGTAAGTGGGCCGCTGCAATCTGTTCCAATAACTGGTCGCCATGGAGGTGTTCTCCGGAAATAGCCCCCGGCCCGTCCCCGCAGCATCCAAGATTCGGTTGGCTAAGATTCGGAATGTGTTGAACCGACTGCAGGGCAACGGAAATGGATGTCACGATGATCGGTCTCCAGAATGCAGGAAAGTCGTCGCTATTGCGTGTGCTCGCGGTATGTGTTTCTTTGTTCTGGGCCCTCAGCTAACTAAGCAAATGAGCTTGCTAACAAATGTTGTCGAACGGTACAGGGAGGAGAGTTCACTGTAGAGTAAGTGCTACCGTCTTTGGAGGCATGTCCGACTTTTGACTAAAACACATTTACATCAGTTCTATCCCAACAATCGGGTTCAATACCAAGCGTGTTCAGAAGGGACATGTGACGCTGAAATGGTTGGTAGTTTTCCGTCTTCCCATGGCATATTTTCTAACGCACCTCCAGCTGGGACCTCGGGGGACAGCCACGCTTTCGACCGATGTGGGAGCGATATTGCAGGGGGGTGAATGCGATAGTGTAAGGCTTATTGTGCAACTCGGATGTGGCAGCCGCTGACGTTGACAGTTATATCGTGGATGCAGCAGACAAACCCGCCCTACCTGTAGCGACGGAGGAACTGCATGATCTGATGAACAAGCCCACTCTAGATGGGATCCCGCTCTTGGTCCTTGGAAACAAATCCGACTTGCCTGACAAGCTCTCTGTCGACGAGCTGATCGACCAGATGAACCTCAAGTCCATCACACGGCGCGAAGTGAGCTGCTATGGCATCAGTGCGAAGGAGGAAACCAACCTCGATGCAGTCTTGCACTGGTTGATTGCTCGCGCTAGCCGATGACGGGCTAATTGAGACTGCAATTGGGCTGGAAATCTGATGAGCTGGCCCTTTCCGGCTTCACCTCCAGCCCCTGAACGCTCCAAATCCAAGTAGATTTCCAACATTGTGGCTCGCAGCCCTCCTGTAATGATGTTGACGATATGAATTGAGCTCTCGAATATCCTGGAAGTTTTTTATTCGTGTCAATGCGCATTTGTTCTGTCATTTGGTTCCTGTTGGTCTGGTCTGGTCTGTCAGCCATTTCTTCGATCGCGTTTCTTTCCTGGAGATTCCCCGCAGGCGAGTCGAATTTGTGTATTTCAATCTGGCCTTCGTTGAGGCCAAAAAATATTGGCGCCCAATCTATGCTCAGCAATAAGCTCTCAGCGTGTGGTGACTTGTCACAAAGTTTTGAGTCAGTAGTAAGCAAAAACCAACTCTCGAGGCAAGAGCTCTCAAATAACGCCGAGAGAGTCGTAAAAGGGACATTCATTTGGTCGCCATCAAAGTCTGTGAATTTTGCTTCCAGAGAAGAAAAAAACACAAAGGGAACGCGCCACCTATTTATTGGCATCCACGTCTGCCAGCACAGCGTGTGCGCGGTGTGGGCGGACATCAGCCAACACACAGACCAAGTTGATGCGTTGGCAATGCAGATAGACGGGAGCTAATCATGTCGTCGCGCGAATCCAACCCCGCCAGCACGAAGGGACTGTCAACCTCGAAAGTTCAGACTACTCGCGTTGCCATAGGTGAATGGCTGCCTCACTGGAGCTCATGGTTTTGTGATGCGCTGTCCAATCGCAGGCGTGTGATGTGGTTTGGTCAGCCCGTGGCGTCCTCCAGGGCTCTATGTATGTATGTACGTGGGAAGTGTCTATCCTCTCCCCTACTGAGGGAAACGGGGTTGAGCAACTTGAGCTTGGCTCGGCTATCGGCCGTCGAGGACTCGAGGACTCGAGGTTCTTCTCGCCGCTCGCGCGACTTGTCGCCGACAGGAAATTATTATGGGGATGGGCTTGGGGCTCCCGGGCGCTGGTGGAGTTTGAAATAACTTTGGGGCCAATTTCATCCTTCAATACTATTATTTTGGTCTTCATCCTGTAGGGCTGAAGCCAGGGTTGAGCTGAGACTCCAGACTCCAGAGTCGTTGGCATGAGAACTTGATGCTCTTCTTGGGGTCACTACTCTGGAGGACTCCGCCTGCAGTGTTTGACCTTCCGTGAGCGCCGATACTCCGTACCTGATCTTGCGAGACAGCCCCTTTTTTGAGATTCCTACTATTTGCCTATCAAAAGGGCTCATGGCGGGTGGCTGGTACCAGGGAAGCGCGTAGAAACATCTCATCATTAGTATTATCCTTTAACGATTCTGCAACACTGGTAGAGGCCTCGTCACTCGGTTTTCCTGGGCTGTGAGGTGATGACAGAGTACTGTCAGAGGAATCGTGGCTAAGCAACGCCGAAACTCAGACGATGGATACGCTGATGCGCCACTGTGCTCATGAGCGCAGCGTCACAGCGTGCTTCGTTTGCTGTCACGCGTATCTCCGCGATTTGCATTATTGTTTGGTCTTACGGCTCGAGAAGACAACCGGAGTCCGAGAGGGAACAAGCGCAAGAATCTGACGTGGTCGTGTCCTTGGGCGAAAATCGCCAAGGTAGGCCTACCATATTTTTATCGCTCGAATGTCCGAAGCTACCGAGAGATGAAGTTGCGCGAGATCAGCGACCAGTTAAAAGAAACCTCACAGGATGTTGATCGTCTCCTTGGGGGAATTTTTTTTCGCATCTCCAGCTCAGCCGCGGTTCTCAAGATGAAGAGGGGGTTGGAGCCGACTTCTCCGTAAATCAGCGGCGTGCGCTCGTTCTGTCGTATGCGGACTTGCAAAACAGCCAAGCCGCGTCGCCATCCACTCAGCCACAGCCAGCCCTGTCGGCAATAATCCAGCTTTTTTGCTGCTGCCTTAAAAGCGATCATTTCCCCCCTGTACCACTCCGGTTCACAATCTTATCCTCTTTGTCTATCGCGTCACTCTTCTGCAGAGTCCCCTATATCATTGTACCATCAACACTTCTGGTACCTGCCTCCAGAATTAGAATATATCATTATCTCTGCACAGCCAGATCGACGTCATATTCGTCCCCAGATTTACACTTTAGCGCTTCATCAAACATGGGTATCCTACTTCCCCGAGACGATTGGTGAGTACATCCACACAGCTCAAGCCACCGGAGGTCTCTCCAGTGTCTATCCTCTTGTTGCTTTCCAAATTTCTGTCGGATTTGCGCTAACCCTCGAGGATAATAGCGAGAGAATAGATGGTCGATGGTATTGTCGCGAGTATAGCAGATGGCATGACTGGGGTCGCTGGGTCGCATTTGCTGTGATCGTCGGAGTAGCTTTGCTTATCTTCTTCACTCTAGCGTATGTTACACAACACCCCAGCGATATTAAAGGATGCCTGACTGACAGAATATCCGCAGATGCTTCAACGCTCGGCGACGTCGCAGACAGGGCCTCCGACCCTACGCCGGAACCGCATGGATGGCTCCTCCTCCTCCATACCACCAGCAATCGCACGCAGACCCATACAACCGACCGCCGCCACCACCTCAATATACACAGTCTCCTGGGCCCCACGGATATTTTGGCGGGCAACAAACCGGGATTGAGCTGCAACAGCCTCCAAATGCGCACTACGGCGGCGGACCAGTTTACTCGCCACCTGCTGGGCCGCCTCCTCCTAAGCCTTAAGTTTTGACTGTGGTGGATGTGTGATAGGGTGCGTTCGACGGAATGAGATACCATTATGATGGCTTGAATTAATCTCTTACAATGGCGTTTGTTATGGCTGGATTTAGCTCTCTTCGTTCTGTGGCATTGGGACTTGGAAGTACCACAACGTTAGCAATAATCGGGAACTTTATATGCTTATTACCCCTTATACTTTTGTTAGAATATCATCCTTTATTTACCATTTGGCTTCATTTGAACTCTTGGCCGCATTTCCATGGGCCGAGGGAAAGGTACTCGTGACTCTAACCGTTTATAATAGTATCTTGAACTGAAAATTATTTATTTCCCATAGATAGTTCCATCCCATCTAGATCCGTAGTATTGTCAAACAGTAAGATGAAGTGGAGCGATATATATATAGTACATATTTTTGCCCCATCGATTGTCAAACGCCAGCTGCGTCGAAAGTGGCATTCTCCATCTGTGAAACAGATTTCAAACTCGACACTTCACTTTTCAGTTCTAACACCAACTCCTGGGTTTGAAGCGCGCTTGTTTAAGCCTTGTGCGCAGGAGGAATTACTCTCCGCTGAAGGACTCCGATCACCACTCTGTACACGAGTAAGAGAGGAAACTACTAGTACTGTCAACGGCGGGTGCTCGAAGAACGGTTCGAAAAGCTCCATATTTTCCCACCGATCGACAAGGAGACTGTCAACTTTTGTTGGTCCTGGGATGGAGAACACGAGCGGCTCCTGCTCGTCTCCATTGTCGGCTTAAATGCCTTGAGGTTCTTCGTAAATACCTCGTACTTGTGAAGCCATTAGGCTGCAGCCCACTCCTCAGATAGGCGTATCGGTATGAAATAATATATTACCCCGGCCACGGCCGTTAATTGAGACGCGCACTCGAAATCGAAGATCACTGACTATCTTAATTCTCTCCCCTCGAGCTTGTTCTCCGCAAACCTTTTTTTATCTAAGTCATTCACTTCCCGCAGCGTCCTTTCGCTTTCTTTTCTTTCAGGGCTTCTTTCATCCTCATTCTCTACCAACTGCCGCTCCTTTACCCCTCCAAACTTTGTCATTCTTTCTTTTCGCCCTGCAGATTCTCTGAGACGTTTGATCATGCCCCTGGAGACACTGCCCTGAATCTAACACAACCACCCGCATCTTGCGAGCGCTTCCCATGGTTTGGTTGTCTAATAATATCGGCATATTTTTCTGAGAGGGAACTCAGACTTTACTCTCGCTTTTCATAGATAAATCCGGAGACCTCGATCTGGATCTTGCGCTCATTGATCGATCGCAGACTTGTTTCGCGGAACCGCACCATAGCCGCCCGGAGACCAGACCCTGGGCGACACTGTACATTCCTGGTACAGTAGGCTGAGCAGGCAGACAGAACAGCGCCGCTCACGTTGTCTATTTTTATACCATTGGATATTTAGCTCTCGATATTCGAAGGAAATTCTGGGATATACTTCCTCAAACACTTATATCAGCTTCGCTACTCGCTTTTTTTTGGCGCCAGATTGCTTGAAGCGATATCAAAGCGTATCGCGAGTTGAGGATACGCCACTTTCTTTGTGGATTCAACACAATTGTGAATAGCTTACCCGCTTATCGATTGAGAGTGGGGCTGCGATTACAGTCAGACCGCCACAATGAGCCCTGTGGAGTTCGTTCGCATGTCGCTATGGGCGCGAGATACGGCCAGCGAGATCGAATCAGCTCCGCAGACATTCTCTAGCTGGGACAAATGCATGGAAAAGACCTACTGCAAGTATGTATTTGCCTTGATGGTGCAAGGCTTGCACCCCACCTCGATTGAACCGCTAGCTAACGTATGCGCAGATGGCCTGTCATTGTTGGAATTATCATCGGAGGAGTAATCCTCCTCTCCGTTATCGCCTGTATCGTCAACTGCCTCTGCTGCGGTATCCGATGTTGCACGAGTTGCTGCGGATGCTGCTGCCCGTCTCCTCGGCCGAAAAAGGCAAAGTACGCCGATGACCCGTATCACCACCAGCCGCCTCCTATGCCACAGATGCCGCAAATGCCACCGCCGAACCATGGCTACCAAGCGGAATATCAAGGCGGATACCAATCGACTCAAGCTCTGCCGACGTATCGCGGGGCTCAGGTGGCTCGGTTCGACACGCCCTCAAGCCCTGGACATTCAAAGGTCAATGAGGATGCTTTGCCTGCCATGCCTAGTTGGGATAGTGCTGTTACCAGGAGAGTGGAAGATACCACACCACACTCGGAGTCGGTTGAGATGGAACCATTGAACCCAGCCAGTCGCCCGCCTCACCGAACGCCATCCGCACCTAGAATGAACGCTGGGATGAACGTAGGAGGCTACGGCGCACCACCGCCAATCAGGACAGCGCCGCAAAACGATTACTTCCCCGATTCGCAAGGGTACGATGACCAGAACCCATACGATTACCGATCCCACGGGCCAGGCCGCAACCCTGCTTCGCCGTATGACCAACAGCCATATGACCAGCAACCATACCGAGACCATACTAATTACCATGCCATCTCGCCACCCGCGAATGCTTATTCTCAGCCTCAGTACCCGATAGGCGTTGCGGTCTCTCCAACTACGGAGATGAACCGCCCGATTCCCTACCGCCAACCTTCTCCGGGGTTCAGCACACAACCTCCGAGCTACAGAGGGATGTCGCCAAGCGTCCCCTCATCACCTCCGCCACCGTTCCATATGGTTACCAACCACGAAGTCAGCGACCCGGGCCGGCCCCCGAGTCTCCTGCAGAGCGGACGCAAGCCCGCTCCTAACACATATAGGGATGTCTAAACCCTAGTCATGTGGACCATACCGCCGAAAGTGTTGTTTGCACCTTGCCATTATTCTCGTTTCACTTGGTTGTGGCCCATTTTCTTTCAGAATATGGCTGTCCCGGCCGAAAGCTCGATCATCAACCTCATCATCTTCTCCCCACCATGACGTCCGTTATACCTCTCGCTCTCGGTCTTGTCTTGGAGTTAACGCCCCACCATTCTTCTGATTCTAATGTATATACCCTTCTAAAGCTATGAAAGCACCTGTCATGATCCCTGATTATCTGATTGATTGATCCCTTGATGAAATTTATGAATGGAAGGTGCCACCAGTTGTTCTTCATTTTTCGTCTTAGACATACTGTAAATCCCATTGAAGTTCAAGTACTGCTCAATAAAGCTGCTCATGGCATAATTCAAGAAACAGCAGTAGTGCCTGTCACCTAGCAACGGATCGTTCCTTCCCCAAACCATCAACCCAGTCGTACCTTCCACATTTGCCCAACCGAGTATAAAAGGTAACCACGACCTACGGCGGGGTCTGCTGGTCGTGCCTTCTTCCCCAAGATCATGTTCCCTGTTTAGGCAAGAGAAGGAATCGATAAGCAAGGCTGATTTGCACAGGTAGTTGGTTTGGTATCAGGCTATATATCTACCTATTCCTCCAAGGTAAAATCAAACTCCTTGAACACCTCCTTGAACGCAGCCGCGTCACTCTCTTCTTCTGCCTGAGATTGCACGTCGTCTTTCCAGTTGATTCGTTTCTCGAGACCCATTAACTTCGCCATAACCCGGCGCCCGAATTGCAGGTCGAAGCGGAAGTCGTCGGTTAGTGGGAGGAGGAGGGTCTTTTCACTCCCCGTGCCTTTAGACTCGGTGTTGCCGTTGTTTTCTGTTGAGTCAGCAGGCGGAGGGCCCCAAATCCACAGCCGAAAAAAGTCGCCAGGTTCGGCGCTGGGATCTGAATCTGATCGTCCTTGCGCGTCGGTTGTCGGGCGCTCGAACTTGGGGTACTTGAGATTTTCGGCTTCGACTTTGAAGGCGGCTTCGACGAGCCCGCGCGTGACGAGGTCCGCGGGGACAGGTAGGAATTGCCAGTGGGTGTGGATCCCTGAGCTGCGGCTGACTTCCCAGGTGACGGCGCCGAGGGGTGCAGCGCCGCTGCCGCTGCGTGTGTGTAGCATGGTGTGGAGGGCGGAGCGGTATTTGTTCATCTCGGCGTATGTTTCCTGGCGGGAGGTAGTGTCGGTTATGCTGTTTAGGGTTGGGGTGTGGCTGAACGGGATTATGAGCATGTGGCCTGGGAAGTTTAGGGAGGGGAAAAAGGTCTTGGATGTGGGAAGGGGCCCCTTTGCGGTAGTGAGGTAGGCTTCAGTGCCGATGGAGGTGATAAGGTGCGTGGCGATGTTTGGGTTTGAGAGGCAGAAGAAGCATTGCTCTGGGCCTGGGGGAGGGGCTCGGGCACGCTTGCGCGGGCGTTGGTGATAGTCATCATGGTCGGTAGGTGCGAAGCGGCTAAATGAGGAGTTTTGGTCGGGAAGAGGTTTGCGTTTCATGGCGGTGATGGAGAAAGGGGAGGCTGTTGCGCCGACAGGGATGGTGAGGGCAGGAGCCGCCTTGGGGTCGAGTGTGAAAGCGTACATCCATTTCTGTTTTGAGGCTTTGCTGTAGGGGGCTAGGCTGATAAAGCGTGTGAGAGGTTTGGCATCTGGGTTGTCCTCTGTAGGTAGGTGGAAGAAGGGTTCGCGTTCGTAGAAGAAGCCATCCTGTGTTGAGGAGAGGTGGTAGCGTGGTTTGAGCGCAGAGTCGAGGTCTGCGATGCATTGTGTTTCCTGGGGTGGCGCAACATCCTCTGGAAAGGGCACCTTTGATCCAGATCGGATGCCCTTGGGCCACTGGTGGGTGAGGAGGATGTCGGCGTGATGTGCGCCGATGAGCGTCCGGGCATCAGACTCGGCATACCCGGGATGGTACTTGTCCTTTGAGCCAGTCGCCTCCTCTAGGTTACCACCGAGAGCGACAATGCGGATGCCCTCTGAAGTCTTCAACGTGCCGCGCTTGCCCAAGAAGTACAGATTGGGGCAGACCTCATCGTTGGCTTCGATTTGCTCAATCACTCGCGCGGGCAGTGGCTTGCTTCCCAACGTAAAGTAGGTTGGGAGTGGGACTGCAATGTGTCCTGACAGCAAGTCTGTCATCTGCTTGAGTTCTTGCTCTGTAGAGCATTCACCGAAGAGGTCTCCTGCGATGATGGCGAAGGAGAAGCTCTGCTTGACATGAAGCTTCGCGAGCTTCGTGAAGACGTCCTGCAACTCGCAGTTCACATTTCCAATCACAATTCTAGAGTAATTGTTAGCGCGATGCGTGTTGGAAAGGGTAGTCAACACTTACATTTTCGAAGCCATGGCGTTCAGCTAATGTAGGGTTTGACGGCTATGATGCTACTATTTGCATGGCCCGTAATAATAATGGGCAGGATTCGGAAGTGCAAGAGAAGGCCACAGCACATGAGTCGCAAACCGGAGGTGATACAAGAAGTCCTGGATAGAGACGTTTAGGCCAAATGGTTGCCGGTTTATACAATTGGTTCATTTCTGTCGCATGGACTTCGATGATCGATCTCGAATTTCACCAAAAACGTTCTGGAGCTTGGACCACGCCCATAGCACGTGACATACGCTGATCCAATGTGAAAAGTGGGAGCAAAGACCGCTAATCTCCGCGCCGGAAGAAAGAAGTTGCGGATCCGAGTAATTTTTTTGGCCGATGCAATCAAGCTGCACCGAAGAGATCACGACACGGCACAAGGTGCACAAGCCTTACTCTCACGGCGACGCTTATTCCTCAGCTACCTTTAACGTGCAACATGGTAGCAGGAAACTCGTCCTCACGGGCCAAGCCCGTGAAGCGCGTGAAATCCGGAACCGAAACGACGAAGAATCACCGATTCGAAGGGTTTGCAGCACGAGTATCAAAACTGAAAATCGACCCGATCCATCGAGTACGACGGCCGAGCTTTGGCGAAGAAGGCGATGAAACGACGTCCCATTTCCGAGCGGCGTTCGAGCACTGGAGCGAACTGAACTTGTCGGAGAACTTTGTCGCATTTTCTCGACGGGTCAACCCGCTATGTGAGAGTCTGCCGCAGATTCTTTACTACGAGGAGAAGATTTTCAACTTGCTGGTGGAATATATTGATAAACGGGACCGGATATCAATAGAGCCGCTGCTGAGTCTTCTTGCTCAGTTCGCCCGCGATTTGGGCGTAAGGTTCGAAAAATACTTTGCTACTTCCGTGACACTGGTCGCTTCCATCGCAGCCACCCATCCTGATGTTGAAGTGGTGGAATGGAGTTTCACTTGCCTGGCATGGACGTTCAAGTTCCTCTCTCGGCTTTTGGTCCCGGACTTGCGCCAGCTTCTGGGCATCATGACACCATATCTTGGAAAAGAACGGCAGAAGCCATTTGTGGCTCGATTCGCAGCTGAGTCGATGTCGTTTTTGATTCGCAAGGCCGGGCTGGTGTACTACAAAAATCCGGAACCTCTTCAACTAGCTATATCATTCTTGTTCGACGACTTGCGGCAGGCTGGAACGGATTCGAAGAATGTAGACCTATACAAGCAGGGTCTGATGTCGATGTTTTCTGATTCGATCAAGGGTGTGAAGCTGGGTCTTCATTCGAACGGAGCAGATATCTTCCAGTGCCTGTTGGAGCTGATGTGCACGGATGACGAACTCCGTAGCAAATTTGCCCTTGACGTTGTCAGCGGCGTGTTGATCAACGTCATTCACAGTACAACTGCCGACACATTCGAGCCGATTGCAGGGTTGATCTTGTCCTTTGCTAAATCAAAGAGCGGAGATAAGAAGAGTGCCACCGCATGCTGTCGCCTAGTCTTCCTCTGTGTCGCTACCCGAAAAGGAACGCGCGTGAAGACCTGGAAGCCTGTTCTCGACACATTGTTACTACTCCTCAAGGCGGCTGAGAATGCCCCTGATGCGTACGCTGATGCCATTCCCCAGCTTCTTACAACTGTTGCGTATGCGCTTCAGACATCACCCATGGACGAAATGCTACCTTTCATGCGGTCACTCATGGATGCAGTGACTAGTGATAAACTTTTAACCTATTTCCTTTCATTCTGCGCCACCTTTTCGGAATGGGGACCCGAAAGATTCCACAGTGTTGTTCTTCCCTACTTCCAAAAATTCGTCAACAACTCATGGGAAGACCACGAGTATGAGCTATGCTTATCGCTTCTTCGATTAAACCGCGCAGGCTGCATTACGTCTGAAGCTGCTAAGCCTGGTTACATTTCCTGCCCAGCATCGTGGAAGTCTCGCATTCGAGGCACACTGCAAAAAATCGATTCAAATACATCTGCGGTTGCCCTGCTTAACGCCTACTCGAAGCTTCCTCCTGCTGTCTCTCTATCCGCCGATCCTTCCATTGTACCTGATGTTGTGGATGCTATTCACGAGGCCCTTGTTGCTGTGCTCGATGACGAGGAGTCTGTCCCTACCCCCAGGACCAATTTCTATCTCGGACAAGCGTTCAAGACATATGTAGACTTGAGCTCACACCTAGGCAATGTTGACTTGAAGCTTTGGGACCGAGTGAGCAGGGTGGCAGCCAAGTACTCTCGTCTTCATGCATTCCTTGACGCAATACTAGCGTTTATCTTATCATGCTCTGATAATTTGAACATCGACCCCGCCGCGATTGAAACATTTGTTGATGCCTTGATTACCAACCTGGCAGCACCCTCTCAGCAGCTGCGGCTAGTATCTCTCAAAATCCTACATGAGTTGGCCAAGGCTTCAGGCGAAGACTCTTCAATCATAGCTTTGGCCATTGAGATCGAGGAAAGCGAACTTACCATACAAAGTGCCAGAGTGCTCTCGATGCAAGTGAGGAAGCTCGCCTTGTCATACCCACAGCTTGTCTCCCGAAAATGGATGGCGAGATTGATCCCAACCTTTTGCTTTGGACTGTTCTCCAAGAAACTCGCTCCGCTGTGGGATGATTCTGCTTCAGCCCTGAAATCCATGAGTGAGCATGCAGAAGGAGAAAAGGTCATTACTGAGCTGGCCGTCCAGTGGCTTCACGAGAAAGGCTCTGCTCTGCCAACTGATACCGAGGAGGATGATGAATCGGACACCCAAGTTTCTGGATATTATCAATGCTTCAACGCTACCAAGGTCGAAAACGTATCCGCCACTCATTTCCAGTCGTCTGAGCCACTTTCAACATTGACACAGGATTTCGAGTCAGAGCACACCCTTGCCGTGGTCGTTCCAACAAACCCACGGACCCAGGCCCTGCGTGTGTTCAATGCTATCCCCAACCTGGCAGAGAAACGTTCCCGCCAGATAGTCCCACTCTTTCTCTCATGGGCTTTACATGACGATGAAGATAGTCCCTCCAAACCAGAAACGGCAGACTTTGACCAGGGCTCATACATCCCTTGGGGATTCCATGACCGTCTGTCGTTCCTGAATCTCTTCGCTCAGTTCCTTAACCCGTCAGTGTTATTCAGAGCGCCTGAGGTCCGCGACGCCCTCCTTGGCCTGCTCTGCCACGGTAACTCGGAAATCCAGAAATCTGCTCTCAAGGCTCTTTTTACTTGGAAGTCCGCTGGTATTGTATCATACCGTGACAATCTTCTGAACATCCTCGACGAATCACGGTTCAACGATGAGCTTGCCGTGTTTGTTCGCGTTGGACGAGAAGACAGTTTGATTGAGGAGAAGCACAGGGATGACGTTGTCCCTGTGGTTCTTCGGCTCCTTTATGGTCGAATGATCTCAAAAGCCAGCGCTAATTCCAACCAGGCCGGTCAAACCGGCCGCCGAAAGGCTATTTTGCGGACTCTTTCACAGCTTCCTGACCGCGAATTTGATATCTTCATGCGAATTGCCTTTGGTTCTCTAGCTGACACACAGCTGCTGAAAGACAATCAGGTAGACGAACAGGCCTTTGTGCGCGAAGTGGTTGGACCAAGGAGACAGATGGGTTTGTTGCGACTGATTGAAACTGTGTTTGACACACTTCAGAGCCGTATGGCTTCGTATGCGGAACAGTCGATGGATGTTGTGCTCCACTGTCTGGTTAGGGCTTCTCGTGCCTTGGCAAACGAGCAACAAAGTCCTACTACAGACCCCAAAGCAGAGCGACTTGCGACAGTATTACGGAATATTCGGCAAGCCAGTATCCGCTGCCTAGATCTCATCTTTTCTGTCTCATCTGATCAAGACTGGACTTCACGCGTTCGAGTGATTTTTGACGAGGTCATCAACCCCAGGCTGGATAATTTCGCAACAGAGATGGCCCAGGGCGTTTCGGGGCTCTTCCGATTGTTCCACATTTGGGCCTCTTCGTCTCGCTCATCGTTCTATCTTTCACAATTCAACGATGCTCTTTTGACGAGGGTTGTGGATTGTCTCGGCGTGGACTCTGCACAGGATGAAGTCAAAATCTTTGTCATGGACGAGATATTGACGCCTGTTGTTGACCTCTCTACTGGTAGAGACCTTGAGGAAGGCGAGAATATGGGTGACTTTTCAGCCGATGAGATCCGCTCAGGAGTCCTGGCTCCTTATATCGAACACACTCTTTCTCTTCTCAGCCGTCTCCTAAAGCGCGGCCCTTCTAAGCCAGTCCTCATTTCTGGTGTGCGGACACTTTCCCGCCTGGCGCCATGCGTCGAGTCCTCGAAGGAAACGTCAAGTTTAATTAGCATCCTGACCTATCTTCTCCGCCAACCGGTAGACAGAGTCTCTCCCAAAACCAAATCCGACCTTCTTCACAGCTTGGAGCACTTCTTACCTCTCTACAACACTAAAGAAGACCCTGCTTTGTCACAAGAAGTTTTTGAAGCTGTTTCTTCCATGTTTGACTACTTCAGAGACAATAAAAACCGGGAAGTCCTCTCTAGGGTTTTCACAGCCTTTGCGAACCACCAACCAGAGCTCTCTCAAGCAGCATCTCTCTGCGAAGATCTAAATTCCATATCTGCTAAGAAACTGGGCGTGGATTACGAGCGTCGTCTACAGGCTTTCAGAACATTGACCGAAGAGCTCTGGGACTCGCTGAATGCTAAGCAATGGCGGCCTCTACTGTACAACATGCTCTTCCACGCCAAGGACGAAGACGAACTGGCTATCCGCTCCAGCGCCTCTTTTGGGCTGAAGCGATTCATCGAGCGAGCTGCTTCTGCTGGAGACATAGCAGAATCATTCGAGCCCCTTGTCACCGAAATTTTGATCCCCGCAATCCAAGGCGGGATGCGCCAGAAGTCGGACCTCGTCCGATCTGAGTTCGTGCAGGTGCTTGGCCACCTTGTGAAGTTGAATCCCGACCGCGAGTCTGTCAATGATATGCGTGGTCTCCTTGTCGGCGATGACGAGGAGGCGTCATTCTTCAACAACATCCTTCACATTCAGCAACACCGTCGCCTTCGAGCCCTTCGACGACTCGCCAGCGAGTCGACTAATGGGAAAATACAAGCGTCCAACATTAGCATGCTTTTCCTGCCGCTGATTGAGCACTTTTTATTCGACTCGGGTGACGATGAGAATGCTCACAACCAGGTAGCCGAGGCCGTGATAACCATCGGCATCCTTGGAGAGTCGTTGGACTGGAATCAATTCAGGGCCATTTTCAGGAGATACCGGAGCTACATGAAGAGCAAATCTGAAATGGAGAAGAGTGTCCTGAAACTCCTGGGTAGGATGTCTGACGCCCTCAGCAACGCGATGGGTCAATTCACTGCTGCCAAGCCTCAGACTGAAATGGAGAACGGCGACGACGCCATGGATGTGTCCACGCCTGTGATGTGCACTCTTGCCCGTTCAATACCCTCCGCCGCCAAGGTCGCCAATGAGCTCACAACCGGATTTATCCCCGTTCTCACTGACTTCATCCACCATAAGAATGAGGCTCAGATGAGTTTGCGTCTTCCCGCTGCGGTCACGGTAATAAAGCTCTTGAAGCTGCTACCCGAGCAAGATATGTCTGTTCGACTGCCGCCTGTTCTTCTGGATGTTTGCAGTATCCTGAAGAGTAAAGCACAAGACTCACGAGACACGGCTAGGAAGACATTGGACGACATTGCTCTTCTACTGGGTCCGAACTACATGGGTTACATCCTCAAGGAACTGCGACATACTCTCAAACGTGGTTACCAGCTCCACGTCCTCTCGTTCACTGTTCACTCCATCCTGGTTGCTACCACAGACGACTTCAAACAGGGAGATCTGGATTACTGTCTATCAGATCTTACCCTCGTGGTCATGGATGATACATTCGGTACTGTGGGTCAAGAGAAGGAAGCCGAAGATTATGTTAGCAAGATGAGGGAAGTCAAGAGCAACAAGAGTTACGACTCTATGGAACTCCTCGCCAAGAACTCGACCGTGCGAAACCTCTCCAGTCTGATCCGGCCTCTGCAAGCGTTGTTGCAGGAGAAGCTCACTTCCAACATCGTGCGAAAGGTCGACGAACTCCTAAGAAGAATCGGGATCGGGCTGTTGCGGAACCCCGGAGTAGAAAGCCGTGACCTTCTAGTGTTCTGCTACGAGGTCATCAAGGAGGCATACAAGGAGCCCGTGCTATCTCAGACGCCAGGTGCCAAGACTGCCCAGGAGGAAAACTTCCTGATCAACATGAAGAGCCAAAGACGGAATGAGAAGCGAGGAAGCACTTCTTCCTATGTTCACAAGCTGATCCGCTTCTCGTTTGATGTCCTTCGCTCTGTTCTGAGCAAGTACAGCTCTCTGCTTACCCCTGCGAACATGGCTGGGTATATCCCCATGGTCGGAGACGCGTTGGTCCAGGGCCACGAGGAGGTGAAGATATCCGCAATCCGGTTCCTTTCCACTATCATTAAGCTTCCTCTCCCTGATATCGATACCAATGCCCCCGTTTATCTTACGGAAGCTGTCAAGCTGATCAAGGAGGCGCCAACCACCAACACCGAAGGTGCACAGGCATCCTTGAAGTTGATCTCCGCCATGCTTCGGGAGAGGAAAGACGTCAAACTCAGAGATGGGCATCTTGCTTATCTGCTTCAGCGCCTCACATCCGACATCGAGGAACCAGACCGCCAGGGCGTTACTTTTAACTTCATCCGAGCAGTCATGGCGCGCAAGTTCGTCGTGCCCGAGATGTATGAGCTTGTTGACCACATTGCCATGATGATGGTCACAAACCAGACCCGGTCCGCGCGTGATCTAGCTCGTGGGGTATACGTCCACTTCTTGATCGAGTATCCGCAGGTCAAGAACAGGTGGACGAAGCAACTCAGTTTCCTGGTCAAGAACCTGGAGTACAAGCACCAGGACGGCCGGCAGTCGGTTATGGATGCCATTAATTCCCTACTCGCGAAAACAGGGCAAGAATTAGCGCAGGATATCGTTGGCACTTTCTTCCTTCCTGTTGTCATTGTCATGGCGAATGACGACGCGGCTGAGTGCCGAGAAATGGCCGGCGCCCTCATAGGGGAGTTCTACAGACGGGCAGACCGAGAGCACATGAAGACTATCCTCGAACCTCTCCGGTCCTGGATTGAACAGACAGAGAACCCACTTCTCACCAGCACCGGATTGCAGGCTATGCGGATCTACTTTGAGACGGAAGAGACCGATAAGGAGAAGCAGGCCAGCTTTGTAGCCCAGACTGTGCCAACCATCATCCAACCTATCATCGAGGACGCGGAAACAGACAGCTGGCAGACACTGTACTTCTCACTCCAGCTCTACGCCAAGCTATCCAAGGCTGTCCCCTCAATTGCCTTGTCCAATGACCGTACAAAGAATTGGAGTCTTATCTGCGAATGTCTTTTCTATCCTCACTCTTGGGTCAAGACCTGCGCTGCAAACCTCGTTGGCTTGTGGCTCGCAGATTTGGCAAAGGCAAATGCGGCGGCTGGGTACAGCTCATTACCTCTGGTTGGTGGCACCGGTTTGGCGATGGACAAGGACACAATGACTCTGCTTCTCCGGGCAAGTTTACGCTCTCTTCGCACCCCAGGAATTAGCGAAGAACTAGCCATGCAAACAGTCCGCAACATCGTCTTCCTTGGCCGCTGCTGCGCACAAAATGGCCTTGAACTGGATCTCTCCACCGGCGAAGATAACGATGCTGAAGCAGATAAGAGTGAGAGCGAAGATGAAGACGATGGAGCCGAGGACATCGACGATGAGAAAGAACGACCCTCGACGAAATCCGCCATCCGATACATCTTCGAGCAAGCGGCGTCCATCCTGCGCAGAGAAGTCATCACCACCCGAGCACCATCCTTGGTACCAAAGACCGCGTCCATCGGGCTCATCGCCGCGCTCTGTCGCCATCTCGAGCCAGACCAGATTCTGGGATCGTTGCCTGTTATTCTCCTCCCTCTCCAGCACCTGACTGATGCCTCCATCCCCATCCCGAGATCATCCGACGAGGCTTTCACCGAGTCATACAAGGGACTCGTCTCTAACTGCCACGAGGTCCTAGATCTTCTGCAGAAGAAGCTGGGTACTACCGAGTACATCAAGCAGGCGTCAGCTGTTCAGGAAGAAATCAAGAAGAGGCGTGAGGGACGACGGGTTAAGAGACGTATTGAGGCTGTTGCAGATCCAGAGAAGTACGGACGTGACAAGAAGAGGAGGAATGATCGCAAGCGCGAGAAGAGGAAGGAGAAGGGTGCTGAACACCGTGGTAGGAGACGTGGTTGGTAAGTGTGCACTAATACCTGACTATATTGGTTACATTTTTGGATTCAATGGCCGGCGTTCAAGGAGAAGGAGAAATTCTTGAGTTATTCTATTGTACAGGATTAAAGCATAAAAGTTGCCTATGACATGTGAGACGAGTAGCAATGAGGTATCATAATCGAAACAAATCCAGTTTTTAAACGCCATCTCTTTATGCCATGCTCATAATCCCCAACAACAGTGACGAGATCAAATCGCTTACTGCTTCGTCTCCTTCGCACCGCCCGCTTCGGTCTCCTGCGTCTCCTGCGCCGCCTCCGCCTTCGCCTTCACCCTCTCCAACTCCTCAGCAATTTTCTTCGACATGAGCTCATCATCACGAAACTCAACATCACCATCAAGGCTCTGGTGTGAAACCTTCTCCCCATTTTCCCTCATAATGTCATCCAGGGTCTTGCTCCTGTCGAGGAAGATCTTCAAGTGGTCGCTGATGATATGCCGGTTGCTGCAGCCAGGGCACTGAATGAGAACTGTGCCGCGGTGGTACCCGTGTTTCGAGACTCGGTGCACGGACCGCTCGCCGCAGGGTTTGCAGGTGAAGGCAAGCATGTAGGCGGGTTCTTCTGCGCGGCGGAGTTCATTTTGTTCTTCGTTCGCGGCATCGCGGTCTGGGTCGGGAGTTTGGTCGGTTAGCGGGTTTGGAGGGGTGGATGTGTTGGAGTTGTAGCGGCGGCTTTGTATTGAGATTGTGTCAGTGGCTGGTCTGGTGAGTTTGGGAAGTGCCGATGGTCGGTATTGCTGAGAGGAGTGGCGAGTGAGTTGGGAGTAGAGGCGTGGTGAAGCTCCGCGGAAGAGAGATGACGGAGGGAGAGAGTATTGCAGGGCGCGAAGGCCTCTCGAGAGGCGAAGAGTCTGCTGCATGATAGACTGTGATGAGAGGAAGAAGTGAAGGTCACTATATAGTTGAGTGGACAGAGCGAAGAGCTGGCTGCTTTGTAGCCAAAAGTCAAACCGGAGGTCGAGAACTCAAGATGGATTTAATGACGGAGTTTGCGCCGGAAATTTGTTGTTCCATGTGCTCTCCGCGGGCTCTCCCAACCCTCCCGAGCTCTGAACTAACACAACAGCCGGATTGTGGCGCGGGGGAGAATGTATCTGGATGGCGGATAAGGTTTTCATTTCTCTCAATTATCCATTGAAACATTTTGAGAGGTGAAAGTGAAGAGTGTTGGTGACTTCTCGTTTCACATCATCCACTTCACTTCACTTTGCCCCGCCGACCACCTATAAAACCCCCGTTCCTGAATAAGTGGATGGCAAAGTTCTACAGCTATCAAAATGGCTATGCGAGCGAGGCAGAAAATAAGGGCTCCCAGAAAGGTAAGAAATCTTTTCGCTTGCCGGATTCGCTTTATCTACACTCAATACTCGTCATCACTGCCGCCAAACACCGTCGCTGAAGCATGATCAAGATGCTAATCAACTGTTGTCAGGGCCTCGGAGCCGCTAGCGGAGCGGATGCATTTGAGTCGAATTGGAAAAATCTATCCAGTTCGTTGAAGAGAATTCACACGAAGAACGCTTCCGAATTATCCTTCGAGCAGCTGTACCGAGACTCCTACAACATAGTGCGGTTCCAGCGTGGCGACGAACTATACGAGCGGACAAAACAGCTAGAGAAAGAATGGCTGTGCGAGGAAGTTCAGAAGCAGGTCGTTGGCGGGATTTCGTCAAGCCTGTTACTAGCTCAGGAGGTTGTCGATGTGCAAGACCAAGCGGTGGAAAGGCGGGCGGCTGGAGAGAGGTTTCTGACGGTTTTGAAAGAGGCGTGGGAAGATCACCAGCTCTGTATGAAGATGTTTACGGATGTCTTGATGTACATGGTAGGACTTATGGGCTGGATTGCTAGACGGAAATTTCTAATGGTGTTGTGTGAATTTTAGGATCGAAACATCGCGCAGGACCCTCGGAGAGTGTCTATATACTCGGCCGCCATGGCATTATTTCGCGACCACGTGCTTCGCGCCCCGATACAGTCAGACACGGCGACAACAGTCGGCGATGTGCTCAAGTCCACGGTGCTTTTCATGATTCAGCTGGAACGATCAGGGCACATGATCGATCGGGCTTTGATTCGGCATTGCATCTACATGCTGGAGGGCTTGTATGAAACGCAGGCGGAGGAAGAATCATCCAAGTTATACTTGACCTCATTTGAGCCGGAGTTTCTGGAAACCAGCACGGCTTTCTACAAAGCCGAGGGGAAACGACTGCTGGAAATGGCAGACGCTGCCACATTCTGCATCGCCGCGCTGGACCGGATCACGGAAGAAAAAGAACGGTGTCTCTATACACTCTCATCTATCAGCGAACACAAGATTAAAGAAGTGCTGGACAACGAACTGATTCGGAACAATCTTGCCGAGGTTATCAACCTCGAGGGTACTGGAGTTCGGGTCATGCTGGATACGGATAGGTTGGATATTCTAGGGAACATATACACCCTTAGTGCACGAGTCGACGCTAAAAAGGCATATCTCACAGCTGCGGTTCAGAAACGGGTCGTTGAATTGGGCCGAGAGATCAACACTGCTTCTGTCGCGTTAACCCAGGCGCCTGCGCCTTCTAAGCCGAATGGTGCAGATGCAAGTCAAAAGAAAGAAAAGGAGAAGGAGAAGCCTGTTAATCAGCTCACGTCATCCGCAATCAAATGGGTTGACGATATACTCCTACTCAAGCAGAAGTTCGATAACATTTGGCGGCAATCTTTCCAGTCTGACCAGATAATGCAAACCGCTATAACTGCCAGCTTTTCCGAATTCATCAACTCCACGACACGCAGTTCCGAATTCCTTTCGCTTTTCTTCGACGAGAACCTGAAAAAGGGCATCAAAGGTAAAACCGAAGCCGAGGTTGACTCTCTGTTGGACAACGGAATTACTCTTCTACGCTACGTAAAGGACAAGGACCTTTTCGAAGCTTACTACAAGAAACACCTCTCCCGCCGGCTGCTGATGAAACGCTCAGTGAGCATGGATGCCGAACGACAAATGATATCGAAAATGAAGATGGAAGTCGGCAACCAGTTCACTCAGCGATTAGAAGCCATGTTTAAGGATATGGCCATCTCGGAGGATTTGACCGGAAGCTACAAGCAGCATATTGAGAAGCAAGGCGATCCCGACGTGAAACGCATCGACCTAGACATCAATGTCCTTACTAGTACTATGTGGCCTATGGAGATCATGTCGAATACCAGAGACGGCCAGGTCGAGCTCCCTTGCATCTTCCCCAGAGAGATCGAAACCACCAAACACAGCTTCGAGAAGTTCTACCTAGGCAAACACAGCGGCCGCAAACTTTCGTGGCAACCAAGCATGGGCACAGCAGACATCCGAGCCACCTTCCAACGGTCCAACGGCAAAACGCAACGCCACGAGCTCAACGTTTCTACCTACGCCATGGTCATCCTTCTCCTCTTCAACGACATCTCCACCGGCGAATCTTTAACATTTGAAGAAATCCAAGCACGCACCCGAATCCCCGATAACGACCTCATCCGCAACCTCCAATCACTAGCTGTCGCGCCCAAGACGCGAGTACTCAAGAAAGACCCTATGAGCAAGGACGTTAAACCAACGGACAAGTTCTTCTTTAACAACGATTTCCAGAGCCCATTCATGAAAGTCCGCATTGGCGTTGTTAGCGGTGGCGCAAACAAGGTCGAATCCCAGGATCAGCGCAAAGAGACCGAGAAAAAGATGAACGATGAGCGCGGTGCTAGCATTGAGGCTGCTGTTGTTCGGATTATGAAGTACGCACCCTCTCCATTTCCCGTTTCCTCGCTCTTTCACCTCTTCGCAATAGGACTAAGCGAAACAAGCTAACAAGCTTCTTCTCTCCAGACAACGCAAAAAGCTCATCCACTCAAATCTCATAAGCGAAGTCCTCAGCCAACTCTCTGCACGTTTCGTCCCAGACGTCAACATGGTCAAACGACGTATCGAAAGTCTCATCGACCGCGAGTATCTGGAGCGCGTGGCCGAGGATCCTCCGACTTACGGCTACGTTGCATGAGGTGCTTGATCGAACTGCGGTTCTTCATATTTTCTCTCATATCCCCCCTTATCTTACCTATCCCTCCGCTATCGGCTGCTTTGTATCTACTCCTATCATTTCATCTTGGCGAGGCGAAAGGCGAAGGCGAGGCGCACAATTCTCGATGGCTTGGCTGCGTGTTTGGCGCCGATAGATTTGACGATTTGATTTAACAATTTATTTACCCACGCGAAGCACATGTGGTGCTGCGCATGTCTTCGAGTTTTCATTTCCCGTTTACTATAACGTCTCAGACTGGTTGGCGCGAATGGGATCAGCTCGTATCTTCGAAGAAACAGATTTTAGGGAGTTCAGACCATATATCCCTTAATCTTGAATCAAGAAGAATGGTAGGAAGTAAGTGGCCCATCAACGCATTTATGAACACTGGCCGGTGGGTGGAACAAAAGAAGCGAAAGCAAAAACATACAATAAGCTACCTGTCAGTGACCAGCCCTTACGACAGCAACGAGACAGGGATGTTGGTTCTCAGGCTGCCAGCCAAGAAGGAGGCACGTGCTATATCACCATTGGGGCATTGGATGCGGGATGACTAAGCCCTGGAGCCTGTGCCCCCCGCTTTCAGTCAAGGCGATCTTCCCCACCACTAACTTTTGTTCTTCTCTCCAGTCTCCACATCCTGTTCTTTTCATATGTAGATTGGCTTATGGACAATGATGAAATACATTTAAGTGAAATCTATAGTATACCACCATGCCATCTGGTATCGGGCGGAACACCTAGATATGCTTGCTGAGTCCACCTGTTCCATTTGCACACAACCAATGTCTTCTAGAGCTCTTTTCATAGAACATCTATCTAGAATCTGCTGTATTAAGGGTGGGAGTATATATGAGCAATGTGGAAGACAGGAAGGGCGTAATTATGGATTCTGCTTGTTTGTTAGTTATATTATTACTTGACTTCCTTTCCTTCAGGAGGGAGCTGGCTTTTACTGGCTTTAATCGCCCGCCCTTGCTTATCCAAGTCTGTGCTGGAGATATAAAGTAGCCAATCCCGGACTAGACAAAAGTAATAGCATGTATCTAGTCCACCCATCAGCAGCGGACCAGAGCATGGCACGCTTCATCTGTACAGGGTATTCAGGTGAAGGACTAACTAACTAAAGCGACTGAAGAGTCAAGTGGCAAGGGCACACTTATTTACCCGACGAATCAAAAAAAGAAAAAAAAAAAAA